>CM062809.1:996856401-997364588 GCA_031772625.1 Pinus tabuliformis | reverse complement strand
AACGACTAATCTACGAGTTTAAAGGGTTAGAGCCCTAAAAATTTAAAAAATAAATAGCCGCCCCTTGCTTGCACTCCAAAAGGTTTACATGCCCCCAGGTATAAAACAGAGTTTCAAGGTTACCTCTACTTCACTTCGCAAAACAATTGTTTTATCGAGAGAGGCCTACCTCTTTCAGGTTACCCAAAGATTGTCCTGTTAATCTTTCAAACAAAACACTTCTTCGGTGATGTCCACCGAGATGAACAAAGGTGAGTGACTATGCTCTGTCAAACAAATAACTTTGACAAAAGAATCTTTTTCTAGAAACAACCCCTGTCTCAATCACGGACAGGGTACGGACTAGTCATATTCTCCCACGGAAACCTACTCTACACCAAAGTTTTCCTGCTGAAGCAGACCAGGACGCATGCCCCCTAGGTTCCAGTCACCCCTCCGAATTACTCGCGCTCATCGGAGGACAGAGACGTGGGTTGAGACATTTCTTGCGTGAAGAGACCATTTAGGATGGTATATGACTATTTGCGATGCGTGATCCGGGAAACGAAAGCTGGTCCACGAGCATGACCACTCTTCCTTCGTGTGGAAAACACATTACTCTAATGAGTGAGGAGACGATGGCTCCCATGCAATATATATAGTCTCATCTAAGGAGTAGGTTATAATCCAAGGGTCCTTGAACGACCATCACGTTCATTTGAACGGTCTTCCCTCTCAATGTTATAGGCACATTGGGGAGGATCCCTAAAGGTCGACTGGTTCCTTTATCAAAGCCTGTCAGATTTCTCATTTTAGGCAAAAGCGCTGGCGAACCAAGCGCTTTCCAAGCAGTAGAGGAAAGGATACTCACAGATGCCCCTTCATCAATGATGGTGCCAGCCATGACCATTCTGTATATTTGGACGATAATTCTGAATGGTATGCTTGCTGGCAAACGGGGTCTGCCTAGTTGGTTCCAGTCGAAGGAGACAACAACTAGGCTTGGTGGTGTGGGGACCGAGTAAACGGCCGGGTATCGCTCCGACGAACTTCCTTCTTGCGATAAAGGAATGGGGGGAGTGCCCCCTGCTCGTCGAAGTCTGTGTTGATGAAGAGAATTTGGATGGTGTCATCTTTATTCTCTTCAGTGACTGTATCATTTGAAGATAAATCCTCTGAAGGCAAGACCGGGTCAACTGCCGCCCCGACCTTTTTGACTTTCGTCAGGTATGGATTCGGACGGTTCATCCTCAATGATAGGTGCTTCGGCTGACCACATGAGCGGGCCAGCCGGGTTCTCAACTGGTGAAGGACTTGGCAGGAGCTTTTGATATCCAGGAGGAAAGTCGCGCTGGTAAAACGGGCGATCTTCCAAAACTCTTTTAGCCTCGTCTAAGAAGGGACAACAGTGGATGGCATGGTCGCCTTCACACAGTTTGCAGGGAAATCTAGCTCTCCCTCTCTGTCCTGTGGCTTTATTTTCACTAGTTGACGGTGTGCTGTCAACATGGCTATCAGAGGTTGACGCCACCGAATTGTGCAAACGGGGAGACTAGTCTCTTAGTATCCGAGGGATGCAGGGACAATCTCTGTGGAAGTGGTCTCCCTTGCATATGACACATGGCGATTTAGGCCTAGTCAGTGCTGTGTGTGGATTTTTGTCAGACGACACTTGTTTGCCCCCAGTCGCTTTTGGCTCCTTCTTCTTCTTCTCTTTCTTCTTCTTTTCCTTCTTCTCCTTAGGAACTTGGTTTTCTGTTTTACCAGTTCCGTCAAGCGAAGAGGAAGGAGGAGAGGAAGAATTAGATGAAGTAGAAGGCTGGTGGGTAACTCTGGTCTAGTCTAACTGTTGATTCGACTGTTCAGGAATAGTGGTGTTCTGAACGACATTGGTTGAGAAGAGCCAGACCGGCAAGCCAATTGTCAGTCCTGGAAGCGACAATGTGGCCATATGGGGCGCACCAACATCTCCCCAAGAGGAGAAGGGACTAGGATTTCCACCAAGGGGAATTCCTTGGTTGGTGTGCTCCATTTTCTCAACCTAAAGATCAACGCAGGAAAAAGGGGTGATTGTTCCGTTTAAAATAAATTTTAACGACGCTTTAGACACAACTTGCTTTTTCAATTTTAAAGAGTCGAGAAAAAGCTAAAGATGACTCTAGTCTCCTTCGATGTTTTAACGAGCCCGAAGTGACAAATGCTCGGATGGACTTTTTCTGTTATAGAGTCTGAAAAAGGCCAAAAGGAACTGCTCTGGAGTTCTAGGTAGAGGGTGTGCCAAACTTTTCGCAAAACTGCAGAATACTTTTTAAAGGTGTGCGGTCAATCTTCCTGAATGCTGTGTTCAGTGCATTGCGATCAGTAGGGCGGCCGACACGGCTTCCTAAGGATAAAGGTTTTATGCCTATAGGGGTCTCCCAATATATACTCGACGGTACGTGGGAGCACAATCCGTACTGGCGCTATCATCCCTCAGGAGGAATCACCCACCATCAGCGAGATCGACAGTCACTAGGCTTTACGACGCCGGAACACGTCTCTAGCCTAGACCTCTATGTTGTGCGTTAAGTTACAAAGCGTTGTTAAGTTCATTCAATTTATTTTAGGTTGATCTTTCTTAGAAGTTTGCCTTTTGAGGTTCACCACGAGATGTAGATACAACTCCTAAATGCAATCTAAAAGATGATAAGCAAATTTTATCTCTTTTTCAACAATGAAAATCCTAGCTACAAAGGGAAAAGAAAGACACCATCTTTTCTCAAAGAGAAATCAGCACACTCTAAATGCACTTTTCCTAAATCAAGCATGCAAACTATCAAGATGCAAATGCACAATGCAGGTGTTTGTTTTCCGCTCTCTTAATATTGATGCCTAAAAAGAAAGCTTTTTGTACAACTTTGAATTTGCTTTTAAATGACAAATACAAACAAGTTTACTTTTTCGAAATTAGAAAGGGTAGAAGAGAATACAAAACTTTACGACTTTCGAAATGAACACTTGTTTCGACACTTAAAAGAGACAAACTCAAACCAAAAGCAAAAGTAAACGTATAATCAACTGTCAATCAGCCAATGAACTCTCTCCTAAGATCAAAATCAACAGATCTGAATCAAGGGCTACAGGTCGACTATTTCACTCTTGCAAAGGAAAACTGTAAATGACGCCACAAACACATAAAAACACTCACAGTCTTTTTGTACAAAAGGAGGTGGAATTAAAGCAGAGAAAAGGAGTTTCAGATAGGTATACTGACTGATAACAGGCTGCAAAAAACAGAGATAAAACTGAGCTAAAAGAAACAGAGAACCACAGCTGCACAAGGCAAAGACTGATCAGCGCACTCCCAACACAGAGGTTTTGACATTCAGCGCAGGTAGCCTTCACGGGACCTGCGTTGAAATGCAGAACCTCTTCATAGAGTCTGCGCTGAAGCAGAAATGAGAGTTGTTTCTGGGTTCTGGGTTATGGTTTGCAGTTAAATCAACAGTTTTTGGCCGGATCAAAGCTATCAATTCGGTACAATCAAAGGGATGATTTGAAGGAGGGCTAAGATCTATCACAAAGGATCATCAAATCATTTGTGAGTCCATTGTTCATATCATAGATAAATCCAGTGATTGGATCAAAGCAGAAGCTGTCTACTTTGCATCTGAAAATAGCAGATGCAGTTCGATTGCTGCTCTTGAGTCTATGAAACAAACAATGATAGAGACACAAATAAAATGACTAAACAGATCTCCCCAGCGGAGTCGCCAATTTGTTGTGGGGAAAAATGCCTATGCAGGACGATCCTATCCACCTAAGGTGTGACAGTGCCTTAGCAACAAATAGAAACAGCTATTCTAGTATTCTTCCTTTATGAATTAAGAATGAAGAGAGATGGATGGACTAACCGGTGTCTTCCATTTGTCCCTCGATCCAGTTTCTCTTCTCTTTGAGAGTTCCCAGCTACTTGCCTTCTCGCTCGCCCAGCTTCAATAGGTTCTTGCAAGATCACAAGAAGGGAACACTACACAAAGACATAGATTCATATTCATAACTAGTTCAGGATTAGAAATAAACTAAACATACTAATGCAATCATACATCAAAGATACATCAGTATATAGGAGAAACCAAGATAGCTTTATTGATGAATAACAAGGTTCAGGAGGAGATACAACCAAGAGGGCTCCAATCCAGCATCTACCTCCCAGCGAATGAAATCCTTTCTTCACCTCCCTTCAAAGCATTAAGCACCCCAATGATTCCAATCTCAAACCAACAACAATTCTTTGCAATAACAAAATTCGAGCCTCCTGGATCTCATGGAGGAGAGATCCATATATAGATGTTTGGAGAGAGGATGAGTCAGCTTGAGATCTGACTAGTGTCCTCTCCCTCTGTCAGTTCTTGCTTCCACTTGGAGACTAAGAGCCTCTTACTCATCACTAGTCGAATTCATTGAGGCAAGTGTCATTGGAGAAGATTCTGGAAGCTTCCAAGGTCTTTCCACCTCGTTGAATGAACTTGCCATTTGTCATTTCCCGCTCAGCGCACCCTGGTAGTGCTTCTACCTACGTTGCAGTGCACCTAGCCAGTGTAATCTTTGCATTTCAGCGCAGACAGCTAGTGGAGCCTCTGAATTGATCTTGAATTGACTTGTTTTTGAGCAGTTTCTGGTGGAGAACTTCTATGAATTGCTGTGGTTTGTTAGCCTTGTTCCTCTAGGGGTAGGAACAACATGTCTAGGGACTTTGGATCCCTTGGATTATGGACATTTCATGCTTATAGCTGTAAGGCACAAAAATGTCTATAACACCCGGGCGTGATTTTCGCAGGACGTTTGGCAGCATTGACATTTTTGGGATTCGCTACTGCAGTATTCCTAAGCAAGGAGTAAAACTCCGTTCGGAGTAAAAAAAAAAAAAAGTTTGATACCCCCCGGGACGCTTATTGGTGACTTATCCCATAAGAATCAGGTCGGCGAGCTGAGCAAGGTGGTACCATTCAATTGTTAGTGCCAAAAATTTCGGGCAGTCCCAAATTTCCAGTACAGCGGATTGGTGCATGGTACAAACTAGAGTTCAAGCTATGGCCAATGAGAGGATTGATAGCATTGAATCACAATTGAACGAGGTCATGTTGCAGCTGAAGACCTTAAATGAAACATTCTCTAACGGCAAGGTGGTGGAACGCGCAGAGGCACATATTGGCAATGAAAATAGTGAGGGTGAGTCTAGCCAGTCTCTTCACCTCTTTAGCACCCACCAACAATACCATCCGCGACCACCCAAGATGGACATGTATAAATTTGATGGCTCTCACCCGGCCGCATGGATAGCACAAATGGAGCAATATTTCACACTAAATTACATCCTGGATGATGCGACTCAGCTTAGTGTGGGTATCATGTACTTGGACAATGAAAGATGGAAATGGTGGCAATGGCATCAACGTTGCTATGGAAGGCCCTTGACTTGCCACACATTCAAAAAAGCTCTTACGGATCGCTTTGACCATGAATCTGATTTTTTGGGTCGTCTCACTAAGCTCTGACAGATAGGAATAATGAACGAATATATTACAGCCTTTGAAGCCTTAGCTTTCCGTATTGGAGGTCTACAAGATGAGTTCTACATAGAATGTTTTGTCAGTGGCCTTAAAGAAGCCATACAAGCCCACGTTCGACTGCAACACCCTAGCTCATGGCTGCATGCTTGCAGGATAGCTCGTGAAGTAGAACTTGCATTAGCAGCCCAGTCCAATCGCCAAAAACACTCAAGGTTCAAAAGGTGTCACCAGTAGAAATGGCGGAAAGAAGAAATCAAGGATTGTGTTACTACTGTGATGAGAAATACTCCCTTGGGCATAAATGCAAGGAGCCCAAATTTTTTCAAATTGATGCTACTAATCACAGTTCATTGGAGGAAGCCCCACCACTTGAGGAACCAAAGGAGTGTTGGGTCCCTATAATACTAGTGATTACCCCATTACTATTGTAGTTATACCCCTTATTTATATTGTTGTGCCCCTATTACCCCCATGTTGTTATTTCTGTGCCCCATAGAATCCCTCTATTGTTATTTTTGTGGCTTTATATTATTATTGTTAGGTCGGCTGGATTATATTGTGACTCCTTAGACTCCTATATATAAAAAGGAGGTTTTGTCATTTGTATCATCAAAGAATTGTTCATTTATGTAATGTAAAGGAGGTTGCCCCCTCGAAGAGGCTGAATTCTAAGGCATTGATCTATCTTTTCTATCTTTTCTTGAGCTGGTTTCATAACATTTGGTATCAGAGCTTTGGATTCTAGGATTTCACTGCTCCAAACAGGTCATTGTGGCATTGTCACTATAACTTTTTTTCTGTGACGTTTCAGAAGTCGCAAAAAAAACCCATTTGAGAAGAAATCGCACTGAACCTTGGGTCCAAATTTCAGAGCTTTTCGCGTGATATTTGCGGAGATATGATCTGAGGAAGTTGGTCTTTTTGCAGACTCCTGAATTACATTCAAAACAGGTGACCTGGGGAAAATCGTCATAACTTTCTTTCTGGGATCGGATTGAAATTTCGTAAGAAGGTACAGAAAGAGGACGGACTGCAGTTTCTTGTATGTGGGTTTCAGATTCAAAGGTTGAAACAGTGACTTGTGGCACGTCGTACAAGTTCGCTCTACTGAACTAGTCTAAAAACAAGTCACTGTGGGAGATTTCACATAACGCTTCCTTGGAGAATCCAATTTGGGTCAAACTTGTGGCATTGGAAAGAGGACGCAGAAGGCTACTACAAGTCACAATTTCAGAATTGGATGATCCGAAATTACAGAGATACATCAGATTCAATATCAGGCTTTTATAAAGTGAAAAAAGGTGTGTAGTTTTTTTTTAAATTTTTGTGTAAGCTTGGTTTAACGGAATTCAAAGGGCATAGTAAAGCATTATTATCGGTAACTGATGCCCCGAGGAAAGAAAATGCAAACACCTAGTAAGGAACCTGAAAGCTCTAGCATGACTCATGAAGAAGAGGAAGAAATGCTACATGATATATCAAAATTACAAGAACAAGTGCAACAAATGTCACGCTCACAAAAGCTAACAGAAGCTAAGATAAATGGCGTGGAATCTAATATAAAGGGCGTCGAAGCTAATATGGATGATTCGAACACAGATATGAAGAGAGACATGGCAGATTTGAAGACAAATTTGAAGACAGACATGGACGAATTGAAGATAAATATGAATAAGTTGCTACAAGAAATGGGCAATAAGGGTGAAAGGGTACTAAAGGAAACTCATGATGAGAACAAAAGAAATGTTAATCATGATTCCATAGATCTAATGTTGGATCGAAGACTCACCATATTCCAAAAATCGATATGAGGAAGTTTGATGGCAAGGATCCTGCCACATGGATATTACAGATGGAGCAATTCTTCGATCTCAATAATGTGCAAAACACACAAAAGGTACGTATGGCAACTGTATATTTGGAACCAAATCAGTTTGTATGGTATCAATGGCTTTGCTCTCGTAAAAATTTATCACTTGGGCAATTTTTACGGAAGAATTGATAGCACATTATGAAGATACAAAAAGCAACACTTTTTTTAGCCAATTGATAAGTCTCAAACAAAAGGGTTCAGTAATGGAGCACATTGAGGAGTTCCAAAAATTGAACATAAGGGTAAAAGATATTCCAGAGGAGCATAGGATTGATGTGTTCATAGGGTCTTTAAAGGATAATATCCAACATGATGTTCGCCTTTGGGAACCTGATTCATTAGAGAAGGCATTCAGGTTAGCAAGAAAAATGGAAAGCAAAATTATGGCAACCAGGAAGCATACCACTCACAACTATAAAGACGGAAGTGTGGTTGCCCCTAGTCTTCCACAACCTATAGAGCAAAAGGGCTTTGTTACAGTTGTGATAGTAATACACAAAGGTCATAAGTGTGCTGAGAAGAAATTATTCTACATAGATTGTGAAGAGGAAGAAGAAAAGGAGCAAGAAAGGTCAAAAGAAGAAGATATACTCCAGGAACAAAGCCTAGATGAAGAACAAATAAATCCGACCATATCTTGTAATGCATTGGCAGGAATTACCACTCCTCAAACCATCAAGATAGAAGGACAAATCAAGAAGAAAAAGGTAATAGTGTTGATTGATTCAGGAAGCACCCACAATTTTATTCATTGTAGGGTAGCAAAAGAATTGAATTGCTTCCTATATCCAGCACCAGAGTGTCAAGTGATGATTGCAAATGGAGGAACAATAAATTGCTCTGGAAAGTGCCATAATATCAAGCTATCCATGGGAGAATATGTATTGACTAGCCCAATGCTTTCCATTCCAATGGGAGGTGCTGATGTTGTACTAGGAGTCCAATGGCTACAATCCTTGGGTACAATAGCTTTTAATTTTCAAGAACTTTTCATCAAATTTTCTACGGAAGGAAAGGAAGTTGAATTAAGGGGTATTGCAGGGAAACCAGGAAAGATAATCAGCTCTAATGGTATGACAAAGCTTCTAAAAAAGGAGCAAAGAGGTGTAATTGCACAATTATGTTCGCTAGATGTTTCCACATCGGAATCATCTATTTCTCCAGATCTCCAAAAAGTCTTGGACAATCATTCCAAGGTATTTGAGACTCCCAAAGGTCTCCCACCTATGCGTGATCATGATCATGCTATTCATCTGATTCCAGGAAGTGTTCCTCCAAACATCAGGCCGTACAGATATCCCTATGTCCAAAAAAGTGAAATTGAACGTATGGTTGCAGAAATGCTAGAGGCTGGTATAATTCAACCAAGTCAAAGTTCTTTCTCTGCTCCAGTAGTATTGGTGCACAAGAAGGATGGATCATGGCGCATGTGTCCGGATTATAGGGAGCTCAACAAGCTCACTATTAAAGATAAGTTCCCCATTCCTGTCATTGATGAATTACTGGATGAATTGCATGGATCAATTTACTTCACCAAGTTGGATCTTCGTTCGGGATATCATCAAATCAGAATGAAGATTGAAGACATTCCGAAAATGGCATTTAGAACTCATGAGGGTCATTATGAATTTTTGGTCATGCCTTTTGGCCTTACCAATGCACCTTCAACATTTCAAGGTTTGATGAATTCAATTTTCAAACCATTCCTTAGAAAATTTGTGTTAGTATTTTTTGATGATATACTAATCTACAACAAGTCTTGGAAGGATCATGTTGAACATGTTGACAGGGTGCTACAACTATTGGAGGAGAAACAATTATATGCAAAAAGATCCAAATGTTTCTTTGGAGTCCAGGAGGTGGAATATTTGGGTCATATTGTATCTCATGAAGGAGTTAAGGTAGACCCTAGCAAAATTAAAGCCATTAAGGAATGGAAAATCCCCACATCCATAAAGCATCTGCGAGGATTTCTTGGGTTGACAGGGTATTATCGCAAGTTTGTTAAGAATTATGGGAGAATAGCAGCACCTCTAACAACATTATTGAAGAAAGATGCATTTTCATGGACTCTGGAAGCAACAAAGGCCTTTGAACATCTTAAAGAGGCAATGTGCCAAGCACCGGTCTTAGCTACACCAGACTTCACAAAAACCTTTATTGTGGAATGTGATGCTTCAGGAAATGGAATTGGTGCTGTTTTAATGCAAGATGAAAGACCCATTGCTTTTGAAAGTCGTCCAATCAAGGGAAAGTTTTTAAGCAAAGCTATTTATGAGAAGGAAATGTTGGCAATACTCCATGCACTTAAGAAATGGCGACCCTACCTAATGGGAAGACACTTCAAGGTAAAAACGGATCATGATAGCCTTAAATACTTTTTAGAACAAAGATTATCCTCTGAAGAGCAACAAAAGTGGGTCACAAAGATGTTGGGTTATGACTTTGAAATCATCTACAAAAAAGGGAAGCAAAATGTGGTGGCAGATGCACTCTCAAGAAAGGATGAGGATGTGGAAGCATTGTTGTGTGCCATTTCTATTATCCAACCAGATTGGATAAATGAAGCAAGGGAGGAATGGAAGAATGATGAAGAAGTGTGGGCACTTATTCGAAAGCTACAACAAGATTCCAGTACGTCTGATACATTTAGCTGGCAAAATGATTCGTTATGGTACAAAGATCGCTTATACCTCTGTAAGAATTCCCAGCTAAAACAAAAGATTCTTATGGAATTGCACACTTCTCCCTTAGGAGGGCACTCGGGATTTTTAAAAACTTACCACAGGGTTAAGAAGGAATTTTTTTGGGATGGCCTTAAATCAGATATTCAAAAGTTTGTGGCGGAATGTTTGGTTTGCCAACAAAATAAAGTTGAAACAATTAAGACACCGGGTCTATTACAACCTTTATCCATTCCAAGCCAACGTTGGGAGGAGGTTTCAATGGATTTTATCACAGGTTTACCCAAGTCTGAGGGAAAGAGTGTCATCATGGTGGTAGTTGACAGACTTACCAAGTATGCACACTTTTGTGCATTATCACATCCATTTAAAACCAGTACAGTTTCTACTGCATTTATGGAAACAATTCAAAAGCTACATGGAAACCCAAAGATTATTGTAAGTGACAGAGATCCCATTTTCACTGGAAATTTTTGGACAGAATTATTTTCTTGTCTTGGTACTCAGTTAGCTCATAGCTCATCTTATCATCCTCAATCTGATGGACAAACTGAGATAGTAAACAAATGTTTGGAAGGATATCTTCGTTGCTTTGTATCTGATAAACAGACACAATGGGTCAAATGGTTGCCTCTGGCTGAATGGTGGTATAACACTTCCTTCCATACAGCAACAAAAATGACCCCATTTATGGCACTTTATGGGTATCAACCACCATCCATCACATCATATTTAAGAGAAAATTCTAAGGTTCAGGCAGTGGAACATCACATCGAACATCAAAAACAAGTCCTCCAACTCTTAAAGGATAACCTCGTGTTGGCACAAAATAGAATGAAACAACAGGCAGATCAACATCGCAGTGAAAGAAGTTTTGATGTAGGTGATTGGGTATTCCTACGACTACAACCATATAAGCAAATGTCCCTAAAGCAAGCTAAGAAGGATAATAAATTATCACCAAAGTATTATGGTCCGTACAAGGTGTTGCAAAAGATTGGTACTATGGCATACAAATTGGAGCTTCCTGCAGCTTCTCGATTGCACCCAATTTTCCATGTTTCATGTTTAAAGAAGGTTATAGGCGACAAGCTCCCAGTTCAAACAATATTGCCAGAACTTGACGAGGAAGGAAAAATTATATTGGAACCAGAAGCAGTCACAAAAACAAGAACTCGACAGCTACGAAATCGATCAATTTCAGAGTATCTTATCAAGTGGAAGAACTTATCCACTGAAGATTCCACATGGGAGGATGAGAATTTTATGCAGAAGTATCCAGAACTACTCAAGCGTTGAGGACAACACTTTTTTGAAGGAGAGGGGCATGTTGGGTCCCTATAATACTAGTGATTACCCCATTACTATTGTAGTTATACCCCTTATTTATATTGTTGTGCCCCTATTACCCCCATGTTGTTATTTCTGTGCCCCATAGAATCCCTCTATTGTTATTTTTGTGGCTTTATATTATTATTGTTAGGCCGGCTGGATTATATTGTGACTCCTTAGACTCCTATATATAGAAAGGAGGTTTTGTCATTTGTATCATCAAAGAATTGTTCATTTATGTAATGTAAAGGAGGTTGCGCCCTCGAAGAGGCTGAATTCTAAGGTGTTGATCTATCTTTTCTATCTTTTCTTGAGCTGGTTACATAACAAGGAGGAAGAAGAGGACAACCAACAGGACAATGTACCTGAAGAACCAGTTATCTCGTTGCATGCTTTGGTAGGGATTTCTTCTCCCCAATCTCTCAAAATCAGAGGTTTTATTAAGCATCGCCCAGTATTAGTCTTGATTGATAGTGGTAGTACACATAATTTTATCCATCAAAGAGTTGCGGAAGTAGTGCATTGTTTTGTCCGAGCAGTTTCTAACTTCCAGGTCCAAATTGCTGATGGGGGGACAATGAAATGTGAAGGCCGCTGTGAAAATGTCAAACTTCAAATGGGGGATTATCAGTTAAAGACCCACATGTTTGCCATACACATGGGAGGGTGTGACATTGTCCTAGGTGCTGAATGGCTTCACACACTTGGTCCAATCACAATGGATTTCCAGGAGTTATATATGAGCTTTAAGCAGAACAACCACACACATACCCTCCGCGGACTCCAGGCGGGAGCTCCCTCTATCATCAGCTCACATCGGATGGAAAATTTGTTAAAAAAGGGTCACCATGGAGTTATAGCCCAATTTAATGCCATCCAGGCCTGTGAACCCAATTCTCTTCATATTCATCCTGAGATGCAACAGATCTTAAACAACCATTTGCCAGTATTTGACAAGCCTCATGAGATTCCACCCTTAAGAGGGGAACATGATCATAGCATTACTTTGGTCCCAGGAGCCCAACCACCAAATGTACGCCCATATAGATATCCGTTCACCCAAAAGAATGAAATTGAAAAAATAATCAAGGAACTCTTGGAAGGAGGCGTCATTCATCCTAGCATTAGTCCTTATTCATCGCTGGTGGTCATGGTGCTCAATAAATATGGGGAATGTCGTATGTGTCCAGACATCAGGACCCTCAATAAGTTGACGGTCAAAGATAAATTTCCCATCCTGATTGTCGATGATTTGCTGGATGAACTAAATGGGGCTCAATTATTTACTAAGCTCGACCTTCGCTCAGGCTACCACCAAATTCGCATGAAAGAAGTAGACATTCCAAAGACTTCTTTCTGAACTCATGAAGGCCATTATGAGTTCCTGGTCATGCCATTTGGTCTTTGTAATGCCCCATCCACTTTTCAGAGCCTTATGAACCACCTGCTCAAACCATATCTCAGAAAATTTGTCCTTGTTTTCTTTGATGACATCCTCATCTACAGTCGCACCTGGGCCACGCATCTTCAGCATGTAGATCTGCTCTTACAACTGCTCTGCAAGCATAAATTATTTGTCAAGATGTCCAAGTGCTATTTTGGCATGGAAGAAGTTGAGTATTTTGGCCACATTGTGGGGCGTGAAGGTGTCAGGGTGGACCCCAAAAAGATCCAGGCAATGCAAGATTGGCTTCAACCAAAGACCTTGAAGAGCTTGAGAGGATTTTTGGGTCTCACAGGCTACTATCGCAAATTTGTCCACAATTATGGTCACATTGCTAGGCCCCTCACTCAACTCCTCAAGAAAAATTCATTTCTCTGGAATGATGAAGCACAACAGGCCTCTACAGCTCTCAAACATGCCATGTGTTCCACTCCAGTCTTAGCACTACCCGACTTCACCAAATCTTTTGTGATTGAATGTGATGCTTCTGGTACGGGTATTGGAGGGGTCTTAATCCAGGAAGGTCAACCCTTGGCCTTCACAAGCCAACAACTAAGTGGGAATAATCTGGGACAATCTACCAATGAGAAGGAGATGATGGCCATATTACATGCAATAGACACCTGGAGACCATACTTATTGGGGCGACATTTCGAAATCCACACAGACCATCAAAGCCTTAAATTAGCATTGCTTTCTAAATAATAAAATACTTGTTGTTATTTCTCATTGTTCTATGTTCTGGGTATATTCCTTCGCATATTTGGTATTCTGGTATCGTCTTGCAGGTTAAGAGAATAACATATAGTCCCTCACAACTCACTATATAGGCTTTTGGTCATCCAAGCTTCTGATAGGACTATCTTATAGAGAGCTTGGATAGTATTGTAACAAGCCTTGGCTTCTCCACTGTGCAGAGCTAGTAGATCTCTTTGGAGGAGCAGGCAGCAATGACTGTAACATTCCGCTGTCGGAACTAGTGGTTGGTCATGGATGTATTGTGTGACTGGAACTTACACTTCTTAATATAATAGATCCAACACGTTTCATGCATATGTCATATTGTATTTCAGCTATCTTGTTTACTCTAAATGATAAATGTATCTGTTTTCTTTTTTTTCCGAGGAAAAAAGCAAAACTTTTTATTAAGAAACCATAAAAAGTTTATATACATATTGTTCATAAGCCAGACTGTTGGCTCAACTGTTCACAATCTGCTCAACCATCAGGGAGCTGTACTGCTGTTTTAAGAACCAGTTATAGTCTTCCTCGCGGGAGGATGTATAGTCATAACTCAAAAAATAACATAATGATACCTGGGGCCTCCTTCGACGAAGGATAACCGACCCCATCCGAACAAAAAATATGACTGAAACCGTGTGGAAATATAAACAAAAATAAATATTAAGAGTCTGTAAACTGTAAACTATAAGCCGGATATTAAGACTAGTAAGGAAGATATATACAAAAACCAAAACTGTAGAAAAATATCTGTGTAAAGTGCTTTCATATCCGGAGAAAAAAAAACTGTGGTCAAAAATGCTAAGCATATGGAGGCTGATCTGTTCTGTAAGACTGCCCCTGTCTGGTCTCTTCTATTGCCCAGCTGCCCGGATCCTGTTGTAGACCAGCCTTAGATAGCTGATCTGCTTCCTCATTCCTGTCCCTGTAGATATGACATATAGTAAACCTGTTAAATAGTGTCTTCAGATAGTAAATTTCTTCTACAATTGTCTTCAAAATCTGATTTTGACAAGATGCAATTCCATTGACCCAGTTTATGACATTGAGTGAATCCCCAAAAATCTGTATAGAGTTGATGTTTCTGTGATGGAGCCAGCATAAAAGGTATCGTAAGGCCGATAGTTCAGCATAGTTATTAGTGCCTGTACCCAACCCAACAGAAGCTTTTAAAGAATGTTCCGAATTTATGTGTATGCACAGGCCTGCTCCAGCCCTGTTGTTTTGGGAAGCCCCATCAAAGAAGCCACAGGGAATGCCCTCCTGAATATTGATATGTCTTTGTTTTGTTTTGGTTTTTTTTTCCTCAGGTGGAGGCAAGGCAGAATATATGGCTGTGATATTAGTAGAAATAACAGAAGAGGGTGTATCCTTATCTTGGAACAGGCTCTTGTTTCTAGCAAGCCATACACCCCAGCAGAAAATAAGGGGCAAGTTCCTCAAATTCCCTTCCGGATAGGTGTGCCACCATTTCCTCCAAGCAGCATCCAAGGGGTCTTGCCCCCACTGAGCTTTAAACTTGAGAAAACCAGTGACCTCCTCCCATATCTTCCTTGAGAAAACACAAGTGATAAAAAGATGATTGATGGTTTCCTCATCTGATTTGCACAAAGGGCATCGCCCTGGCCCAGCTAAAAACCTTTTCTGCAATGTATCCCATGTTGGTACCTTCCTTTTTAAAATGCACCAGAGAAAGAGCCTGGACTTGGTAGGGCATTTGAGTTTCCATATATCTTTGGCCCACCATTCCGGAGCTCCCCAACCTTTCTTACCCATTAGAAGAGAATAACCCTCTTTTGGAGTATATACCCCAGATTTGCTTTGTGCCCACATCAAGCAATCAGGTTCCTCTTTAATCCTGACATTGGATCGTTGTAGTTCTTTGATGAACCCCTCCCATTCGATCTTCCATCTTACATTTAACCCTAATTCTTCATCATCCTTCCAAGCTTGTCCCCAGATAGTAGACTGTCCTACTCTTTCCACCTGATTTAATGATATAATACCTTTAGAATCAAGGTGTCGAAGAAGGCCTGGGGATAAAGCAAAAGCTTCATTGCATCCAACCCAAGGGTCTCTGCCAATCCTGATCTGTCTACCATCTCCCACTTTCCAGGCTAAACCTTGCTCGATCACTGAGAAGGCATCCACCGTGGCCTTCCAGATAGCTGAAGAATTTTTAACCTTCTTATTTTGACTCCGGATCCATTCTTCCAAAGGCATTGGGTCAATGTACTTCCTTTTCACCACCCTTGTCCACAGGTTTTCCATGGTTATTAGCCTCCATCCTGATTTTGCTGCTAATGAATTGCTGAACTCAGGGAGTCTTTTTATCCCCCACCCTCCCCATTCTTTTGGTTTTGCCACTTTATCCCAAGCCACCCAGGGTAAGCCCGATGATTCCTTTGTTCTTGCCCACAGGAATCTGCAACAGATTCTTCTGATTTTCTCCATAACTCCTTTAGGAATCCAGGTTAGTGCGGCCCAGTAAACTGGGATGGCTAACAAGACTGATTTAATAAGGGTCAACCTACCAGCTCTGGACAGCCATCTAAAGCTCCAATGTGATATTCTGGATTCGATCTTTGCTATGAGCCAGTTCCAATCTTCTTTTTTGTATGCAACTGGCTTTAACCAAAAACCCAGATATTTGAAGGGAACTTCCAGAGGTTGACTGGGGAAAGGAAAGAGATCAGCCATTTGGTTTCTTTCCCTTCTATCAAAATCTGCCATACAAGCTTGTGATTTCCCAGAATTAATCTGCATTCCAGTTGCTTTTAGAAAAAGATCAAAGATGCATTTTAACTCCTTTAGTTCACAGCAATTACCATTGGTGAAAATCAAGATATCATCAACGAAAAGAAGGTGAGTGATAAAGAGATTGATTGCTACCTCGATACCTTTTACCTTCTCCTCTCTTCTGGCTTTGTGAATCAGTCTACTGAGCCCTTCTGCCACAAGGAGGAACAGGAGAGGGGATAATGGACACCCTTGTCTGAGGCCTCTCTGGCTGTTAAAGAAAGAGGAGGCTGCTCCATTTACCAGTACTGCAAAGCTGACATTTGTGATGCACCCCATGATCCAGCTGACAAAAGGGTAGCTGAAACCCACATGTGTTAGCAGCATCCTTAGATAGAGCCAGCTGATCCTATCATATGCTTTGGATAGGTCGATTTTGAGAACAGCTCCCTTCTTTTTCTTCATTTTGACACTATGTATAACCTCCTGGGCTACTCCTATGGCTTCATGGATCTGTCTTCCATCCAGGAACCCAAATTGTTCCATTGATATATTTCTTGACAGGATTGGTGCAATTCTGAGAGCAATAACCTTTGAAATAATCTTGTAAATGCAGTTACACAAAGAAATTGGTCTAAAGTCTTCAAAACTTTCCGGCTCATCCTTCTTGGGAATGAGAGCAATAAATGTTGAGTTAAAAGGTCTATAGACAACACCTTTCAGCCTAGATTCATCAACTACTTCAGTTAACTCAGCTCCAATTTGTTCAAAAAAATGGAGAAACAGTTCTATAGTCCAGCCATCAGGGCCTGGGCTTTTATCTTTGCCCATGAGCTTCATAGCTATTTCAATCTCCTCCTTAGTAACTGGAATTGTAAGGTCTTCTACTTCATCTTCCTCAATGAATCTAGGAAAACTTTGCATAGTGCTAAAGACTTCTGCAATAGTAGCCTCTCCCTGGTCTGCAAAAATATTTTGAAAATGTCTTTTTCCCAAAACTGAAAGCTCTGGGAAGGAGCTGACTTCTCTCCCTTCTTCATCTTTAAGGCGCCAGATAGTATTTAAAGATTTCCTTCCTTTTGCAAAATTATGAAAGAACCTAGTGTTCTCATCCCCAGATTTTAGCCATGTTGCCCTACTCTTAATCCTCCACTCTTCTTCCCTTTCCAAAAGTATTTTATTTTGCTGCTTCTCCAAATGAAGGATTCTGTCCTTTGAGGCTTGGGAGGAGTATCCATCTGACTCCATACTCTCCATCTGCTTCAACTCCTCCCTTATACTGATCATCTCCGCATTTTGTTTCAATTTTCTATCCTTTGCCCATGAAATTGTGGCTTTCTTCAGTCTTTTTAAACTCTCCATGAACAAAAATTTTTTTTCCTCGCCTGCATTGTGAACAGGGTGTATCCAAGTTTCTATAAACAGATTGCAGAAAGAGGAATCTTGGAGCCATGCGGGATTGAACTTAAAAGGGGCAGGAGGTTTGTGAGGAGGAATAGATATGTCTAAGAATATCGGGAAATGATCCGAATTCCCAATTTCCTCAACCCACTGTCTGATCAAAGGAGCTTTAGAAGATAATGACTCCGTTAACAGAAAACGGTCTATTCTTTTGGCAATTCGGTCTTCTCCTATCCTTCGATTCCTCCAAGTCGGCTTAATCTTGAGCGGGGAGGGATCTATTAAATTATTCTCCGTGATGAGGTTGTAGAAGAAGTCAGTAAGGGGATCTTCTCTCGCAGATGGACCCCAAGCTTCAGCTCTACCCATTGAAAAATTTAAATCACCTCCCATAATCATCAAAGGTGATTTCATAATAGATTTTGTCATCAAATCTTCCCAGAAGGACTCCCTGCCCTGACAAGGCCCGTAGATATTTACTAAGGTGATGGGGAAAGCGAAGTCTGGGGATGTTATCTCCATGCCCATAACATTTTTCATCCCCCAATGGTTGTTGACTTTTACCCGCCCTTCTTTGTAACCAATTGCAATGCCCCCCGAATGACCAGAGGCATCCATTGCAATGAACACCCACCCAGGCAGAAGGGATTTAAGCATAGATTCAATCTCAGAGGCCTTCCCCAGGGTTTCTTGCAAAAATATAACATCTAAATTGGAGTTAGATATCCAATCTTTCAAGGCCAGTTTTTTAGGTTTGCTGGCCAAACCTCTGCAATTCCAGGATGTCAGGATCATTTGATAAAACCCTCATGGGGGTGAGCTGCTCTAAGAACCCCCGGAATAGAATATTGTTTACCATCTGCAACATCCAATTTAGCTTTTAGTTTTGCCTTGGACAGATCTGATTTCCGTCCTCGTTTGTTTTTGGAACTGTTCTGTGAATGGATCGGTCCCAAACCACCTACAGACCTTTGATCCTCATGATTCCCTCCCAAAGATCTCAGGTTGTAAGGGCAAGGAGGCCGAGTTACAGGGAGTGGCAGGGGAGGCCAATTGTCTTCACAATTTAAATCCAGAGACGGTAAGGCTTCAACTATGGTTTCCACATTCGGGCAAGACATTATATGTTCCATATTATCAACATTATTATTTTCTTGCTCTTGATATGATGAGGATGCAATATTTATTTTTACAGAATTTTGCTCAGGAGAAATAAGAGAGGAATTAGGGGTCCCTGAGCACATACCCTTTTCCGTTTCGTCGAGTATGGTTTGATTTGCCTTGTCTTTCTCGACGAACCCTTCCACAGCTTCCGCTCCATTAGCTATTTCCTCCACAGCTACCACCGGGTGCATGACATTTGCCACAGCTTCCTCCTGAATATGTTCACCTTCGACCTCTGAACCCTTCACAGCCTCCTCTGTCTCCAAATTTTTTGGTTCTTGCGTCTCCGGCGTTTCGTGTTCCGTCGTCATCTGAACATCTGCTTGTGCATTTTCTCTGTAAGCTGTAGTCCTTCGGAAATGTCTCCTTTTTCGCATCTGTGGATAGTCTTTTACCAAGTGCCCATACTTGTGGCACCGATGGCATCTAAATGGCAGGTATTCGTAGTCTAATATCTGCTCATATACATAGTCATTGAATTGAAGGTTAATTTTTTGTGCCAAGCCTCCGCTCGGGTTAAGCATGACTAGTATGCGTGCTATTGCCCTGTTTTTCGTTGTCAAGAAGGTCATATCTACTTCCAGGTATACCCCCAACCTATTACCAATTGATTTGAAGACTTTCTCGGTCCATAGAAAGGATGGTAAGCCCGGAGCACGCACCCAAACAGGAAATTCATCCGTTCTCTCCTTAATTGCATCAAATAGAGGGGTCCATTTCTTCATCAGAACTGGAATGTTCCCTATGTGCCAATTTCGCTGATGTACCCAATCTGCCGATTCTCTATCTTCGAATCTGAGCTTAAACCATCCTTTTGCCAATACTAGGGCTTCAAACTGTATAGGTCTTTCTGTTACGAAGCATTTCTCACCCCAATCTTGAAGAAAATCAGAGGTATATTTCTTACCTCTAGCTCTGCCGACCAAGGTACAATCCGCAACAGCTAGGGCTTCTACCATAGACACCTCCATCCCAAGGACCAGATTGCCCGCTATCGCCTGAGATCCAATGGGTCTTTGCGGTTTTCTTTTCGCTCCTTTATATCTTAATTCTTCCTCCGACGGTCTTATTCCTTCTCGTCCATCATTCCTTTCAGATGTTAACTGTGCTGTGCCCAATAGAGGTTCTGTCTCCAACTGTGACGGGTGTTTATCCAAAGGACCCGAGGCGTCATTCCCAAAGGGAGCGAAACCAGTCTCCAGACCATCAGTACCTGCCTGCTCCCCCACTGAAAAAACTCCGGGATCGCTTGCTGCACAACCTATTTGGTATTGGGGTTCTCTTGGTAGGGTAACCCTCGTAAACGAGGGAAAAACTCCTGGAGCCCTAGGTTGTTCAAAACCAGCTGAAAGCCCTAAGAGGGTTATATCTTCTAAACCCTTGGAGGCTGAAAACCGAGTTATCTGAGATTTGCCCTTTGGGTCTGTAGGCAAACCTTCCACATTCACCCCACACGACACTGTTTCTTTCGCTGTTTGTTTGAGGCCGCCCGTTGAACCAGCATTGTGAACCACGCTGCCCGTATCCTTACCTTGAGATAAAAACTGAGGAGTTTCCACCTGTGACACAGCCTCCAGACTTGGCAGTTCGAAAGTCCCAAAATAATGTTCCACGTTCTGAGCGGTTATATCCTTCCCCCACATGGAGAGGATGTCTTCTACTTCTGGGTCCAGGGCTAAAACATCGGCGGGGTTAACCATGGTTCGAACCGTTCCAATGAAACACGACAACCGACAAAGCACTGTAGGTAACCTTCACGGGGACTTGGTGGTTGAAAACGGCAAACAGGCGGAAAAGAGTAACAGTAATAAGGTTAGGCTTACAAAATGAAATGCAAATACCAAAGCTCAGATAACCTCCACCTGCCCGTCGCCTTTGCAAAAAGATGGCCCCCCGCGTCGGCAGCTGTGCAAAGCTTCTGACCCTCTCTACCTACCCGAGACCTGTGCGCGATTCCGCCTTCTGCCCAGGTATTGAAACCCTAACCTGCTCCATGGTTCCCCTCAAATTTGGATCACGATACCTATCTGTTTTCTTACACATGCATGTGTAGCTATTTTATGTATATGTATGTATGAATCTTTCTTAAATGTGTTGTTGGTTTAACCATCACTTTGGATTCCTAGCTTACTTGCCTTCCATGTTGTGATGCATCTTTGCTCGTGTGTTCCCTTCTTAACTGTGTGCTTTCACAGGTTTCCAAAGGGCGCACTCACCTCACCCTCCTTGTGTTAGGACCGTTAATGCACCTTCCTTGACTTACTGGATATGTCACGCCCTTGCTACCAATAGGGAAATCTCACTTTCCTTTGTGAAAAACCGTGGTCAAGGCGATACCTTACGACCCACAGCTGGGACTCCTACACCAAATGGTCTGAGGTTTAATTGGGACTTCTTTCCGGGGAGATCCCCTGACATGTTGGTGGGTCCAACACCGTCAACAATTCTAGCACTAGAAGGAGGGCCAGATGAAAAGCTGAGCCCTCATCATTTGTTTTGAACCTTTGTAGATCTATCATGGAGTCTTGCACATTCAACCCTCCACGATGTTTTTCGCATGCCGAACCTCTTCACATCGCAAGGGAGTATTTTGATTTCTTGTCCGAATACACGTATGATGGTGAAGGCGAAGTGGGCTAGCTTGTGTTCTTACATGAATTCCTTGCCATGCTTGATGAAGATGAAGGATGTTTTGACAAACAAGCCAGCCTGCTGCTTGCATACACACTTCGTGAATCCCCACTACAGTGGCCCTGCACCCTACCGGCTGACAACGTGCACTCACTTGAGAATTTATGTTATCTCGTTAAAGATACTTTCCATCATTTTGATCCAGAACATCTTGACCAAAAATTGTTACAACAACAGAAGGACCCACATGAATCGCATGATGATTTTTGGCAGTGCTTCCGTGTTTTGCAGTTTCAAGCTCTGAAGAGCCAGATGAAATTTTAGTATCTCATCGACAGATTCGAATATTGCCTTATCAAATCTATCAATCCCAAGAATAAGTTCAAGCTCAAACCCCGCTCAACATACTTCAGTGATGGAGTTGTGCAATCACAGATGAACATGGTCGCTTTCAAAAGTGATTGTCCATCGTCCCCTCATCAAATAGCTCCACCATCGTAGAGTGATGTGGGAGAGCATGAACACACATTTGTTGAACAGTCATGTCCTCTCGACATTGCTCCTTCCGATTTTCATGATGACTTGGTTATGAGTTCCATACCTCGTCACATGTATTTTGTACCTAAACCTTCATCTTCGTATTCTGATCATCCTCTAGATGACACTGTCTTGTGTTCTTCCATTCTGGACTCTACATTTGTTTTGAACGAGGATCGATCCATCGACGGAGTTGGTATTGCAAAACCAACATGCGCTGGAATTTGTGAAGAACATAATGGGGAGCTTGAACATCTACCGACAACATAGGACCATCCCTGTATGTCTGTACCTCCTCTGTTTTTTCCTGACATCTTTGATGATCTTGCCATCCCTGATTTTTCATGTGTATCTCCGTCCACAGATGCACCCATTGTTGATCATTCGTAGGACACACCGTATGTCAGCCCATCATCCAACAAGGAAAAGGACCAATCCTTCATTGAAAATCCAATTGATTTTTCATCTACTTTTTCTGGAAACACAGAGGGTGAAAATTCTTGCTTCTCATCTACCCCTTTGTGCGATTCATCGAATCATGAGGATGCCGACCAACATCCTGAATTTTCTGATCTTGGTTGTCGTGATCTATTTACCTCATCATCCGATCACAATGTTGATTCACTCGTTGTTAATCTATCTAATCCACTGGTCTACGATGATCCATCTATCAATGAAGTCGAAACCCCCTAGACTGTCGAGGCACTTCAGTCCGAGCTGATGGTTATGTGAGGCCCTTGCTGTCCTAAGGTTGGTTTCACTTCTTATTAGGAAATTGTTCAAACATGCAAGGCTCCTTGTCACTCATCTGTAAGAATTGATGATCAATCTAACACTCAGATTTCACTTCCTCCACTCGAGCTACACGATCCCATCGCTCATTCATTGGAGGAATCTTACACAACAAGCACACTTGTGCAACGTAGGTGGTCTACCTTTCTCATGTTTTATTGTATGTCACGGTCAATGGAATGCATACACTCAACATATTCACGCAGTGTAGCACAACACCATGGCAAGTCCACAGAGTGCATGTCATGCATTTTCGCTCATTTTTGTTTTTTGGACACTTGTAAGCTTGGAGTGTGTCTATCTTCATTGTTTTATCTTTCACATCTATTGGTTCGCACAACTGTGTTGTTCGCAAACAATGCCTTCACCAACATGGGTCAACTAATGCCCTGGTGGCTGCATTGGAAGTATCACTTCACGTGAGACGACCCATGTACTGTTAGCTTAGGAGTAGTAGTAGTGTTTTCTTTTTGAGTTGTTTGCTTGCATGCATGTTTTCTTGTTTCTTTGTGTGTTTGTTTGTTTTCTTACTCGCTCTGCTTACGCATTCGCTTCTACTTATTTCTTTGTTTTTTGGTTTGTTTGCTTGTTTATGTCTGTAGGTAAGTTTCGCATGGACCGTGTGCGACTCTTAAAACAAGTTGGGTAAAGTACAAGGGGACTTCTACAACTATCAACATTTGGTTATCTGTTGTCTGCTCTCTTATGTAAGAACTTGTTGTCTTCAGTCCATGATACATCAATGGAAAATACATACTGTTTGAAGTGAACCTTGGTCAAAATACAACTCTTGCACACTAACCAGTATCACCTACTCTAGTCGGTTGTTTTTGGGTAAATCCTTGTTAGCTCAATCAAGTAGAGTAAGGTGAGGGGGGAAACCTTAACATGCACGTCAGAGATATATAATAAACTACTTCTATGAAGGAACAACCTCTTATGCTCTCAATAAGTCGGGATCCCTCTTCCGCCTCTAAAATAAATAAGTGCTATGCACAGTTATGAAAAATGAAAATGAAAAGTGAAAAATTTCAAAAAAAATGAAAAATCAATAAGGTGAAAGAAGAGAAAGGTTTCCTGTGTAGAGAGGTGATGCAAATAACTACGTTGGAGTACTGACCAGGCTCGCTAGTAGCAGATCGATGCTTGTGTTCTTGTGTGACTCTGTTGGGGTAGTGTCTAGGCCTGCTGGTAGCAGAGCAACACTAGAGATGAAACTAAAACTCTGGCAACTATACTACTTGTGCACCAATATACCCCTCATCCCCAATCGAAACAACTACATTGGCTTGGCTTGGAATGTATGTCGACTGACCAAGGGCTTGGAAAATGTTACATCTTACAATCAAGCGTGGAAACCAAGACAACCAGAGAACTAAACAATACTTCCGGAGGTGTTAGACTTGATTTTCACGAACAGGGTCCATTTAGAGAGTTGGAGTTCTACTAGTGTGTCGCGAAGTGTTGTAGCGGCTATAACCACCATCCAAAATTTTCCCTTAGCTTTATTTTGGAGCCTCCCTACTGACCATCCTTAGCAACATGTCTTGCATTATCAAGCTCGTCAGCTTTAGCTATTTCATAGAGTCCTTTCAGCCTGTGCATACAAGTTTGTTCTAGCCCCTTCACAGGATGCTTTCCAGACTTAGTGTCAGTTGTTGGTTGATAAACGCCCTCTAGGAATTGAACAATTCTAATGGGGAACCAGCATTCCCTCCAGAAATTGTGTAAACCTAGATGGACACCCAACTGGGCTCCATAATTGTGCAATTCTTCCTAATAGTATTCCTCTAAAAAATTGCGCAATTCATCCGAGGACAACTGCTCAGCCATAAGATTGCGCAATTATGGGCAGCAGTCACTTGCTGCTCCAAGAAATTGCACAATCCCTTTGGGATAGCCAACCCAGCAGCTAGTGGAAATTGTACAAATCCAGCCAGGCAACCTACTCAACTCAGAAATTGCGAGATACAGTCAGACAGACTTCCTTGAGAAAATTACGAGGTCTGACCTAGGACAGCTGCTCAGTCTAGAAATTATGCAATCCTAGGAGACATTCACCTGTTCCTCTCAAAAATTGTGCAATCCCTCTGGGACATCCATCTCTGCTCAACCCAGAAACTGTGCAGAATTTCATCCCAGGCTTGCAGACCAATGCATGTGCCTTCAGGTTGACCGGTTCCCTCAGTGAGCGAGAAAATATGATTTTCATGCATGGAATACTTCTCCCAAGGCAGCATGTAAAGGCATCCCTTGATTCAGGGATCTATTTTTAGCAGATGGAGGTTACATGCAAGGATCATTTCAGAACATTCCGACAAGTGTCACATTTCCTAGATTTGTAGCATGCGCATCACAACCTCGATTTTATAAAAATTCATCAACCGGATGCTGCAAATCTCATTCCTTACATCAACCTTGTAGCTCTCACATCCCACATTGCATATAGGATTCATCGGCACATTTAGCTCAGTTGTTTTGGGGTAAGCCCGCTTTTCATGTCTCGCGCTGTGTTTCTGTCGCTTTTTGTGTTTTGCTTCATGTGAGTGCTATCTTCTTGATTTCAGTGATGTATGTTAGCTTGTAGAAGCATCGTTTCAGTTTTTGTTTGCATCTCATTGTTGTCACATGCAAGACACTATTTTTGCACGAATGGTTGTTGTTGTAGTGAATCGCTTCACACACATGCATGCTTTCCCATTTCCTAAATCCTGCACTTTATGTTTGCATGCATAATCATTCACTCTTGTTTGCACTCATCTCATCATGCATTCAAAATTATCATGTTTTCAGTCACTTGTCAGCCGGTCTTGGCTACCTTGGCTCGGGTCGTGCCTTGGACAGCTAACATTATGCATTTTTGGAAGCGAAGGCTTTGCCTTCCCTCCAGAAATTGTGCAACTCTGGCCCAGCACTGACCTCCAGGATTGCATTGCGAAATTCTTGGAGCAATGTCCTACTGGCCCCAGAAACTTTGCAATGCAGTTTGCTGGTTTTATGTCATGAGTGTTGCTATGTCTCCAAGTATCACAGGTGTTCGTTTTCCTCTTAGAAACACAGGTACAATGGCTTCCAGGAGAGCAGAGTCAAAGACACCATTCAGAGCATACTTGGGGATGTAGTTGATCAAGTGTCTATGAAATTGCCTATCCATGTAGAAATCAAGTTGTTCATGGACAAGGATGTCAAGAGGAATGACAAAGACATCACATCGAGCAGCACCATTAGCAGCAATAGAAGGCATCACACCTACACGCGGTGAATGCAAGAGGAAGGTTGTTGAAAAAATAGAGGCGGAGCAAAGCTACAAGTTTAAATCAAATCCACTTGTGATGAAAGCATATTTGGAGATTGAAGCTATGTGGTGACAGTGCAACACGAATATTGTGTGAAGGCAGAGAAAGGAACAGAGAAGGAGTTTCATGTGCTGAAGCAACAACTCAAGGAAGAACATCAGCTACATAGATGAGAGAATGAGTTACAGCAGGAACAGGTACAACAAGGGGCGCAACATGCACAAATGGATGAAATTGCACCCACACAAGTTATAGATCCATCCCAGCAGCTGACACAAAGCAAACAAGGTGAGCAGTGTTGTTGATCGCATGTAAGGGAATATAGCAGCATGCATGTCATTGTTTGCACGAATGCGATCCCACCCATTTGGCACACTCACCGAGGTGAAGATGAGAAGCAAGTCCGACTTGAGCTGAACATGTACTTCAAAAAGTTCATGCACATGGTCACCAACACACACTTGGAGATTAGCACAGACACTATGCATCACTATGTTTGTGGTCCAACCACACCTAAGACGAAGATGCTCATGCTATCAAATGAGTTGGATAGGGGGCCCATATCAGTGTACCCGAATGCAACGGAGGCAAGATTTCTCTTTCAACAGGATGTCACCGTTGAGCGCAAGGACACCATCATGGACGACCAAGCTTGGCATCAGTTCGCCACCGTCGATCATCACAAGGATGTCGAAGAGTTGGTCTTACCACAATGGTTCGAGTGTTAGTGACGTCTTGCATGGCTTGGTCAAGCCTATTTTGTCTCACATGGGTACATGTGCAAATCAATGTATGTAACATCTTGTCAAGTGGAAGTTCAAGTGTCAATAGTTGAATGTAACAGTCATAGAGTAGTTGAAGAGTCATGAGGGTAAGTGAGTAGTCACAAAGGGGAATGTCAAGGTCCACCCCACCCTTTGCTATATATAGTCCCTCCTAACTCATTATATAGGCTTTTGGTCAGCCAAGCTTCCGATAGGACTATCTTAGGGAGAGCTTGGACAGTATTGTAACGAGCCTTGGCTTCTCCACTATGTAGAGCTAGTAGATCTCTTTGGAGGAGCAGGTGACAGTGACTATAACGTTCCATTGTCGGAACTAGTGGTTGGTCATGGATGTATTATATGATTGGAACTTACACTTCTTAATATAATAGAGCCAACACATTTCATGCATATGTCATATTGTATTTCAGCTATCTTGTTTACTCTAAATGATATATGTATCTGTTTTCTTACGCATGCATGTGTAGCTATTTTATGTATATGTATGTATGAATATTTCTGAAATGTGTTGTTGGTTTAACCATCACTTTGGATTTCTAGCTTACTTTTCTTCCATGTTGTGATGCATCTTTGCTTGTGTGTTCCCTTCTTAACTGTGTGCTTTCATAGGTTTCCAAGGGGTGCACTCACCTCACCCTCCGTGTGTTAGGACCGCTCATGCACCTTCCTTGACTTACTGCATATGTCACACCCTTACTACCAATAGGGACATCTCACTTGCTTCTGTGCGAAACCGCGGTCAAGGCGATACCGTACGACCCACTACTGGGACTCCTACACCAAACGATTTGAGGTCTAATTGTGACTTCTTATCGAGGAGATCCCTTGGCATTTTGGTGGGTCTAGCACCGTCAACATTATCTTGTCAAATCACGAAATTTATGGTAATTTAAAATTTTTTCTCTTTGTATAAAACAAAAATAAAATCTTAAAAGAAATTAATCTCTAAATAAATTAATTTTAATTTTAATGAAAATTAATCATCATCAATTACAATTTATTTTAACATAGTATTACCTTAAACTACCGTTATCATGGTAATGATAATGGTAGTAATAATAATCGATAGCAATGATTCTATAATTTCCTGATACTTTCGTTTCTGTCCACTGAAACAAACCCTCTCGATCATGGAAAAATAGGCTGTCGTTTCCAATGGGGACTTGTTCACATGCCTTTTTTCTTCACTATAATCGACATCTATGTATATATACATGTGCGCCATATGTAACCACAAACACACAACTTGAAGCAGTGTGTGGTTACAGAGGAGAACTGGATTTTCTAGTTTTATTTATATTGCTTTTATGTATGCCTTCCTTTCCACTTGCAGCAATGCGTCTCCATTTCGCAATCCATACTCATCATTGGGAAGATGCTTACACAACTACGCATTTCTTGTCGTGGTATTTCTGATTTTATTCACTTGATTCCATTACCAGTTTGACCAAGTTAACCTATTTAGATCTATCTAATAACAATATCATTAACATACCTAAAAGCATTGCTAATTTGACCAAGTTGACACATTTAGATCTGTCTTTCAATAATCTCACTAAAATACCAGAAGGCATTGCCAATTTGGACAACTTAATCTTCTTATATCTTTCTAAAAATAGACTTACCAACAACATCTTTAAAATTATTCTCAATTTGACTCAATTGACTGAATTATATCTTTCTTCAACCATGTTAACTGGTAACATTCCTATAGCCCTTTTCAATTTGAGTCAATTGATTGCACTAGGTTTGAGTAATAATAAGCTCACTAGGGGCATTCCTAAATCCATTGTCAATTTAAAGAAGCTTAAATTTCTATATCTCTCAAACAACAATCTCACGGGGCCATTTCCAAGAGCTATAATAAAGCTTCAATCATTGCAGCATTTATATTTGGATTCAAACAACTTCATCGGGAAAATCCCATATAGCATAGATCAATTAAAAGCTCTTCAATTTCTACATATAACTAACAATAGTTTTTTTGGCAATATTCCTGACAGTATTACTAGTCTATATTCACTTATCGGTGTATCTCTATCAGGAAATAATTTAGATGGACCTATTCCTACCATGTGCATCAACACTTCTTTATTGTTTTTTTTAGCTCATTCTAACAACTTTTCTGAGACTCTATCATCATCTTGGGCCAACTGTATGGAGCTTCAAATATTAGATTTAAGGAGAAATGGGTTCACTGGCAAGCTTCCTTCGTACTTTGCAAATTTCAATGAATTGAGAATTTTAAGTCTTGGTTATAATAATCTTGATGGTAGTATTCCTCGATGGATCACAAATTTTACCAACTTGGTTATGTTGGATTTATCCAACAATAGATTCAATGGAAGAATACCATATGATCTTGAAAAACTCCAAGGATTTATAAGAGATGAAGATTTTGGAGAAAACACTGTGTATACTAATCAAATTGAAGAATACATAAAAGGGAGAGAGTATACTTTGTTTTATTTCTCATATAAAAATGGTATATTTGATTTGTCTAGCAATAATCTTACAGGAGAAATTCCTGTAAGCATAGGAAATATGAGTAACTTGCGGCTGCTAAATCTATCTAGAAACCAACTGGAAGGAAAAATCCCTACAAGTTTTAGTGAGATATTTATTTTGGAGCAATTGGACTTGTCAAAAAATAAATTGACTGGAACAATTCCTCCTCAGCTCTCTAAATTATCATTTTTGGCTTACTTAAATGTTTCTTCTAATAACCTTTGTGGGCCAATCCCAATAGGGACACAATTTTACACTTTTAATAACTCTTCATTTCAAAGGAATAAGTGCTTATGTGGGTTTCCTCTACCACCATGCGATGAGAAGGACAAGCCAAAGAAAACCCTTGATGGAGGCGATGACAGTGAGAGTAATACTAAAAGCAAATGGTGGAGCCATGTAGATGAAAAAGTGTCTTTGATAGCATTATCAATGGGAGTTGGAATTGGATTTGGGGGAGTTTTTGCTATGTTCATTGTTTGGGATAAAGCAAGGCATTGGTTACTTGTTTTTCCTCCCAACAACACACATAGACACTTTTATGGCCTCTACCGATTGGCTACATAGCTCAATAATGCTTATCCAATACTTCAATATCTTAATATATGTAATGTTACTAAAGGATATAATATTTGAATGCCATTTGTTTATATGCCTTGCCATATTAGTAAATGTAATACCATTAAATAATACAAAATTTAAATGTGGATAAATTTTCTTTATAAAAGAATGGAAAAGTAATATAAATTCAATTTTAACTCTAGAGTTATATTAATTTATATTTATTAAATGACAATGTATATCACTCTAACATGTATCTATCATAAGATTACTCTTGGTTTATGTAAATAATTTATTATAATATGCAATAAAAGAAATTCATAACCTCTTTTTTTTCGTCGTACATTACATACTCGCTATGCAATAAAAGAAATTCATAACCTCTTTTTTTTCGTCGTACATTACATACTCGCTATGCAATAAAAGAAATTCATAACCTCTTTTTTTTCGTCGTACATTACATACTCGCTTTCAACACGTTCATCAATAATTAGAGTGTTCATTTTCCAATTTATTATAACACCCATTATAAAACACATAATTTATAAGTTAAAATGTATTTTTGTGGCATATATAATGATTTGGGTTTTCCATTTTCCAACTTATCTTATATTAACCATTAAACGATTTATGTAATTTCTTTTTGAATTTTGTGACTTTACTTTTAGTGAAATCCATATCATATAAACCCCATAAATTTAATATATTATATATATGAATTAAAATAAATCATAAATATTTTTTAAAATAATTCGCAGTGTTATAATTTTATAGGCAATAATATTACCTAACAATTAATTATAAATAAATAAATGAATTATGTCCTAAAGAATAAGCCCACGGGGCTTTGGATTGACGGTGAATGGGTGCACTGTTAAGGCACTCCTTGCGATAGGTCACTGGTTCAGATCTCTTGTGGGTGCTTACCTACAAAAAAAAAAAGAATAATATTCTAAAGAATTAAATAATTTCTTCTAACAATTATATAAATAAATAAATAAAATGAATTATATCTTAAAGAATTAAATAATTTTTTCGTATTAAGTTATAAAAAGGATGTTTATTTAAAAACATTTCAATATATAATTTCTAATAAAATTAACTTTTCTTATTCAATATCTTAAAGGATAAGACTTTTCTCACTACTCAATCTTAAATATAATTGTCGAAAAAGTTTGTATTGTATTTGAATGATATGTAGATAGATTTTAATTAAAAAATCAATTGCACAACAAACCTCATTTTGCATTAGATTAATTACACATATAAATACATAAACCATTGGTTGAAGATATAAATTCTATCTTAACCACATAATCATTTAGTTGAGTAAATCTCGCAATTAAACACTAATATAGGAACTATTTTAGTTGGACTAAATATCTCAGATCCAACTAATTAACAAATATATTTAATGATGAGGAACATCAATCAATATACACAAGACAAGTAGGAGTTAAATCTCCAAGTCCCTCCCTTAACGAGTACTTGTATTTGATCTTCATGTCTATGAAGTCTTCATTAGCTTCTTTAAACATCTTAAAAATCGCATAGAGCGAACTCCATCAAGTTGTCTCATAACCCTCGTGAAGGTGTAGTCAGAAAACTAGATTCTCGAGTCCCACTCTCAAACTCCCGAATAACGGATCTCTCAAAGTCAATTATTGAACATCGTCCCAAGTTTTTGCATAACCTCACGAGAAGATCACTCCCGCATCTTCAACAAATGAGCGATCCTTCCCTAGATCCTGTTATAGAGACTACAACCACCCTCCAAAATTTTTCCTATGCTTCAATTTTGGATCCTTCATTCTTATCCACAAAAGCTCATCTTGCATTGATCCATGTATTCATCCTTTGATGGAGACTTATCATTTTCATTTGTGCTTGTGCTTGTTTTTTTCACACTTTCTTATCTTTCTAAGTCACAAGTTGATCTCTCAATTTGGTCTCACAGTAGTTTTGGGCTTGCCTCCAAAAACTACGCAATCCTTGAGAGAAATCATCCTTGATGATAGGAATTGCACAGTCCTGATTGGAAGTCAACTATGTGATCAGAAAATGTGTAGTCTGTTATTACTCAGATTTTACTTAGAAGTTATTTAAAATAAGGAAAGGATCCAAGGTAACTATAAAACCAATCTTTTAACTACAGATACTAGCCGATCTACACTCAGAGAGGGCTCTCTCTTTATAATTTATCGTTGTTTTGATATGATATTAGGCTAGTTATTAATGCTTAAGGAATTTGTTTTGATTTGTTTGGTGGAATTAAGGAAACAGATGGGCAGAATAGGTATTCAGGCCATTGGGCTATGGAGTCAAGTAGGAAAGGTTTAACATGATTTGATTAATCACCGAGGTAAGAGTTCACAAGGCAAGCTAGCACAACAGGGACAAATTTGAAGGTTTTAATGGATGAAAATGTTAACCAGGGCCAAGGGCAACGAAGAATCCTTAACAGGGATTAAGATGAAGAAGGGAGGTTTGGCAAATAGCAAGGGAAATTAAGAATCTTGTACTAGGGGCCAATAGAGGGAATGAATTACAGAAGTAAGGGAGCAACTAAGAATTCCCAGACTTAAGCAATTTAGTAGAAAACATTAAATAAGCAAACAGTTAAAACAGAGAGCACTTAAGCTAATTTTGATAGTATTATTCCTTGTTTGCTTTTAAGAATTATAAGAAAACACATATGATATTTCATAACATAAAGGAAAACAATATTCAAACTTAGAGAAATGATACTTATTTGTTTCCCACAGTGCACATGAATCGAGTGAAATGTCCTCAGCTTTATTTAATCCAGTAAACCAGTCCAACCTTGATTACAATAGCTCCTTTAGCTCCAAACAAAAAGTCTACAGAAATGCTTTTTAATCCACCCTAATTACTTCAATTTGTGAAGTATTTATACAAAAATTAATACAAAATATCTCATAATTATATGAGATTTATTCTAGGAAACAAAATTTATCTTCCGCATGAAGATAGAGACAGATGGAAAACAAATTGTTAGCTATCCCTTTATTTGTGAATGTGCTGGATACTAGAACTCAGATTTCGCTCCAGCAGTTGGCTTGGTATTTATGCACTGGATTTCACTCTTATCTTCACCTACTAATACTCTTTACCTGTGTTGATGCTCTTTACCTGTGCAGTTCCATCCTTTCATCCTATATTACCAGACTTTACCATAGTAAACATTTTTTACTCCACAGATTTACTATAGTAACTTCATAGTAAATCAGTCAAACTGGTCCACCATTTGTTATCTGGTATTTTCATCCTAATCATCTTCTTATAAACTTCATCAGCATCTGTGTACTTAGCAAAATTGGGTTTGCTGGTGAATAGGTGTTTTACTTCATGTTCTATGTAAAATAAATTTTCCAGGCCGTCATAAAGCACCTTTCCTGTAGGTAATGCTTTCACTACTAAAGAACTTTCTTGGCTCTTTGCCTGTTTGTTTAGCCTTTCGATATAGTCTTCCTGTGTCATCAACTTGTCATGTATAACTAGTGGGCTAGGAAGGCCCTTCTCTCTCAAATGCCATATTTAAACATGAAGTTATCTATGTCTGTCTGAATACTTTGACACCTTTTCTCTAGACTAAGCATTAAGTTCCTCTTAGTAAGAACTTTCTTTATCTCAATAATAGTAGTTTTATATCTTCAATCTCTAACTCCTCTAGTTGGTCCCTGTTCCTGCTGTTCAAAAACTCAATCAATTGATTTCCCTCTTCAAGCTTATCTCCAAGTTCCTCTTTGGTCTTCTGTACAGCTTCCACAGCTACTTTAAGTAGTTCAGTCTGTTCAAAAATTACCTGGATAGAAGGCCAAATATCATTGATGGAATCAATGATATTGGCCCACAAAATATCTTCATGTCTCTCAATGGTCTTTCTAATGTCAAGTCCTTCTCCAGGACTCTGATTCTTTCCTCCATCCTTTTGTTTTTTCGTTCTTCTTCTTTATTCTGAATTTGTGCAAGCTCATAGTTTGTTTCCAAACTTGACATTTGTTCCTTGAGCTTTTTCAGTTCTGTAGCCTGGATACTCATTTGTTCCATGGATTTGATCATTTCATCTGTTTTTTCTGCTGATGTTCCTGCACTGGTTGATGTATCTGTGATTGAATTAGTCCCTGCTATTGGTAATGTTGTTACTGGTGGGAGTGTTGGTGCCAAGGAAGCTGCCAGCATGGAGGGTACTACTGTGGAAACTGTGGGTATGACAGTCTGAGGAGTGGTGGCCAGATCACTCTGCTTAGACTGTATAGCATTCTCCAATTCTTCAGTTTCTTTTAACTAGTCATTTAACTTAAGGACTAGGTCCATAAGTTCCTCCTCCTTTTGCCTTTCTATAACTTCTGTAGTTCGAGGATGGTGGAGAGGAGAGATCTTGAGCTGCTTCTTCAGTGCATCTATATCATCATTTTTCTTTTTAATCAGTTGTTTTGCTGCTTTGACATCCTTGGGATCATGTCCCAATTCTATCACCAAGTCTTCTAAAGTTTTTATCATGGTGTCTTTAGCCTGAGAGGAGGCCTTTTCCAGTTGCAGTTGTCTAGTAGTATTGTGCAATGAGTTTTGTAATTGATGTGCTGTGATGGACTTATTAGTCAATGTAGAATATACCATCTCACCAGTTTGCTTATGCAGTTCTATTTGGTCAATAGGATGGATATGTTTTGCCAAAACTTCAAAATCTGTCTTCAAATAATCAACCACGGACCTTGGTTGTTGCACAGTTGGCTTGAGGAAGCTCATCTTCATTTTCCCTTCCTTTATGTCAAAGGCTGACATAAGCCTTGTCTGATTGGTTGGAGCCATTTTGAGATAGTGAGCATAAGTTCGAGCTTTCAGCTTCTCATTCCTTGCTTTAATTTCTTTATACTTTCCTTTAATGTCCAGGCCCTGTTCAGAGGGAGCCTTGAAAGAGGATACCTCTGTGCTTTGTTGTCTTTCCAATGCTTGTATATGTGAAGTAGATGGTGTCCCACCTGTTGGGATAGTCTGCATACTATCTATCTTTTCTGCCACTGTGTTGCTTGTGGTCTCCTCAGTATACTCTTCTTCTGCATAGTGGTTTAACCTTTGCTTTTTAGCAAAAGTTTGATCAATAGGCCTACTGGAAGGAGTGGCTTCTTCCCTGTCTCTTTTAAGATTTCTTTCCTCATTGAGAGGAGTCTGCAAAATAGGAGGGTTGCTCATGATTTGTCTAGGTTGAGCAAGCTCCTCTGAGATTTCACGTTGCTCGGATTCTTCTTGTTGTCCTGAATGCTCCTGTTGTTTTGATGGCTCTACCTGTTTTGAGTACTTTTGTTGTTCTGAATCTTCTACTTGTTCTAATGTTCCTTATTGCTCTGAAGGCTGTGTACTATGTTCATGTGACTGCTTTTGTGATGAAGTTTCTCCAAACACCTATACAAACGAATCTTCATCAAGCCTTCTTTCTAAATCCACCAATACATTGTCAACTTCAACTTGTGTGTTATCTTGATCTATCACAGTGCCTTCCACTCATTCTGATTGATTGGCATATTGTTCAATTTCTGGGATCCTATGGTGGATATAAGGAGATAGCTTATGTTTTTGCCTTCTGTTACAAATGAAGTTGTGGGGGTCATAGGCCCAGATGAAACTTTGTTTTAATTTCAATCTTTGGAGGATTTCATCTGCCTCCTTTCCTGCTTCTCTGTTATTGCAAATAAATGGGCCTAGATGATCTTTTATTCTTAGCTGGGCCTTCTTCTTGGTTTTGACAAAGTGAATCTCATCAGAATTGATCATTTTCCTGTAGTACTCCAGAGCAAATAATCGCATGGGGAGATATCTAGGTAATTTGTAAGGAGGCAGCTCACACCCATAAATTCTGATTTCAGTATGGTTTTGGTACAAGTACCAATCCCCTACTTTGTATTGTTTGGACAGTTGGAGAACCCTCTTAATGTCTGCACTGATTCTGGGAGGGGGACTTCCTAATAACATTGTAGTCACTGGATGTACAAATAGGTCAATAAAATCTATGTATGGATAGGGAGAAGAACAAGACCTGTGGAATATAGAGGTCCAGAAGATGACTGACCTAGGATTCCCTCTAGTATCAAGTTTTTGGATAGAGAAGGGAAACTTATCAGTTTGGTAGTATAGAAACAAATGATACATGAATGATGAGTATTTGAACACTCTTTCATTCTCTAATCTCATAAACTGATCATGCATTTTATCTGCAATGAATTTTGCATAATCAAACTTGACTGAAGGAGGTTGACCAGGGGTAAAAATAGACATGCTAGCAAAAATAGTCTCATCTACATATTCATTAGTTCTAGAACCTAAAATGCATGATAGCATTGTTGTGATATCTCTACCCAGATCAGAAAAGAAGCATGACATGTAAGGAGGGGGGTCCTTTGGCATGTGTTTTTCTTCAAAAGTGAAAGTCTGGAGGATTTGAGTAATTCTTGAACTAGATAGCTTGGAGAATATTTCAAGCAAATCAACAATGGAAAGGGGAGTGAGGTCTTGACCAGGTTGTAATTGTAACATTTCATTTATGGATTCAGGAGTGATAGTGAATAGGACTTTCTGGTCTGGGGACATTATAGCTCTCATGATAGGATCATAGTTTGCACGACAGTAGTGGACAATTTCCGGGAAGACGTGAACACTAGGGAATTGATACTTAGGCAGGTTTGATTCCCAGAGGCCTATCTTATCTGCATGGTTCAAGTAGATATCTAGGTATTTGCAATGCAATTTCAAAGGGGTTTCGTCGAAGGTGAGGTATTTTATCTGAAAATCTTTGTCAGCCAGGGGAAGATAGTCTAAATCTTTATGGGGAGTGGTAATTGGCATGACATTTAAGGCGACTGGGGCATCCATCCTTGGTTCTTGTGGATTGAAGGACCAGGGTAGAGAATTTTAGGGACTTATGGAAAACTGGTTCATTTCAGAGAGTGTCAAGACTGTCAAACAACTTAATTGGATTAAATTACTTAATTTTTACAGCAATTTAATTCATGTTCAGTATGAAAGACAGGGTTTCTTAGTTGAAAGCGGGTAAATACCTGGTTTTGGTTGTATGAAGGGATAAAATTACACTGGTGCACTATTCACAGGGAGCGCACGGGTCTACAACAGTAATCTGGAGTTTAATGGCTTCTAGAGGTTAACGGTTGGAAGTAGGGTGACAGTTCGAACATACTCTTAGTGTGCATGGAGAACATAAGGTTCTTTTCTTGGTAAAACAAAAATAATGAGTATTTTTGGGTTTATTGGCAAAGTCAATGCTCTTGGCGCGTATAATGGAAAAGTGACAGTTGGCGCCAACTGACGGAGGTGACGTTTTGTCATTTAGGGAGGGTGGTAAGCGGAGACGATAAGTGGAATGTATCACACTGCTTTTGAGGGCTTGGAGGTATTGGGAGAGGTCTGCCCGATGCCATTCATCAGGCGACACATAGCTGTGGGGTGAACAGTGAAACCGCTCACATCGGGCAGGTAAAGGTTGGCATCGGAGGCCGCCCGATATGAGCATCAACTGTTAGATCTGAAGGGGTCAGATCACACGGTGGTAGGGGCAGGGATTTGACCGGGACTTAATGGAGGGGACCGACGAGATAATAATTGTGGATTAAGGAGATTAATGACATCGGGGGTGATGTGATTGGCAGGGACAGATTTAATTAATCACTGATTTGACTAATTAATCTTTTTGACAAGGCAGAGGATTATGGCTCTTAATTAATTGCAAATCGATTAATTAATCCATATTATTATTTATTATGGTTTATATTTCAAACCATGAGGGCGGGATATTAACATAGGGAATTTTAATAATATATACGGGAAAAGGGGTATATTTTTAGGGAATTAAATATAATAAATCAATGTTAATATGAAATGGAAAAGGAGATGAAAAATGTGCTAAGTAAATTTTTTTAAAAATGTAATCATATTCTCACATTTAAACATTGTAACTTAGGTTTCGGTGCATTTTTTGGGTTTTTGTGAAAAGGGGTTTTGTATTGGGACAATTACTTTTCCCAAGCAATTAGTGATTTTACTTTAGGAAAAGGGGTTTTTAGGGGAAATGAGTGAATGATGGAGGGGGTTAATGTTAATGAGGGGGTTTTAGCACTTAGACCTTATAAGTTATTGGGTCGAGGGTTCGGCTCTTCCAGAAGTCAGAGAAATGCTTTGAGCCCCTTTAACTTAACGGTTTGGGCACTTTGATTATTATTTGTGGGAAATTAGTGAAATAGGGGTAAAATGAATGAGGAAATTAAACACTTGAATTTGTAAATGTTTCCTTGTTATCCATACTTTTAAAGCAACATGATGATGAAAGTAAATTATATGATCTTAGCTAATCATTCATCAGAATTCTGCAACCATGCAACTACTTACCCATCTACTCATCCTACCATTTTTTCTACTCTTTATTAGGGTGCACTTAAGCTGTCAAACCCTTATCAAACATTTTTCTTTTCTTTTACAATAAAAATTTATCTAAGTCTATCCTTATTACATCCAAGGGCTCAAATTAAACTGTTGAGCTCCTTTTATTTACTCTACCTATCTACTTATCTTCCAAGATTAAATAGTTTGGTCGATCTTATTCTCTATCTCTAAGCATGAAATTCAAAACATGGAATAACCAAGATTAAACTGTTTGGTTACCATGGATTGTGGCATGAATAACAAGTTGCACACAATCATTATTATGTAGAAAAGTAAATAGTAGTGGAATTTGGGCTTGCACACTTTCATGGTCTTTTTATTTTTCTTTGGGGTTCATTTTTCATCATTTTTTTGACCTTTTTCCTCTTTTTGTCCTTTGATTTTTCTCTTAGGACATACCCTCTTTACATTTTTTAATTTTTGATTTTTTTTTTTACATATTGAAAACATTTGCAGAAAGCAAAGGTATGTACATATTATAGAGATAAACTAAGTCAATCATAAATTATGACACCTATGGTATAGGAACATAGCAGTGGCTCCACTTGGGGATGGCTTTCCCTGGTGGAAAGTCAAGAACTGTAGATCAATGGCCTTCTGAAAGGCTGTGATTTTATTATGAAATTTTGCCTTTATTCTGTTGCTTTATTGATATTTATGACAATGACACTTTTGGAGCTTAGAGCCTTCTCTTCGGTTTTCAACTCCAAAACTTTACCATCCAATCCACTCTAAACATTATGAAGGATATAGTATGTACAACTGAAACTAGTAGAATTAGTAACTTGGATCAATATAGTGTTTCATTATTACCTCTGAAGGCATATATAATGTATGGACCTTTCCATAGGAAGTCAAACTTCCCATGTTTCCCTTTATCTTCTCTTATGGAATCCCATTTCAAAACTTTATCACCAAGATAGAAGTCTTCTGCCTTGGTTCTTTTATCAAAAACTTTCTTGAGTTTTTTCCTGCAGTACTTGGGCTCTGATGTATACTTCCTCCCTGGTTTGCTGCAAATGGATGGTCTGATTGATTCTCCTCTGAATATCATTGGGCTCAACTTGGGATTCCTAGAGTAGTTTCATTACTGGAATTCCTAATGATGAAGGGAAAACTACTTCCATTCCATAGACTAACTGATAGAGACTGGTACCAATAGATTTCTTAGTTGTAAGCCTGTTTGCCCACAAAGCATTGATCAGTTTCTTGTTCCATGTTTTCTTATTGTCTTCCAGCAATTTTTTAATAATATTCATTAAGCTTTTGTTGGAGGATTCTGCAAGTCCATTTCCTTGGGGATAGTAGGCTGTAGAGTGACCAAGGGTTATATGGTATTTATGGCAGAAATCAATCATCCTTTTTGATTTAAATGCTGCAGCATTGTCTGTGATAATTTTGTTGGGGCAACCAAATCTGGACAGAATATTGGCCTCTAGAAAACCTATGATGATAGTATCAGTGGCTTGTCTGGAGGGAATGGCTTCTATCCACTTTGTAAAGTAATCTGTGGCAGTCAATATCCATTTAAGTTGAGCAAAAGAGGGGGGGGGGGGGGGGTGAATTTCACCAATGAAGTCTAGACCCCATTGTTGAAATGGTTTTTCAGTAGAAATAGGTTTCAAAGGTAAAGGCAGAAGTTTTCTTTTTCCTTCAAAGATTTGACACTTATGGCAGGAGGTTACAAATTTTTTCACATCAGAAAACAGAGTTGGCCAGTAAAATCCAGCTCTTAGGATTTTATCAGCTGTTGTCTTCCAATAGAGGTGTCCTCCACAATCACCTACATGAAATTCTTGGAGTACTTTGTCAGATTCTTCCTTTAATAAACAATTTAACAGAATGCCTTCATGATTTTTCCAAAATAAAGTATTATCAATTATGCAGAATTTCAAAGATTTCATTTTCAAAAACCTACTTTTAGTTCTGGACAACCCTAGAGGAGCTTGTAAATTTTGTAGAACATATATTATGTCAGCATACCAGGGTGAATCTAAAAAGGCCTGGCTGATCTGTGGAGTCGCCATCTCCTCTTCGTTATCCAGTTCTGCAATAAAATTTATACCCAGGGCTTGGCAATTTGTTTCAGCCATAAGTTTGGCCAACCCTTGGCCTTTGATTAATTTTGTAGGTTTAATCTCTATGTCATACTCTAATATGGTAGCTATCCACTTTCCCCTTTTGCCATCAACTCCATTCTGTGTTAGAATGTCTTTGACTACAACATTGGGAACATAAGCTACTATGTGAGAGTACAAGATATAGACTCTGAAATCTTTGATAGATTTACCAATGAAAAACCCTATTTTTCCATTATGTTATACTTTAAAGGTGCATCTATTAGAGCTTTACTAAAGAAGGCTATTGGTTGTTCAAATCCCTGATCATTCTTTTGTAGTAAAATTGCAGCAATACTATGTTCAGATGCAAAAGAAAAAATGATAAATTCTCTGTCAAACTTTGGACTTATGAGGATTGGTGTTTGAGTCAAGGCTAATTTTATATCTTCATATGATTTTTTAGCCTCTACGGTCCATTTAATAGCCGAATCTTTCTTCAACATGTTATTTAACAGTCTAATTAGTTCAGCTAGGTTAGAGATGAATCTTCTTAAAAGTTTATTTTTCCTAAAAATGCCTGAAGTTCTTTGATGCTTCTAGCATGAGGTATTTGCAAAATAGCTTCAATCCTGGTTGGGTCAATCCGGATCCCATCTTTAGAGATAATGTGGCCTAATAATTTGCCTTCTTCTAAACCAAATAAAGACTTTTTTGGATTCAAAGAGATGCCATATTTCTTGCATTTAATAAAGAGCTTCCTAAGATGATCCAGGTGTTGTTGATCTGATCTGGAAAACACTGTGATATCATCAAGGTATATAACCAGGAAATCATGGATTTCCTTAGCAAAGGCAATATCCATTGCTCTTTGAAAGGTGGCCCCTGCATTTTTCAATCCAAAAGGCATTTTAACATACATGAAGGTACCCCATGGGGTAGTGAATGTAGTTTTTGCTTGATCATCTAGATGGACTAGGATTTGGTTGTAACCAGAGAAACTGTATAACAGTGAGATCCTTGTGGAACCTACTACCCATTGCAATATGTGATCCATTTTAGGTAGGGGATAGTTATCTTTGAGTGAAACTTTGTTTAAATTCCTAAGGTCAACACATAGTCTTATTTCTCTAGTTTTCTTTCTTGTAGGGACAAGATTAGATACCCAATCTGAAAACCTAATGGGTGCAATAATTCCTGCTTCATACATTCGTTTGATTTCCTTTTCAATAGAAGGTAGTAGAACAGGGTTAATTCTTCTAAGCTTTTGTCTAAAGGGCTTCTGATCTTCTTTTAAAGGGATAGTGTGTTGTATAATGCTAGTATCATAGGATTTTAGATCCTCATAACTCCAGGCAAAAACATCCTGGAATTCCTTCATAAGTTCCATATATTTCAGTTTTTCATTGGGAGGTAATGATTTAGACAATTTTATTAGCTTAGGATTCTCTTCAGATCCTATATTACATTCCTCAATGTCTGATTTCAAAGGTTCCATTTTAGGCTTTTTAGGAATATCATTTGAGTCGAATAAGTCCTCCAAAGGGGTTAATCCCTTGGGTAAGAAATTATCTTTGAGATTTATGACTTCAGTTTCATCATCAATTACCTCATCAATTTCGATTTGCTTTAAATCTTGAATATCTATTTTTGTGAATTCTGTAGGATGAAGTCTGTCTATTAGATCTTCTCCTAATTTGTTGATTTCTACTTTATCAAAGCAATCAAAGTCTGCTGCTATGTCAATGTCTATGTTGGTATTTACAAATTCATTATCTAAAGTTAAAAAATTGTTAATCTGTTTATCATTTTCAAATACTTGCCAATTCTTTAAGTTGTCAAGGATAGCTGGTCTATGCCTAACCTCAACAGTGTACTAATGGTTGGGCTAGAAGGGCAACTTACAGGTACTAGCAAACATGGCCAAACTATGAGCTTGCATGTTATGTTTTCTGGGGATAGCAGCAAGCTTGGTTTCTAAAAAAGTTTTAAGAATTTCTACAACTATACCTCTATAAAATCCTAGTCTAGGGTCTCTAGTCAAGTAAACACCATTAATTTGTTTAACTATCAATTCAGAATCTCCCATAATTGATACCCTTATAGCTCCTAATCCTTTAACCAGTTTAAGACCTAACAGGAGTGCTTCATATTCTGCCATATTGTTTGTACATTTGAAGTTTAACCTATAGGCATGACCTTCTGCATGATCGCTCTCTAAGTTATAAATCCATACACCTTCTTCTGCACCTAACTTGTTTACCAAACCATCAAATTCCAAATGCCATAAGATTTCATGTTCATAATTTTCATCTGGGGTAGTGGAATCCTTCTTGACCAAGGTATCTAGATTTTCTTTGTCATCTGATGTTTCATGAATTTGGATATTTGAATTTTCTTTTGCAATTTATTTTGGTTCTGTTGTTATACCACTTGAAGTATCTTCTTGATTAGTTTCAGTATTGTAAAGAATGAAAGAATCCATGTCAGAATGTACTGAATATATAGGAAAGTTCTGAGGCTTCTCTTGACTACTCACTACATACTTCATTAAAGTTTCCCTATACAGTTTCTTGGGGTGTCCAAAGACTGATATGGTAGCATAGGACATGTCTAATTGCAGAGATCCTTGGAGTTTAGCACCCCAGGATCCAGACAACAGCATGCCATACTTGGGTGGTATGTCAGCAACAACTATGTCCATGAGTATGGTTTTGGTAGGGTACTGAACTAGGAAACACACAAATCTTTTATGAGACCTAAGCATTTAACCTGGCTCGAATCAAAGGAGAATAGATCTTTATAAGGTCTGGTGATATCCAAGTTAAGCTTTCCCATTACATACCTAGGCATAATATTGTGTGAGGCTCCAAAGTCCAGCATGGCATCGCGTAGGATTTTGTGATGGATGTTAAGGCTGATGTAGAAAGGTGGTATCCCTCCTTCAACTAGCTTTCCATTGACATCTGGTCCAAAAATTAACTCAGGTTGGTCATCAAATAGATTCACAGAATCTTCATTTTCAACACAGTTCATAGATTTACTAATTTGAGATCTGTAAGTTTCATGTTTAACCAATTCTGTCAAAGGCACTAAAATTTTGAGTTTGGCCACCTCTGCTCCCAAATTGAAAGGCAGAGGGGATTTATTTGTTTGAATATTTGGAAGTTTAGAGCCACAGTTCTGAGCAGTGTGTTTTTCTTTTTCATTGTTAGGAGTATTTCCTATTGGATTCTCTAATATGATTTTTGGGGGCTATTCCACTGTTCTTTTGGAGGGAAATGAAGTGGAAGGTTGTTCATTAGAATACTGGTTATCAGTTACATATTCAATGGTGGGGCTGGGGGGATTTTGATTTGATATAGAAAGGATTTGTAAGGTCTTTGTAGCTTGATGATTCTGATTTGTAGCTTTTCCTTTCTTAGGCTGGCTAGGCATTGCTTTCTTGTTTTGTTCTGTGGCATCAATATTTATTCTACTTCTTAAATTGTACTTTTTATGTTCCTCAAAAATCGCCGAGTCGTACCCCTGCTTGAAATCAAATGATTCTCTTGTTTGGGTTTGGAATTGTTGGAGCATGTGTGATTCTTGGTCATCATGAGTTAAGAAAACATCTTCCTCATCATCTAGACCCATCAAATTAATCTGAGTGTCTTTTTCAGGGTCTTCTAAGTGTGAGGCCTCTGCATATTTTTCTTGGAAAGGCAGTCTGATATTCTGGTCAGGAATATTCTTTCCAGTATTCTGGTTCTGGTTTTTCCTAAAATTTGGATTCCTCACTGGATTAGCCTGTTGGTTATCCCAGTGAGGTTTTCTTTCAATGTTTTCAATTCTGTCCATCAACCTTTCCATTCCTTTGGCCAAAGCATCCATTTTCTGGTCAAAGGGTGAAGTTTCCTCCTTCAAGGGTATTCTTCTCCCATTTCTAGCTCTGTCTCTTTTGGCAAGCAGGTTAGCTTCAACGCTTACTGCTACACTCTGCATTTCTTCCAGAGTGGGGGGATTTCTTTCTCTTAATTGAAAAGCCATATTTGTATCAAATCCATCCAGAAATTTGATCAGGGCTAAGCCAGGTGGAGGTCTAAGGTCAAGTGGAATGGCATTATATACATTATTAAACCTAGTGCAATAGTCCTGAACAGTTTCATTTGGCCCCCTTTTAAGGTTTTCGTATTCAGATAAAATTTGAAGGGGGTCCTTCTTCTTCTCCCACCTATTCAAGAATTGTTGGTAAAGGACTCTTAGACTATCTATGCTCTGAGGGGTTAAAGATCTAAACCATGTTATCACTTCTCCATCCAGACTTTGGATGAAAATTCTCATTTGGACATCTGCTATGTCAATCTCATGAAGTTCAAAGTAGTTTGTCATCTTCCTGGTGTGTTGTTGTGCTATGTATGTTCCAGTGCCATCAAAAGTAACAATTTTACTTTGATAGTCCTATGGCATAGCACCATGGGCAGCAAGCATCACAATGGGAGCATATCTGTTGGCCATGATTCTAGGTTGGGTAGGAGTTGGGGTAACACGGGGTGTTTGGGTTGTGGAGGAAGAATTAGAGGTAGTGGTAGGGTGTTGAGTAGTGATTGGCTAAAGAGGAAGTGAAGGAATGAATGGAGGGGTGAATTGGACTTCAAAAAGGTGAGGGAATAATGATGAACTAAAAGAAAGTGAAGCTATTTCAGAAAGTTCAGGGACTCTATCAGTGGTAAGGGATGACTGAGGGGAGTTCAGTAGATTTCAATCAATTGACAAGTTGGCTCATTGGATTTCAAGTTCTTTGATGAATTCTGGATCTTGGACTAAGTCCAATAGTTCACTATCAGATGTGGTTCTAAATAGAGAAGTTTCAAAGTACTCGTCAAAAGGAAGGTCTTCTAAGAAAAGCCACTCAACAGGGCATGAATGTGATCTAAACAAAGGTCTAGGGCTGACTGAACTCTCTTGTCTTCTGATGATTCTTAGAATCAAGTTGGGATTTTCAAACACAGGGGGAGGATTTGGATCAGGGTTAGCCCTGGTGTAATGAGTTCTCCCTGAAGCCAAATTTAGAGTTTTTTAAATGCTTTCTTTTATGGATGTTCAAAATAACTTCTAATAATCCTTTAAGATGTTTTAAAATTTAAACTTTATGTTTCTCAAAGGTTTACTTCAACTGAGGATTTGTTCTTCCCCAGTATGGTTGCCACTATGTTATCACTCAGATTTTCCTTGAGAGTTATGTAAAAGAAGGAAAGGATCCAAGGTAACTACAAAACCAATCTTTTAAATACAGATCCTATCCGATCTACACTCAGAGAGGGCTCTCTCTTTATAATTAATTGTTGTTTTGATATGATATTAGGCTAGTTATTAATGCTTAAGGAATTTATTTTGATTTGTTTGGTGGAATTAAGGAAACAGATGGGTAGAACAAGTATTCAGGTTATTGGGCTATGGAGTCAAGTAGGAAAGGTTTAACAGGATTTGATTAATCACCGAGGTAAGAGTTCGCAAGGCAAGCTAGCACAGCAAGGACAAATCTGAAAGTTTCAATGGATGAAAATCTTAACTAGGGCCAAGGGCAATGAAGAATCCTTAACAGGGATGAAGATGAAGAAGGGAGGTTTGGAAAATAGCAAGGGAAATTAAGAACCTTGTACTAGGGGCCAATAGAGGGAGTGAATTACAGAAGTAAGGGAGCAACATAGAATTCCCAGACTTAAGCAATTTAGTTGAAAACATTAAATAAGAAAACAGTTAAAACAAAGAGCACTTAAACTAATTCTGATAGTATTATTCCTTGTTTGCTTTTAAGAATTATAGGAAAACACATATGATATTTCATAACATAAAGGAAAACAATATTCAAACTTAGAGAAATGATACTTATTTGTTTCCCACAGTGCACATGAATCGAGTGAAATTTCCTCAGCTTTATTTAATCCAGCAAACCAGTCCAGCCTTGATTACAATAGCTCCTTTAGCTCCAAACAAAAAGTCTACAGAAATGCTTTTTAATCCACCCTAATTACTTCAATTTGTGAAGTATTTATACAAAAATTGATACAAAATATCTCATAACTATATGAGATTTATTCTAGGAAACAAAAGTTATCTTCTACACGAAGATAGAGACAGATGGAAAATAGATTGTTTGCTGTCTCTTTATTTGTGAATGTGTTGGATACTGGAACTCAGATTTGGCTCCAGAAGTTAGCTTGGTATTCATGTGCTGGATTTCACTCTTATCTTCACCTACTGATACTCTTTACCTGTGCCGATGCTCTTTACTTGTGCTGATGCTCTTTACCTGTGCAGTTCCATCCTTTCATCCTGTATTACCAGACTTTACCATGGTAAACATTTTTTACTCCACAGATTTACTATAGTAACTTCATAGTAAATCAGTCAAACTGGTCCACCATTCGTTATCTGGTATTTTCATCTTGATCATCTTCCTGTAAACTTCATCAACATCTGTGTACTTAGCAAAATTGGGTTTGCTGGTGAATAGGTGTTTTACTTCATGTACTATGTAAAATAAATTTTCCAGGCCGTCATAAAGCACCTTTCCTGTAGATAATGCTTTCACTACTGAAGAACTTTCTTGGCTCCTTGCAGGTTTGTTTAGCCTTTTGATATAGTCTTCCCATGTCATCAACTTGTCATGTATAACCAATGGGTTAGGAGGTCCTTTCTCTCTAAGAATGCCATATTTCAACATGAAGTTATCTATGTCTATCTGAATACTCTGACACCTTTTCTCTAGATTAAGCATTAAGTTCCTCTTAGTAAGAACTTTCTTTATCTCAATAATAGTAGTTGTTCTATCTTCAATCTCTAACTCCTCTAGTTGGTGCCTGTTCCTGCTATTCAAAAACTCAATCAATTGATTTGCCTCTTCAGGCTTATCTCCAAGTTCCTCTTTGGTCTTATGTATAGCTTCCACAGCTACTTTAACTAGTTCAGTTTGTTCAAAAATTACCTGGATAGAAGGCCAAATATCATTGATGGAATCAATGATATTGGCCCACAAAATATCTTTCATGTCTCTCAATGGTCTTTCTAATGTCAAGTCCTTCTCCAGGACTTTGATTCTTTCCTCCATCCTTTTGTTTTTTCGTTCTTCTTTTTTATTTTGAATTTGTGCAACCTCATAGTTTGTTTCCAAACTTGACATTTGTTCCTTGAGCTTTTTCAGTTCTGTAGCCTGGATACTCATTTGTTCCATGGCTTTGATCATTTCATCTGTTTTTTCTGCTGATGTTCCTACACTAGTTGATGTACCTGTGGTTAAAGTAGTCCCTACTATTGGCAATGCTATTACTGGTGGGAGTGTTGGTGCCAAGAAAGCTACCAGAGTGGAGGGTTATGTTGTGGAAACTGTGGGTATGACAGTCTAAGGAGTGGTGGCCAACTCACTCTACTTAGCCTGAATAGCATTCTCCAATTCCTCAGTTTCTTTTAACTGCTTGTTTAACTTAAGGACTAGGTCCATAAGTTCCTCCTCCTTTTGCCTTTCTATAACTTCTACAGTTTGAGGATGGTGGAGAGGAGGGATCTTGAGCTGCTTCTTCAGTGCAGCTATATCATCATTTTTCTTTTTAATCAGTTGTTCTGCTACTTTGACATCCTTGGGATCATGTCCCAATTCTATCACCAAGTCTTCTAAAGTTTTTATCCTGGTGTCTTTAGCCTGAGAGGAGGCCTTTTCTAGTTGCAGTTGTGCAGTGGTATTGTGCAATGAGTTTTGCAATTGATGTGCTGTGATGGCCTTATTAGTCAATGTAGAATATACCATCTCACCAGTTTGCTTATGCAGTTCTATTTGGTCAATAGGATGGATATATTTTGCCAAAACTTCAAAATCTATCTTCAAATAATCAGCCATGGACCTTGGTTGTTGCACAATTGGCTTGAGGAAGCTCATCTGCATTTTCCCTTCCTTTATTTCAAAGGCTGACATAAGCCTTGTCTGCTTGGTTGGAGCCATTTTGAGATAGTGAGCATAAGTTTGAGCTTTCACCTTCTCATACCTTGCAATAATTTCTTTATACTTTCCTTTAATGTCTAGGCCCTGTTCAGAGGGAGCCCTGAAAGAGGATACCTCTATGCTTTGTTGTCTTTCCAATGCTTGTATATGTGAAGTAGATGGTGTCACACCTGTTGGGATAGTCTGCATACTATCTGTCTTTTCTGGCACTGTGTTTCCTGTGGTCTCCTCAGTATACTCTTCTTCTGCATAGGGGTTTAACCTTTGCTTTTTAGCAAAAGTTTGATCAATAGGCCTGCTGGAAGGAGTGGCCTCTTCCCTGTCTCTTTTAATATTTCTTTCCTTATTGAGAGGAGTCTGCAAAATAGGAGGGTTGCTCATGATTTGTCTAGGTTGAGCAAGCTCCTCTGAGATTTCAGGTTGCTCGGATTCTTCTTGTTGTCCTGAATGCTCCTGTTGTTTTGATGGCTCTACCTGTTCTAAGGACTTTTGTTGCTCTGAATCTTCTGCTTGTTCTGATGTTCCTTGCTGCTCTGAAGGCTGTGTACTATTTTCATGTGACTGCTTTTGTGATGAAGTTTCTCCAAACACCTGTAGAAATGAATCTTCATCAAACCTTCTTTCTAAATACACCAATACATTGTCAACTTCAACTTGTGTGTTATCTTGATCTATCAGAGTGCCTTCCACCCATTCTGATTGATTGGAATATTGTTTAATTTTTGGGATCCTATGGTGGATATAAGGAGATAGCTTATGTTTCTGCCTTCTGTTACAAATGAAGTTGTGGGGGTCATAGGCCCAGATGAAACTTTGTTTTAATTTCAATCTTTGGAGGATTTCATCTGCCTCCTTTCCTGCTTCTCTGTTATTGCAAATAAATGGGCCTAGATGATCTTTTATTCTTAGCTGGGCCTTCTTCTTGGTTTTGAAAAAGTGAATCTCATCAGAATTGATCATTTGCCTATAGTAGTCCAGAGAAAATAATTGCATGGGGAGATATTTAGGTAATTTGTAAGGAGGCAGCTCACACCCATAAATTTTGATTTCAGTATGGTTTTGGTACAAGTACCAATCCCCTACTTTGTATTGTTTGGATAGCTGGAGAACCCTCTTAATGTCTGCACTGATTTTGGGAGGGGGACTTCCTAATAACATTGTAGTCACTAGATGTACAAATAGGTCAATAAAATATGTGTATGGATAGGGAGAAGAACAAGACCTGTGGAATAGAGAGGTCCAGAAGATGACAGACCTAGGATTCCCTCTAGTATCAAGTTTTTGGATAGAGAAGGGAAACTTATCAGTTTGGTAGTATAGAAACAAATGATACAGGACTGATGAGTATTTGAACACTCTTTCATTCTCTAATCTCATAAACTGATCATGCATTTTATCTACAATGAATTTTGCATAATCAAACTTGACTGCAGGAGGTTGACCAGGGGTAAAAATATACATCCCAGCAAAAATAGTCTCATCTACATATTCATTAGTGGTAGAACCTAAAATGCATGATAACATTGTTGTGATATCTCTGCCCAGATCAGAAAAGAAGCATGACATGTAAGGAGGGGGGTCCTTTGGCATGTGTTTTTCTTCAAAAATGAAAGTCTGGAGGATTTGAGTAATTCTTGAACTAGATAGCTTGGAGAATCTTTCAAGCAAATCAGCAATAGAAAGGGGGGTGAGGTCTTGACCAGGTTGTAACTGTAACATTTCATTTATGGATTCAGGAGTGATAGTGAACAGGACTTTCTGGTTTGGGGACATTACAGCTCTCATGATAGGATCATAGTTTGCACGACAGTAGTGGAAAATTTCTGGGAAGACGTGAACACTGGGGAATTGATACTTAGGTAGGTTTGATTCCCAAAGGCCTATCTTATTTTCATGGTTCAAGTAGATATCTTGGTATTTGCAATGCAATTTCAAAGGGGTTTCGTCGAAGGTGAGGTATTTTATCTGAAAATCTTTGTCAGCTAGGGGAAGATAGTCTAAATCTTTATGGGGAGTGGTAATTGGCATGACATTTAAGGTGACTGGGGTGTCCATCCTTGTTTCTTGTGGATTCAAGGACTAGGGCAGAGAATTTTAGGGAATTATGGAAAACTGGGTCGTTTCAAAGAGTGTCAAGACTATCAAACAACTTAATTGGATTAAATTACTTAATTTTACAGCAATTTAGTTCATGTTCAGTATGAAAGACAGGGTTTCTTAGTTGAAAACGGGTAAATACCTTGGTTTTGTTGTATGAAGGTATAAAATTACACTGGTGCACTGTTCGCAGGGAGTGCACGGGTCTGCAACGGTAATCTGGAGTTCAACGGCTTCTGGAAGTTGATGGTTGGAAGTAGGGTGAAAATTTGAACGTACTCTGAGCGTGCATGGAGAACAGAAGGTTCTTTTCTTGGTAAAACAAAAATAATGAGTATTTTTGGGTTTATTGGAAAAGTCAATGCTTTTGGCATGTATAATGGAAAAGTGAGAGTTGGGCCAACTAACGGAAGTGACGTTTTGCCATTTAGCGAGGGTGGTAAGCGAAGGTGATAAGCAGAATGTATCGCACCACTTTTGAGGGCTTGGCGGTATTGGGAGAGGTCCGCTCGATGCCATTCATCAGGCGACATGTAGCGGCGGGGTGAACAGTAAAACTGCTCACATCGGGCGGGTAAAGGTCGGCATCAGAGGCCGCCCAATACGAGTGTCAACTGTTAGATCTGAAGGGGTTAGATCACACGGTGGTCAGGGCAGGGATTTGACTGGGAGTTAATGGAGGGGCCCGAAATGATAATAATTGTGGGTTAAGGAGATTAATGACGTCGGGGGTGATGTGATTGGTGGGGACAGATTTAATTAATCACTGATTTGACTAATTAATCTTTTTGACAAGGCAGAGGATTATGGCTCTTAATTAATCGCAAATCGATTAACTAATCCATATTATTATTTATTATGGTTTATATTTCAAACCATCGGGGTGGGATATTAACATAGTAAATTTTAATAATATATACGGGAAAAGGGGTGTATTTTTAGGGAATTAAACATAATAAATTAATGTTAATATGAAATGGAAAAGGAGAGGAAAAATGCGCTAACTAAAATGTTTTTTAAATATAATCATATTCTCAAATTTAAACATTGTAACTTAGGCTTCGGTGCATTTTGTGGGTTTTTGTGAAAAGGGGTTTTGTATGGGGATAATTACTTTTCCCAAGAAAATAGTGATGTTACTTTAGGAAAAGGGGTTTTTAGGGGAAATGAGTGAATGATGGAGGGGGTTAATGTTGATGAGGGGCTTTTAGCACTTAGACCTTATAAGTTATTGGGTCGAGGGTCCGGTCCCTCCAGAAGTCAGAGAAATTCTCTTAGCCCCTTTAACTTAAGGTTTCGGCAACTTGATTGTTATTTGTCGGAAATTAGTGAAATTGGGGTAAAATGAATAAGGAAATTAAACACTTGACTTTGTAAATGTTTCCTGGTTATCCATACTTTTAAAGCAACATGATGATGAAAGTAAATGATATGATCTTAGCTAATCATTCATCAGAATTATGCAACCATGCAACTACTTACCCATCTACTCATCCTACCATTTTTTATACTCTTTATTAGGGTGCACTTAAGTTGGCAAACCCTTATCAAACATTTTTCTTTTATTTTACAATAAAAAGTTATCTAACTCTATCCTTATTACATCCAAGGGCTCAGATTAAACTGTTGAGCTCCTTTTATTTACTCTACCTATCTACTTATTTGCCAAGATTAAACAATTTGGTTAGATCTTATTCTCTATCTCTAAGCATGAAATTCAAAACATGGAATAACCAAGATTAAACTATTTGGTTACCATGGATTGTGGCATGAATAACAAGTTGCACACAATCATTATTATGCAGAAAGGTAAATAGTAGTGGCATTTGGGATTGCACACTTTCATGGTCTTTTTATTTTTCTTTGGGGTTCATTTTTCATCTTTTTTTTTTACCTTTTTACTCTTTTTGTCCTTTGATTTTTATTTTAGGACATACCCTCTTTACAATTTTTAATTTTTTTTTTTTTTTTTTACAAATATGGAAAACATTTGCAAAAAGAAAAGGTATGTACATATTATAGAGAGAAACTAAGTCAATCATAAATTATGACACCTATTGGTATAGGAACATAACATAGTCATGGATGGAAGCCTAGAAAGTTGCCCATACCCCAAAATTGCAAAGACTTTCCAGTAGTGTGCATGGAAAGTTTCCCCGGAAAAGAAAGAAAATAAAGGAAAAAAAACATCCATAGGAAATAGGGATCTATTTTTAGTATCCAAAAGGAGACACATTATTATTTTTAGAAGTTTCCGCAAAGTGTTGCTTTTTCCTTGATTTTAGGCATGCACGTCATAAAACCTCATTTGCTCAAATCTAGTTAACCGACGCCTCTAGAGCTCATTTGCGCATTAAATCCTAAAGCTATAGCATTCCTGAAGAGATCAAGGAACCTTTGGTGGTGTCATCGTCACTTTTCTAGGTGACTTTTCCTTTTATCATTTTTTACCACTTTTTTGTCACTTTTTTTTTTGTTTCACTTGTGTGAGTGTTGTTTTGCTTATTTCTCTTCATGGTTGATGGTGTTTCAACTTGTTTTAGCATGTACAAGTGTTGTTTCAAGTTATCGCTTTCCTTTCACAAGTGTCGAATCAATTTTCCTGTTTTTGCACTTATGGACGTCGTTGCGGTGACTCTCCTCACATGCTCAATTTTACTTCTGTCTGATTAGTTTCTACACTTGATCCACATTGATTCATTCACACTTAGTCAGTTTTCACTCAAGCTCACATCATTATTCACTTCTGCTCATTTTTCACACTTCCACTGGGCATATATGTAGTTCGCTTGGCCTGATTTTTCCTTGCCCAAGCATTGCACATTCTTAAGGCTCAAGCCACAAGCTTCACCTCTAGAATTGCATAATGCATAGTACAGGTTGGCTCCAAATATGCACTATGCAGTTCCAAGGGTGCACCTGTCACCTTGGCCATTGAGACTGCACAAAACGCAGTCTCTCCCAGTCTTTGCCTAGGCTAGGATTGCACATTGCGCAGTCTCAAGCCACAAACTTCATCCTTGGCTCCTGAGAATGTGAAGTGTGCAGTTCCCATAGGTAGTCAGTCCCTCTTACCAATGAAAATTACGTAATCAGTCCCATTAGATATTTGATTGGTTGCTTGATCATGCCTTGAAATTTGATTTGTTGAAGCTAATGTTTGGTTGCCATGAATGTCCTTTTTGTCCCACAGGTACCACACTTGTGAAGCACTTCTCTCCAACATTCATTGTTACCATGGCACCAAAGAGAGATGCTTCAAGAGAGACCACTGAAAGTAGTACTGGGAAAGTAGTTGAGAAAGTGTCAGTTAACTTGCCAATATATGTAGACACTCAATTGTTTATAGAAAAGGAGTCAACACTAACATGGAGACAATTCCAGTAGTAGTAGCCAAAGGCAGTAACCCAGTACAAGCTAATGGAAAAAGAAAGGTTGCAGATAGCACAGAGGGGGAACAAAGCTACAAGATGAAAGCAGATCCAATCTTCATACAGGAAGATTTGGTAGCAGAAGCAAAAGGAAGTAGAGGATAAAGAGAGCAGAGTGAAGGAAGAGAGAAAAGCAGAGCTTGCAGGAAGCAGAACTGAGGGCGTAGAAAGAAGAACAAGAACTAAGGGAAGAACAGGAACAAAGGAGGAAAAAATAGGAGGAGAAACAGAAGAAGGAAGAAGAAGAAAGGCAAGGCACACTGTTGGGAGAAACAATGTTAATTCAAGTTGAAGAGCAAGGAAAAAACCAACCAGTAGCAGAGGGGAGAGAAAACAGATGCAGGATCGATATCTTGCTCAGCAAATTGAAGATTTGATTGAATTTGCGGACATGGAGTTGGAACTGGAACCACAGGATAAAGATGTTGACCTGATTCTCAGTGCACCACAAGTCATCGTTCAGTCTCCACCACCTCCAGCCGCAAAGTTAGCCCTGAGTGAGGAAGGGGACATAGTTCCTCTTGATGATGGTTTGGTAATGGATGTGTACAATCTATCATATAATGAACTTCAAAAGACGATTGTACAAGCACAGAAAGAGAATTTTCCAGATGGTCATGCATCACCTGCATTCATTAGAGAAAGGGTGATAGTGGTAGACACTAGCAGGAATCCAAATTCCATTGTCGAAGCCAACTTGGCCTTCGCGGGTGCGACGAGATCAAACACTCAGTATTTGACGGCTGAGAGTAAGAAATTGATATAGAATATACAAGTTTCTCGGCAAGAGATAGAACAACTCCATGGAGCAGCGCAAAATGCATCTCCCACACAGGTCTACTTGGGGGAAATGAGAGCAACGATACTTGGCGAGGTATCTGTTACACTAAAAAATGTCACCATGACTATTTACAGTTAGTATGGCTCTATCAACAGTCATGCTATCCTCTTGGGCAAGTCTTATACCTCTGCTCTCCATGTCAAACTCCAAAAAGAGAGAAAAGTCTTTATAAATGTATTTATCTCTGTGGACGCAGGTTCTCTCAACCTTACCTGCGGGGACGCACCCAATGTTCACAAAAGCTGCGTCTTTGGACGCTCTGTATGTAAAGGGGCAGGTGCGTCCCCCTGTAAAGGTTAAAATGCGCAAGTTTCATCTTTAAAAAGTCACTTGTGGTCATTTCTAGAGCATTCTAGAAGGTTGTTCGACGTGTATTGAGCGCCTCCAGATGGTTCATGCACTCCTACCAAAGAGGAACTTATCCCATCAATAAGGGAGCTATCCCATCCAAAGAGGGGATTATCCATTGATGGTGGACCTGATTAACTTCCTCTTGAGCACTATAAATACAGGCATTGGGCCAGAAGGACAAGAGGTTGGAAGCTATACATTTCTAAGGGTAAATGCTGTAGGAATTAGGACTCCCATTTAGAAGCTTGTGAGGAGAGATTGCCATCTTTGCTTGTTCTATTTGGAAGTGGGTGAGCTTTGTCAAAGTAAAGGAGAACTCTTGATGGACCCTGGGAGGGACTTGCACAACACCAAGGCTTAGGTTGTATTTGTTCCTTTTGTTACCTATTAATGCAAATGAGTCCATTCTTCTCAATAACTTGTTATTTATGAGTTGTTTCATGTACTCCTTGGTCTATGTGTTAAATATGTTTTATTCTATGAGATTATCAAGTGCTATTTAATCGTTTGATTGTTAGTGGATGCAGGTTTCAAAGTGAAGGAGGAGCTCATCCGGATCAGCGGAGCTGGACTGCTACAACAGCGTTGGATTACAGGTAGGATCTAAACACTTGATTTCCCATATAGTAAATGCATGTTTAGAGAAGGATTGCTCTTGTTTGTCTTGTTTGTCACTAGAGAGTCTTAGGCTCCTAGGGAGGTTGGTTGTGTCCGCACAATCGACTCTTTCCGCCTGACAGTATCGACACTTGAAGAGACCATATGGGATCTCTTTGAGGAGCTCATGACCATACATAAGGTAGTTATCCACTTGCATAGCTTGCAACAACAGAGTAAGGAATTTGTCAAAACTCTTAGGAATGTGCAAAATTCCATCACCGCCATGCAAGAATGGACAATGTGATACAAAGGGGTACTACTTACTTTGGTAAAGAAGATGAAGCCACAAGCAGAGTTGGAGAAAGCAAGAGTTTGAATTTTGATTCATAACAACAAGAAACTCGCCTCGTTCATTGAAAACATGCAGGCCTCATATGTACGGTTGTACAACAGTTCAAACTTCATGGTGAGAACCCACAAAATCCCATCAGTTATCTCACTCACCAAAGCTAAACGCAAACACCAAGTCAGACAGGAGATTGAATAGTACTTGGAGCTGCTGAGATAGGTTGCCACAAAGGAGGATTTAGAGTTGAACAGAAAAAACACGCAGAACTACATCGGTGGTCCCATATAGAACAGAACCATGTTCCTCCTACTCGAGAAAGAAGTTAAGACTGGTTCCAAATCATTTTACTCAAATGCTATGGAGGCTAGAGTCTGCTTTCAGCTTGACACCATCATGCAGTTTTGGGATGCTATCGCATAGTACCAATATTGACATCGATACATGACTGAGGAGAATCAAGTGGAAGTTTTCAAGCTAGAGTGTTCCCAATCTCAAGCATCATAGTGTCTTGTCTTATTACACTGTCAAGTTGTCTCTACCCTATTTTTTACTATATGGGTATGAGTGTAAAATGTAATATTATTTGTAATTATGTCGTAAGTCAAATTCCAAGTGCCAATATTGGAATATGAAGAGTCATCATGTAATGTAATGTGTCATTTTGTAAAGAAGTTGAAGAGTCATGAGGGTATTACAAAGGTCACAGAGGGGAGTTGAAGAGTCTGATCCCCCTCTTTTTATAAATAGAACCTCATAACTCATGTAAAGGAATTTTGGGAGAATGGCTTTTGGCTATGATTAGGCTTAGAAAGGGGTTGCAAGTATTGTGAAGAGCCTTAACTTCTCCGTAGCATAGAGAGAGTATACTTTTCTGGAGGAGTAGGTGTTCTTGACTTTAATATTCCACTATTGGGCCTACTGGTCATCAATGGTGTATGTATGAATGGAACTTTCATAATAATAAAATCAGAGCCAACACACTTTCATGCATATGTTGTGAATATAGTAGGATTATTATTTTTGTATTTGCAATGTACGTTATTTAAATTACGTTTGTGCTTATGAACTATTTCGTTTGCATTTGTATGAATCTTGTTGAATGCGTGTTGTTGTATTAACTCATCAATTTAACTTGTGGACTATTCCGCATCTCAGCTTGTGATTCCATTTCGCTCGTGTGTTCCTTTCAAGCTGCGTAATATTACAGGCTTCTAAGGGAAGCTTCATGCATCATACTTGACTTTATGTAGACTGAAGGCATAACATTACCACCCATTGTTGGGACTCCTACTCCATACAGTGTGAGGTTTAGTTAGGACTTCATATCAGGGAGATCCCTTGACTATTGCCGGGTCCAACACCATCAACATTTCTGACACTAGAAGGAGGGCCAGATGAAAAGTTGAGCCCTTAAAGTCTATTTTGAATTTCGGCACACATTTAATGACTTCTTATCAAATCATAACCCTGACATATTTTTCCAGACACGCAAATATGAAAGTGTCGATGAGAATTATTGATGACTTGTCCAATTTGAAATTCAATGGTGTTAAGTTATGGTATGTTCTATGCTTATAACAGTTTACTTCTTTTTCTTATTATATTCCACCGATTAGCAATCATATGTACATAAAGTAAAGTGTAGATAAAACATTAAACGATCGACAGAAAACAAGCCAAGACAAGAGACACAAGATGTGGCGGCTAGCCAGGGACAAACCCCACAATGTGTGGGAAAACCCTTTGATCAAATCTTCTTTTATCTTCAATAATTCAGCAGAGAGAAATAGTACAATAAATCTGATTCATATCAGCAGTAGCAAACCCTAGATCAACAAGATCAGCATTAGCGGCTTCATTATCAAACTAGGGCAGACCATATCTCACAAACCGACCGTCGGATTAACTTCATTCCACCACAAAAATTTTGGCTTCCAGAGGAGGTTCAGATGAAACTACAGCGCAGTTCAGATGAGGAGATCTTCTAGGCCACGCAAGTTAATCTTTACTTCTGCAGTTGCAGCTTCAGTTTCAGCAGTTTCCAGCTTCAAACTAGGGCAGTCAATATCTTGCAAACCGTTCGTCGGATTGACTTCATTCCACCACCAAAAGTTGCAGCTTTTAGAGGAGGTTCAGATGAACCTACAACGTAGTTCAGATGAGGAGATATTCTAGGCCATGCAAGTCAATCTTTACTTCTGTAGTTGCAGCTTCAGTTTTAGCAGTTTCCGGCTTCAAACTAGGGCAGTCGATATCTTGCAAACCGTTCGTCGGATTGACTTCATTCCACCACCAAAAGTTGCGGCTTTTAGAGGAGGTTCAGATGAACCTACAGCGCAGTTCAAATGAGGAGATCTTCTAGGCCACGCAAGTCAATCTTTACTTCTGCAGTTACAGCTTCAAATTCAACAGCTTCCGGCTTCACATGTGTGAGAGAGAGACCCATTTCAGCGCAGTAGAGAAGAGACTCATTTCTGCACAGTAGAGAGAGAGAGAGAGATGTGATGAGATGAGTGAGTCCAAATGAGGAAAAGTCCTCTTATATTTATACACAACGTTGGTGGGTGAATAGATGCGACTGTTGGGCTTCTGAGCCTACATGAGTTGTAGGTCGGCTTGATAATAATTCCATAATCAAAATAAATTCATATCTTCATGAATACTTATCAGAATCAGATGATCTTTATATCAATCCTACACCTCCCGACGAGAGGAATCTAATAAAAATATTATCAGCCATGAATAAGATGACCCATATGAAGTTTTTCCCTGGTTGCCAATTTTAACACTCCCTCTCAACTAGGGAGAACTTCATCTGCAATCTGTCTATCGGACGTTACTATTCATCCATCAAATGCACTGCCCTATATAGTCTGACCCTTCCCCTGCTCTGCTCAATTCTGCCTATTCTGCTTTGTCTTGTTCTGCCCTGCACTGATTTGTACTGTTTTGCTCTGTTTTGCTCTGCTCTTGCATTGTTCTGTTCTGCTCTGCTTTTGTCCAAATTATGAAGAAGAAGAAATGATCAAGGATGTATCATACTGACTCAAAGTCAGTCTCAGAGTATGTACCACTGGTCCCAGACTAGTCTCAACCAACCTGAAGTCAGCATCATAGTGAGTACAACTCCACTGGTCCTAGACCAGTATCATCCTCCACTGACTCAAAGTTAGTCTCAGAGTGTGTACCACTGGTCCCAGACCAGTCTCAGCAGACCCGAAGTCAGCTTTATAGTAAGTACCACTCCTATCACTGGTCCCAGACCAGTCGCAGTCTCAGAGAGTGTACCACTGGTCCTAGACCAGTCTCAACCGACCCGAAGTCAGCGTCATAGTATGTACCACTCTCAGTTGTCCCAGACCAGTACTGCACTGACACGAAGTCAGTCTCGGAGTATGTACCACTAGTTCCAGACCAGTCTCAACCGACCCGAAGTCAGCGTCATAGTATGGTACAACTCCTACCACTGGTCCCAGACCAGTATCGCAGTCTCAGAGAGTGTACCACTGGTCCCAGACCAGTCTCAACTGACCCGAAGTCAGCGTCATAGTATGTACCACTCTCACTGGTCCCAGACCAGTACTGCACTGACACGAAGTCAGTCTCGGAGTATGTACCATTGGTCCCAGAACAGTCTCAACCGACCCGAAGTCAGCGTCATAGTATGGTACAACTCCTACCACTGGTCCCAGACCAATATCATTGATCCCAGATCAATGGAGGTCATCCTAGTGTAGGGAGTATGGTAGATACAACGATGCGTCCATCGATACTACTATGGTCCCTAACTTCATTTCCCTGCTCATTGATCAGATGAGAGGTACTTCCCATGAGTCCCAGACTGCATGGGTAGGATGCCTCGACAGGAGAACTAATCAATCCCGTCCTCACAGGAGAACACATCAATCCTGCTACAATCGCCGTGGAGAACACATCAATCCAGGCTGCCATGGAGAACACATCAATCCAGGCCTCACAGGAGAACTAATCATCCTGCTACACAGGAGAGCGAATCATCCTATTCCACAAGAGTGCGAATCATCTTGTCCCACAAGAGAGCGAATCATCTTGTTCCAGTGTGCACCACCAGGGGAGGGTGAGTCACCCTGTGGTCATATGTTGCTCCAGTAGGAACCGCAAGCCCTCAGAGCTCCCCGAGCTCAATGTATGCAACATGCAGGACCCTTCTACAAGGGTTTCTTGCCGACTCCAAGTAATTTGGGAAAATCACAGATTAGATCTTTCCTCGGGGCTTTGACAAGGTGTATCAACCTATACATCATCTTAATGTGATGGAGCTTCCTTGCTCATCGACTTACCATATCCCAGATGATGTCTATCTGATGGAGCAATTGATGAATACGGTATTCCTCAATAATCGAATCCCACCTCTGGTTGTTACAGAGAATCACAGTGGTATCCAATGTAAATCCAAACATCTCATTGAAGAGCTTTCGCAACCAGACTGCCTCACACGAGGTTATGCTAGCAACAATATATCCTGCTTCGGTGGTGCTCAAAGCCACCGACTTCTGCTTCCTGCTCATCCAGGATATCGAAGCAGATCCCAAGGTGAAACAGTACCCGGAAGTGCTCTTACGGTCCACCACACTGCCTGCCCAATCAACATCAATATATCCAAGTAGTCTCACATCTCCGACAGTGTATCTTAATCCATGAGAGATTGTGTCCTGAAGACATCTCAGAAGATTCCTGGCATCAATCCAGTGAGGCTCAACCAAATATGAGCTCACAATGCTAACTGCAAAACATATGTTCGGACGGAGGTTCACCAAGAACATCAATGCGAATGAGTTTTTGAAACTCAGAGGCATTTCCCAAGTCTGGTACAACATCACTACCATATAACTTCTAAAAGTTAAGATCCTCGAGGTAGTCACAGGCTTGCAGTCCATCATACCGAATCTTTGCAATATATTTACCACATATTTTCCTTGAGATAGGAAAATTTCCCTTGGCTTCTGCCACACTTCAAGTCCTTGGTCCTTCATTTCAAATTCAGAAGCCATCTCCCTCTTACATTTGTGAATGAGAGGGTTTGCACCTGTTAGAAAGAGGTCATCCACATACAACACCAATATGAGAGGCTTGTCATCTTCAACCTTAAAGTAAAGGTTAGGATCAGCTTCACTCCTAGTGAATCCCAGCTTCATCAAGTAGCTATCGATCCTCTCATACCATGGTCGGGGTGCTTGCTTCAGCCCATAGAGAACCTTCTTCAACTTGCATACATGAGATTTTCAATCATAAATCTCAAATCCTTCAGGTTGCTCCACATAGACCTCTTCTTTGATAGAACCATGCAAGAACACGGTCTTAACATCCATCTGATGTAGGTTCCATCCTTGTGAAGCCACAAGGGCTATGATCAAGCGGATGGTCGTATATCTGGCAACAGGTGCAAATATCATAGTCTATACCTCCCTTCTGGGATAAACCACGAGCAACAAAATGAACCTTATACTTTTCCATACTTCCATTTGCTGCATGCTTTATCTTGTAAAGCCATTTTGAAGTAACAATTGTCTTGTCCAGGGTCTGGGAACTACTTCCCAGACATCATTCTCCATAATAGACTCATATTCTATGGTCATAGCATCCTTCCATAGTTAATGCTTGATGACATCTGAGAATGATGAAGGTTCATTTTGTATGATCATGCTCATGATGGTCAGGTATCCCTGATACGTGTTAAGTTTCTTACTTTGATGGAAGGTTCCTCAGGGTGCAGCATGTCCTTCAGCATCATCAAGAATCCCCCTAAGCCATGAAGGCCTCTTCCTAGAAGAGGAAGGCTCATGTGGATGAGGATCAATCAGATCCATGGGTTCTTCTACATCAGGCATTGATTCATCATCCTTTTCTTTCGGTTCCTTGGTGTCGGCTTCTTGAGAGCTACTCAAAGTCAGCAGATTGTCCACCTTGCTGAGAGCCATATCTTTGTCAAAGGTGACATCATGACTAATCATGACTTCCCTTTGACCGGTGGTGAACATTTCTTCAGGAGTTTAGGAACCCAATGCTTGATGAGGGCATCGATTTTGTACATATACGGTGGTGATTGTAGTTTCAGCCCATAAAAACTTTAGAAGTCTTTGATCATGTAGCATGGCCCGGACAACTTCCATCATTGTGTGGTTCTTCCTTCCCACCACACCATTCTGCTCAGGAGTATGTGGTGTAGTAGTCTCCCTCTTAATGCCAACCTCAGGTATGCCTGAGTAAACCAATTGTAATATATCGGAGGTCTTGCTTTGGCTTGAGGGGAATGGTCCCCTTTTGAGCTTTCCTTTGGCACATCTCGGACATCCACCTTCTTTCTCTACTTGGAATTTGGGTATCCCTGTTACCATCTGTCTTACATCGGGTAGAGCTTTGTAATGAAGGTGGGCAAACCTCCGATGCCAAAGTTCGGACTAAAGAGTTGTGTCACAAGACATGACACCTAGCGGACTTCCATCAACCTGATATAATGAATCAACACTAAACCCAAGAGTAAAGGAATCTTTAACATTATTTTTCCATATACAGACCTTGCCATTGCTAAAGGTTACCTTGTAGCCTCTGTCTTCCATTGCCAAGATGGACACTAGGTTCCTTTTGAGGTCAGGTTCATTTAATACATCCTAGAATTTCTAGCCTTCTTGAATGCTTGTCCTCTTCCTTGATTCCCAGCTCTCCTCTTACCTTTACTGTTGAATTTGTCATTCCTTTGATTGCCATCAGAGGGATTTCGAGTTGCACCACTGCATACTGTACCATGCTTCTCTAATCATGATTATCATCATGCTGCCCATGTCCATGATTTTATTCATCATAATGCTGCTCAAACTAGTGTGCATCATCATCATGCTATCCTATATGTCCATGATCTCATGTTGCCCTTTATGTCCATGATCTCATTCATCATGATGCTCATGATCTCATACATAGTGACTTGTTCGCAAATGTAACATCGTCATTTTCTTCTAGCCTTAGGTCCAACCTTTCCTTTTGATTTAGTCCCGGCATTATTTCTTTTCTTTGCATGAGAAGAAAAGGCAGTAGGAGGACCTTTAGGCATGGGCATTTCTTGCACTTCTTCTCTTGTTTCTTCTTGGATGCATCTAGCCATTAATTCCTCGAAACCAGGAATTACATTATAGTTCAAAAGAGTAGTCCTAACACATACCATTCAAATGGCAATCCTCCAAGAGTTGTGAGTGCCATTTCTCTGTCAGTAATAGTTTCCCCAATAGATAGGAGATCGTTCTTGATCTTGGTGATTCTTAAGAAGTATGCTTGCATACTTTCATCTTTACCCTTCTTGATTTCCCTCAGCTTATTTCTAAGAAACAAAACTTGATTTGCATCGTTAACTTTAAATAAACTCACCAGTCTATCGTAGATTTCCTTGGAGGTGTCCAGTTCAGAGATGTAGGCCACCAAGTGCTTGTCGATAGAGTCCCGGATGATCTTCTATTGTTTTGACTTCTCCATTTTTGCATTTGTTCCAGGCAGCAGCGGATGCATTTGATGGAGGCTCAACAATATTGCCTCTCACATGATCCAACACTCCTTGATTCTCAAGGGTTAGATCGATAGACATCTTCCATCCGTGATAGTCAGCTTTCTCACGGAGCTTGTCTTCAGCAGGAAAGAGTGTTTAGGACCCCATAGTTCTTTTAGGATAGCCTTGCCAATATTCTCTTCGATGATTGCTCTTGCTCTTGCTCGGGCTTTGTCTTCACCTCAGCTCTAATAGCATGTTAAGTTATGGTATGTTCTATGCTTATAATAGTTTACTTCTTTTTCTTATTATATTCCACTGATTAGCAATCACATGTACATAAAGTAAAGTGCAGATAGAACATTAAACGATCGACAGAAAACAAGCCAAGACAAGAGACAGAAGATGTGGTGGCTAGCCAGGGACAAACCCCACAATGTGTGGGGAAACCCTTTGATCAAATCTTCTTTTATCTTCAATAATTCAGCAGAGAGAAATAGTACAATAAATCTGATTCATATCAGCAGTAGCAAACCCTAGATCAACGACATCAACATTAGCGGCTTCATTATCAAACTAGGGCAGACCATATCTCACAAACCGACCGTCGGATTGACTTCATTCCACCACCAAAAGTTTCAGCTTCCAGAGGAGGTTCAGATGAACCTATAGCACAGTTCAGATGAGGAGATATTCTAGGCCACGCAAGTCAATCTTTACTTCTGCAGTTGCAGTTTCAGTTTCAACAGTGTCCGGCTTCAAACTAGGGCAGTCGATATCTTGCAAACCGTTCGTCGGATTGACTTCATTCCACCACCAAAAGTTGTGGCTTTTAGAGGAGGTTCAGATGAACCTATAGTGCAGTTCAGATGAGGAGATCTTCTAGGACACGCAAGTCAATCTTTACTTCTGCAGTTGCAGCTTCAGTTTCAGCAGTTTCCGGCTTCAAACTCGGGCAATCGATATCTTGTAAACCGTTCGTCAGATTGACTTCATTCCACCACCAAAAGTTGCGGCTTTTAGAGGAGGTTCAGATGAACCTATAGTGCAGTTTAGATGAGGAGATATTCTAGGCCATGCAAGTCAATATTTACTTCTGCAGTTACAGCTTCAAATTCAACAGCTTCCGGCTTCACATGTGTGAGAGAGACCCATTTCAGCGCAATAGAGAAGAGACTCATTTCTGCGCAGTAGAGAGAGAGGGAGATGTGATGAGATGAGTGAGTCCAAATGAGGAAAAGTCCTCTTATATTTATACACAACGTTGGTGGGTGAATAGACTCGACTGTTGGGCTTCTGAGCCTACATGAGTTGTAGGTCGGCTTGATAATAATTCCATAATCAAAATAAATTCATATCTTCATGAATACTTATCGGAATCGGATGCTCTTTATATCAATCCTACACCTCTCGACGAGAGGAATCTAATAAAAATATTATCAGCCATGAATAAGATGACCCATATGAAGTTTTTCCCTGGTTGCCAATTTTAACAAATGGTGAGGTTGAAACAACCTTATTTGAACATACCTCATAGTTTCTTGATTTCTACACAAAGAACAACATCCACTGTGAGGATGTTGGCTATAGGTTTTTCATTCTCACGTTTGAAGGGCACGTGTGAGAATGGTGTAACACATTTCCTAGTGACTCCATTCACTCTTTCGAACATATTTTCATACATTCATGTCGTGCTTTCGATTTTTATGATTGTAAAGATCTTAATAAGGAAATTTTAAAATTGTGAAAAGCACCTAATGAATCCATTCATGATTTTCACGATTGTTTCATCCATTACTACTTTGAATTTCTTGAATATGAAGTTGATTGGTCCTTCTTGGTAGACACATTTCTATATCTTGTTCACATTTTAGAAAATCTACATGAGTTAGAATCTTTTGAACGTCTCCCAACATACCTCGGTGTTAGAGCTTCTAAATCTGTGATGGACAAGGTTGTTGTTCCAAGTGACCCTTCATCCCCTTCTCATCAAAAAACTCTACTCTCGTAGGTCGAGGTGGGAGAAGGTGAGAATTCATCTGTTGATCTACCACCATCTTCTCCTTCCCCACTTACTCAGAATTTCTGTGCAGGTTTGGACTGTGACTCTGATGGTTGTGATAAAGTGATTTCTCCTCGTCCTCCATCCACTGGGCCTTTTGATCCTCCTAATTTTGATGTGTTGTGTTCACCTGTTTTGGATCTCTCTTTTGATGTTCACGAGGATCAAGTTCTGGATGGAGCTGGTGTTGAACAACCAACTTGCGATATCATTTTTTATGAGTATGTGTGGGAATCTAAAGAAGAATCTATAGTGAAGGATGACCTCCTTCTGTCCATACCTCTTTCACATTATCCTAACTTTTTCCACGATTCTGTCATTCATGCTCAATATTGTGAAAAATCAATTTCTGATGTTAGTACTTTCAATCATTCACATAAATCATGGAATGCCAGTTTTTTCATTTGAATGCGGAGAGGACAAATATTTTCTGCCTGATCCTCCCAATCTCTCATCTTATATTTTCGGGAACATAGAGGGTGAAATTTCTCATTCTCCATCATCCCCTCTTTACGATTCATCAGATCATGAGGATGCCTCTGTTTGTAATATTGAACTTTCTGATCATGGTTGTCATGATATTTTCATTGATTCATTTGATCATGATTTTTATTCTTCCAATATTGATCTTTCTAAGTCATGGTCTTCGATGATCCATCTTCTGATGAATTGGAACTTCCCCAAGCTGTCGAGGCACTTCAACCCGAGTTGATGGTTATGTTAGGTTCTCATAGCCTTGAGGTCAGTTCCACTTCCAATCAGAAATGTGTTGAATCTTTCCAGGCTCCTCATCACTCTATTGTAAATGTTTAAAATTAATCCATTTTACAATTTTCGCATCCTCCATCTGTAGCACACAATTCTATCGCTCGGTCATTAGAGGAGTTGTACCTAGCAAAATTGTTGCAAAAAGAAAATTTTCTTCTTTCTTCATGTTTACTCATTTTTTTAGTTCAAAAGTTTATGCATGCATGTCTTCGACTCGTAATGTGTTTGAAAACCATGGTATATCCATAGAGTGCCTTTCATGCACTTTTCATTTTTACTTTTCTGCGGGTTCTTTCAAACTTTAAATGTTTTGGTTTGTATTGGCTTATCTTTCTTGTTTGTTGGTATGCTTCTATATCTTTCTTGACATGGATTCCCTAGCCTATATAGGCCAGCCAATGTGTCGATGGCTGCATTGGAAGTATCAATTTACATAAGTTTATCCTATGCTCTGTTTAGGTTAGGAGTATGAATAGTCTTAATTCCTTTGTTTTTTTCCTTTGATTTGCTTTACTTTGTTTTGTTTTCACTCCAATTCTTTCCTTTTGTTTGTTTTCTTCTCATTCATGGGTTAGCTTCTGCATGAGACTATGGTTGGCTTCTAAGACAAGCTCGGTGAAATCCAAGAGGAACTTGTACTGCTATCAATGCTTGGTTATCTGTCTGTTCCCTCTCTTTATGTGAATCTTGCATTTCTTTTAGTCAATGATACTCTGATGGAAAATACGTTCCTTTCAGAGAGAGTCATGGTGAAATCACGATGCTTGCACTTTTAACTAGTACCACCTACTCTAATATGTTATCTATTTTCGGTTAACCCTTGTCAACTAAGTTGAGTAGAGTAAGGAGAGGAGGAAAACCGTAACAAGTATGTCAGAGGTATACATAAATATCCTTCTTTAAAGGGACAACCTCTCCTTATATCAATAAGTCAAGATCCCTCTTCTGCCCCATGAAATAAATAAGTGCATATGCACAATTCTTTGAACAAATAAAAATGAAAAAAAGAAAAATGAAATAAAGGGGAAAAGAAGAGAAAGGCTTCCTACGCAAAGAGGTGAGGCAAGCAAATCCATGGGGGTACTATTCAAGCTCGCTGGCAGCAGAGAAATGCTTGTGTTCCTAAAGTGACTCCACCGGGGTATTGTCCAAGCCTACAACAGCGGGGCAACATTAGAGATGAAAATTAAGACTCTAAGAGCCTCTTTTACTTGAGCATCTATATACTCCTCATCCCCAAACGAAACAAATCAGTTTGACTTGGCATGGTATGTGTGTTTCCGACGAAGAGAATGGTCACGACTATATCTTTAAATCAAGTTGAGTGAAGAAGCTATAATAATAAATGAACTAAATAATACCTCAAGAAGAGTTAGACCTATTTTGCATGAGACAAGATCCATATAGAGAGATGGAGTTCTATTAGTGTGTCGCCAGTGTGTAGCGGCTACAAATACCGTCCAAAAATTTTCCTATGCTTTGATTTTGGAGCCTTCCTTCTTATCCACGAGAGCTCATCTTGCACTAATCTAGGTATTCATGCTTCAAATGAGACTTATCTTTTTCATTTGTGATCCGAACTTAAACAAGAACGCAAAAAAATATAGATATAACCACAAATATAGAGATGAAACAAAAATAACCCTTCATTTCATTAATATCAAAGAACTAAAATATGCTTACAAACAGAATGGAAATAAACTAGCTCAAGCGATGGCAGGGAAAATTTTAAGGATGGATATCTATTTGAAAGTTTAGAAACCTTGGCAAACCTTAGTAATCTATAATAGAAAAATGTAAAATGTTTTATGATGTTTTTGTAAAAATATCTAAAATTATGAATATATTAGGTTAGTTTATATAAGATCTTGGCAATTTTTAAGGTAAAATAATTTCATACTATAAAACTTGGGCACATTATTTTTAGAAAAAATGGAAATTGGAGAATATTGTTTTTGGAAAAAGTATAGAAAATTAGCGCTTTTGCGAATATTAGCGCCTAAAATTTTCCTGGAGATGTGGCGGATACATGCCTCTGAACTATGTTATAATGAAACTTGAAGGCCTATTAATTATTGAGAAACAATGGAAAACCATAAACATCCAAAAACCTAACCCTAGGAGATGAAGCGCCAAAAATATGGGCCCCGTTTGGGTAAATTGGTACATCAACTTCTCACGGTCATAACTTTGGCATACAATCGTCGTTTGACGCACACTATATCTCGTTAGAAAGATCTATCTGAGGACTACAATTGTAGAGTTCAAACATCAATGAAAGTGTAATGTCTACACATTTTCCAAAAAGACATCGTTTAGGGCCTCAAAATGACTCTAGAAGTTTAGGACCCAAAAAACTGCAAAAAATAGTAAACTGTGCTACAATTAAGGAAACTAAAAAATTGAAAGAAACATTGGTGGGGGTCCAAGTGGGATAGGAAATTGGCCACCAATATCCACCTAGATCATTCCTCCCCCCTTAGGAAGCAATGGTCCCCATTGCGTTGAGTGCCTCCATGACATGGGGAAACTTATACTGAACTTGGTCCCTACTGAGCCACTTTCGTTGGTGCAGGAGTTGGCTAGCTTGGACAACCCGATATAGTTGGATCTTATGTTAGAGATTATACTTGATATGTGTGTCCCTGATTCGATCAATTGTGGCTTGTTCCATGCAGTATGGTTTTAACGTTGTTGGTGTGAGTTGTTCTGCAATGTCGGATGTATCGTGTAATGGTGGAAAGTATGGCTGAAGGTGGTCCACATTGAACACTGGGTGCAGGCCAGGGAATGAAGGAATGTTGATATCGAAAGAATTGTCCCTTACAACCTTGGTGATGGTGTATGGCCCATATTGGAGCCGTCGAAGCCTACGGCTGGGCCTAGTGAGGCGCTCCTTCTGCAAATGTAGCCAAACTTTGTCGCCCACCTGGAACATGTGTGGCACCTGATGTTGATAATTTCAATGCTTGTAATTAGCATTGGCTTTGTCCAATATGTCATGGACCTTCTTGCGGATGTGTTGGATGTGCTCGATGAATATATTATCCCTGTCAACTTCGGAGTGGATATGGGCTAAAGCTACCTGAGTAGTTGCAAATGCTATGACCACATCAATGGGACATAGTGTATGGAATCCCAACCCCACCTGATAGGGGCGATGGACAGTTGAGCTATGGAGAGATCTATTGTAGAGGTGTTGGACATAGGGGAGGATTTCATCCCATGTGTATGGATTCTTCGAGTTGTACATGCGCAGAATGTGTACGATCATCCTGTTGACAACCTTTGTTTGGCCATCAGTTTGGGGTGGAAAACCGTGGAATTAGTGAGTTTTGGTATCCATCATCGACCAGAGACTTGACCAAAATGTACCTAGGAACCTGTTTTCATGATCTGAGATAATTGATTGTCGGATCCCAAAGTGTACCCATACTCGTTCAAATAATAACTTAGCAATGGTTTTTGTTGTGATACTCTTCTTGCAGGCCGCCATAATGGCCATCTTAGAGAATTTTTCGATGACCACGAAAATGAAACCATTTCCATGCTTAGTAGAATGGAGGCTCAACATGTAATCCATGGATATGGATTCCCAAGGTCGATTAGCAGTATGCATATGAGTATATAGGCCTTGCTTCTTGATGGTGTTTTTGGCAAGAACGCAGGCAGTGGTGGATTTGATGTACTTCCCAACATCTTGTCGAAGCTTTGTCCAACAAAAATACTTTTGTAGCACTACCACTATTTTCTCTACCCCGAAGTATATAGAAACCCGACTATAGTGCATCTCCCAAATCATCTTGCTACGCTCACTTGAAGGAACACAGAGGTGTCCTAGGTGACATAACAATGTATCGTGGAGGTGAAAATTTGGAACTTTCTTGCCTTCCAAGAGCATTGGGTATGTGTTGTCGAATTCTGGATTGCTCTTGTATAGATGCAGCCACCTCGAAGTCTCGTGCCCACAAGAGTCGAGCAGCGTTGTCAGCACCATGACCGACAGTCGGCTGAGGCAGTGTGCAACATTATTTCTGTTTCCCTTCTTGTACTTAATGTTCAAATGGAACTGTTGCATATATGTGGACCATTTTTGACGGTAATCATTCTGCAGCTACCCTTGTGTCTGTATGAACTCCAAAGGTTGGTGGTCTATGTGGATGAACATTTCCTTCCCTAGAATGTAATGCTTCCATTGTCGTTAGGCATGCACCATGGAATACATCTCTTTTTCATATGTGGGATAGTTTCAGACTGTGTCTGAAACTGTCTCATTGTGATATGCCACTGGATGCCCCTATTCAGTAACAATTTCACCAATAGCATAGTTGGAAGCATCTGTCTCAATGTCAAATGGTTGTTGCAGGTCTGGTAATGTGAGCACTGGTGCAAAGCAAAGGGGATGCTTCAACGCAGAAAATTTCTTTCTTTTGGGATTCATACCAAAATAATTTTTATTTTTCTCTACCCTTGGTGACTTGACTCAAAGGCCAAGTGATATGAGAGAACCCCAACACGAACCTGCGATAGAAATTGGAAAGAACCAGAAAGTTGCGGAGGTCTATTAGAGTGGTTAGGGCTGGCCAATCCCGAATGACTTGTATCTTGGTTGGGTCCACATGCACACTCCTCTCATCAGTGATATACCCTATATATTGAACCTAGGTCATACCAAAAGGCATCTCTCCAAATTGGCACACAGCTTGTGGTGTCGCAAAGTTTGGAGGACATGTTGAATATGACGTAGGTGGTCTTCCCAACTCTGGCTTCAGATCAGGATGTCATCCAAATACATCACCACGAATGAGTTTGTGAAGGGTCGCAAGATGTCTTTGATCAGCCTCATGAAGGTTGCAGGGACATTCGTCAACTTGAAAGGCAAGACCAGCCATTCAAAAAGGCCCTCCTTGGATTTGAAGGAAATATGCCATGCATTGGAGGGTTCAATTGGTACCTAGTGATACCCAAAATTCAAATCAATCTTGCTGACATATTTAGCCCCCTTGAGTTGGTCTAGAAGGTCCTCAATATGTGGGATTGGATGCCTATTCAGGAAAATGATCTTATTTAACACCTGATAGTCAATACAAAGTATCAAGTCCCATCCTTGTTCTGTACCAACATAATCGGGCTCCCACAGGGTGACGAACTTAGACTGATGTGGCATTTCTGCAACAACTCCTGAATCTTCCTTTTGATTTCTTCATTTTCCAGAATAGAGTGCCGATAGATTGGTCCATTAGGAAATGAAACACCTGGGGTCAGGTCAATGGAGTGCTTAACTTGACAGTGTAGAGGTAACCCTGTGGGTGAGGTGAAGATTTCCCTGTACTCCTCCACAACCTTGTCCATCTACTGCTGCCATGCGGACGATCCTTGTTTGGAGGTCATGGACATAATCTTCTTCTTTCCTTGAGGGTGAATCATAAGGAAAACAAATTTCCCAGTCTAGGAAATCATCTTATTGCATTTCTTCACAGTCATCAAAGAGATGGTGGTAGGCAATGCTACCTCTGGTATCTTGTACAACTTGTTGCACAAAGTAATAATAACAATGCGGGGCCTAGACTCATAAACAACATGTCTCTTCCACAAGTATGGTTGTCCTAATAATACTTCAAAAACTTCAAGAGGAGAAACATCACAAAGTACCTCATCTGTGAAGGGCTTGATTTTGTAGAGAAGGCGACACTGCTGGCTGACACGGAGATCTCGCCCTTGGTGAAGCCATCGGATGGTGTATGGCTACGGATGTGTTGTGGTTGGTAGGCCCAGCTGCTTCACGATCTCTACTGAAATGAGGTCCTTTTGGCTCCCGCAAGCCATTGGTTACTTGTTTTTCCTCCCAACAACACAAATAGACACTTTTCTGGCCTTTATAATTGGCTACATAGCTCAATTTAATGCAAATCCAATGCTTCAATACCTTAATATATGTAATCTCACTAAAGGATATAGTATTTCAATGCCAATTATTTATATGCCTTGCCATATTAGTAATGCAATTCCATTGACTCGTACAATGTTTAAATGTGGATAAATTTTCTTTATAAAAGAATGTCAAACTATTGTAAATTAAGATTCATTAAATGATTAGATGTCATTGTATGTCATTATAGCATATATATATATATATATATATATATATATATATATATATATATATATATAACCAGATTGTTTTTGGTTTATATATAAATGATTTATACTAATATGCATTTAAAAAACATAATTTTTTAGTCTTACATTACATCAACTCTCATTCAATACTTTCATCAATAATTAGTGTATTTATTTTCTAACTTGTTACCACAACCATTATAAAATACATAATGCATAAATTAAATATATTTATGTTATACATATAATAATTTGGATTTTTCATTTTGCAATTTATCTTATATTAATTATTAAACTATATATGTAATTTTATTATTATTATTATTATTTTTTTATAAATTTTGTGAATTTTAGTAATCTCATATTAATTTTTTTTTTTTTTGTAAGCAGTGGTAGTACCTTCCTTTTCTATTTATAATAGCTCTTAAACTAAATACAATGTTCTGGTGGCCTCAACTTGCCCAAAAGGGAAACCAAGTCTATTGGCCACCTGAGTTTGCTATAAGCCGTCCAGTAACAAAATTTAACCAGTCTTTCCATCCAAGCTATATGCACTATGCATTTAAAAACACTTAACATACTAAAAAATAACATATAAACGTCTGAAAAAAGAGCTATTCGCAAAAAATCAGAGTAAACAGTGAAGGATTATTCCTTCCAGTCATCAGTGACCAAATCTGCGTTAACAGGAGCTGCCATGGAGTCCTTGGGTGCTTGAGTCATTTGAATCAACCTCTGTTGGATCTCATCCAACTTGTTGTCCTGCATTATCATGATGACCTGTAAATTTTTCAGTTCCTTTTTGAGATTCAGCATTCCTTGGGCAATTTCTGCCACTTCTCCTGCCACCTACTCAAGAGCCTTTGCAAGAAGCCATTTTAACACCCAGTACACATGAAGGGCTTGCCTATAGAGCGTCATACATCCTCTGGTGTTGCCTGGGTCATGGATGATGTCTGCCCATTCCTCTATCTCAGGATCTAATTGCTCTTCCATAACATTCTCTTCCATTTCTTGGATTAATTGGCATATGTCCTCATCCGTCCCCTCTCGGTAGGCTCTAGCTGCTTCCTAGACTGTGGTCCTCATAGATCTCCTCCCACACCGCTGACTTGCAGGCATCGAGGTTGGCTGGTCAGCTCTATTCTGCTGGCTCTATCGCCCTCTGCCTCCACGCCCCCTGCCTCTACCCAGGCGTGCCATTTTCCCCTTTATTGTTGCCTGTTTGCAATTTTCATCAATAGAAGTTAGATTTCTATGAGTTATAGACTTTCCATCATCCTTCACTTCTTTATCCCTAATCCCTCCTACCCTACTCCAATCGTCTCCATTGTTCTGAGGTTTCCATTGATTTTCTTCTCCCGGATACAGGAAGGTAAGTAAACCCTCTGTCATACTAACCATTGCCTGGGCCAGGTTCATAGTTTTCTCAGCTTGATTCTCTAGCCCCCTACTACCATTCACCGTAGTATGAGCGCTCTAGTCCTTGGTATTTCTCCCCAAGTGGTCCTCTGGTTCACTCATCCTCCGCCCATCTTTTGCACCACCCTGCTTAAACCTCTCTTTTGCTTTACTTTGCATGGTAGAGTAAAAGACTACCCCGCTCATACTCCCTTCCTCCCTGGAGGTTGCCAATAGACCTCTCTCATCCATCATACCATGCAAATCAGAGAGAAATTCAAAAGGAAGGCCTAAAGAGACATACCCAAATTCATGCTTTCCCGTCGAAGCTCCCAACGGCTGCGCTGCACCGTGCTCCTCTTCCTTTCAGCACATACTAAGTTGTCTTCTCCGCTTTGCCACCCTCAAGTAATTCAGCCCACCTGGCCCACTTCCCATCCCACTACCGCCGTCAATTCTATACTTCTCTCTCCTCCCACTCCTTCCACTCCATTGCCTCGAGACTCCCACTGACATGCATGACACCACCATGGCCTTTTGGACGACGTTGCGGGCAGTAAGTGGTCGCCCTATCCAGCCGCTCCCACGAGCTGTCCTTCTGCCCTTACCTTCCTTCCTTCTCACCCCGATCGGGGGCTATCTCATATTATTTATTAAAATATATATTTAATTTTATTATTAATATTATTATTTTTATGAATTATGTAGATTTTAATATACCAAATAAACTATATAAAATAAATATATTATATAAATAACTCAAAATAAATCACAAAATATTTTCTATACAAAAATTGACATTATTATAACTTTATACACAATAATATTTCATCACAACAATTATATATACAAAATAAAATATTTCATCACAAAAGTCATATATGGAGGAAGAAAGAATTAAATCCTTAAGATTTAAAAGACTTTGGTTATATGAAAAATGTTTATTAAAAAAATTCAATATATAATTTCTAATAAAAATAGAAATAAATTAAGCTTTCTTACTTTCTTATTCAATCTCTTGAACGATAAGACTACTCTCACTGCTTATATAAAAAAATGTTATTAAAAAAATTCAATACATAATTTTAATAAAAATAGAAATAAAATGGACACCGTGACACTCCATTCTCTTGAAATTCATCATCCCGCTCTTCATCACTACTGTTGTCATAGTCCTTAGAATTAGGACTAACTGGACACCGTGACACTCCATACTTTTGAAATTCATCATCCCACACTTCATCACTGCTGCTCTCATAGTCCTTAGAATTAGGACTAACTGGACACCGTGACACTCCATACTTTTGAAATTCATCATCATGCTCTTCATCACTGTTGTTGTCATAGTCCTTAGAATTAGGACTAAGTGGACACTTTGACACTCCATTCTTTTGAAATTCGTTATCACGCTCTTCATCACTGCTGCTCTCATAGTCCTTAGAATTAGGACTAAGTGGACACCGTGACACTCCATTCTTTTGAAATTCGTCATCATGCTCTTCAACACTGTTGCTCTCATAGTCCTTAGAATTAGGACTAAGTGGACAACGTGACACTCCATTCTTTTGAACTTCACCATCATGCTCTTCATCACTGTTTCTCTCATAGTCCTTAGAATTAGGACTAAGTGGACACTATGACACTCCATTCTTTCGAAATTTGTCATCAAACTCATCATCACTGCTGCTTTCATAGTCCTTTGAATTTAGACTAAGTGGAATCTGTGACTCTTTATTTATTTGAAATTCTCCATCCCCTCTTTCATCAGTGTTTCTCTCATAGTCCTTAGGATCAGGACTAAGTGGAAGAATTGACTTTTTATTCAAAGTGGAAGAATTCTCGCTATATTCATCCATATGAATAGAGTTGTTATGTGATGAAGATGTTGATGTTGTATAAATCGAAACTTCACTATCAGGATAATCCATCCCTTTCAAATAGAAGATGTTGAATGATACAAATGGAGAGTCTCCTAAAGATATTATATAGCTTAGAGAATGAAAATTTTCCTTTAAAAATCCCTCCCCCCCACCCCCCTAAAGTTTTGCGAAAATATTTCCCTCCTAAAAGTTTGTGAGATTTATTTCTCTTCATTATTTTATTCTACAATTTAATGAAAAATGTAAACTAAATTTTTTTATGAAATAAATCGTTAAAGTTAAAATTGTAAACTACAACTTCTACCTAAATTATTTTAATAGTCAAAGTATATAATATTTACTAAACAATTGAATTTTTTTATTTTATTTTTATAATACATTCTGAAAAAAATAAATCTCACATTCATCCCGCTGTAAAACAATTCCATAATATTCGCTTTATCATATTTTCCTTCATCGCCATAAAAAAATTAACATGTTAAATTTTTTTAAAACTAATTAATCCCGCATTCACCGTACGGTAAAACATCTCCATAATTTCACCTATATACTAAATTCCATTATCATTATTACTCACATTACATCAAGGTTTTCTGAGGTTTGTTGAAAGACTTGGAGCAAATTTGTGGAGCAGCTGCATTGCTATCAACGATATATTCAACGAAGAATTCTCACAATTGAAAGGTCAGTTAAATCTTTTTCCTTGAAAATTTTCATATTAAATTAGTTTAATGAAATAGATTTTTTTTTTTTTAAATTAATACTTTTTGTCAGCCAAATTAACCAATACTTTTGTCGTGAGCATGGTGGGCCCAGTACAGCTGGGCACCCCCACCTCACGCCACCTCGGCGGCTCGATTGTCTGCGCACCCCACCGCCTCACTCCCTACCCCCTCACCCCGCCCGGCCTCTCCCCCACCCCACGCGCCCCCTACCCCACACCCTCCACCCCACCGCCTCACTCCCCGCCACTGCCCCCACCTGCCAATTCCCCCTCCCTACCCGTCCCCTCCACCCACTTGTCACCCCAGCGGCCCCCTCCCCCCACACTCCCCTCCCCACCCCCTCACGACCCTCCCAGCCACCCACGCCCTCACCTCCGTCCACCCCTCACCCCACACGCCCCATCCGCCCACCCCCCTCATGCCCCTCTCACCTGCACCTTGCCCCCCCCCGCACCCCACCTCCTCCCCCCCACTCCACCCCGCACCCTACCCGCCCCCTCCCCACACTCCCCTACCCTACCCGCCCTGCCCCCCCACACTCCCCTCCCCACCCCCTCACGCCCCTCCCCACCTGCCTCCCCACCCTCTCATGCCCCTCTCGCCTGCCTGGCCACCCCACCCGGCGCCCTACCCGCCCGCTCGGCCACCCCACCCGTCCACCCCACCCGGTGCCCGACCACTCCACCCCACCCGCCCGCTCGACCACCCCACGCCACTCGCCCGCCCGGCCACCCCACCCGCCCGCCCGGCCACCCTACCCATCTGCTCAGACACACCATCCCACCCGGCGCCCCACCTGCCCCACCCGGCCACCCCCCACCCCACCCCACCCCCCGCCTGACCACCCCAGCCCACCCGATGCCCGACCCGCCCTCCCTGCGCCACCCCGACGGCTCACTTGCCCGCCCGGGGTGGCTAACCGATTCCTGGAATCGGTCGGCCACCCCAAGTGGGTGCGCAGATGGGGTGGGGTGGCCGAGCGGGTGGGTGAGGCACCCGGTGGGGTGGTCGAGTGAGTGAGTAGGGTGGGGTGGCCGGCGGGTGGGTGGGGTGCCAGGTGGGGTAGTGTGGCTGGGTGGGCGGGGTGGGATGGTCGGCGGGTGGGTGGGGCGCCAGGTGGGGTAGTGTGGCTGGGTGGGCGGGGTGGGATGGCCAGGTATGCAGGTGGGGTGGGGTGGCTAGGCAGGTGGGTGGGGCATCGGGTGGGGTGGTGTGGCTGAGCGAGCGGGTGGGGTGGCCGGGTGGGTGGGTGGGTGGGGTGGGGTGGGGTGGCTGGGCGGGCGAGTGGGGCGCCAGGTGGGGTGGCCGGGTGGGGCGCTGGGTGGGGTGACCGAGCGGGCGGGAGGGGCGTGAGGGGGTGGGGAGGGCAGTGTGGGGGGAGGGGGCGGGTAGAGTGGGGGGAAGGGGTGGGTGCGGTAGGAGGGCGGCGGAAAGGGTGGGTGGGGTAGGAGGGCGGCGGAAAGGGGGTGGGGGTGCAGGGTAGGGAGGGGGAAGGGGCGGGCTCGAGGGGCGTGAGGGGGTGGAGAGGGGAGTGTGGGGGGAGGGGGCACGTGGGGTGGTGGGAGGGGTGAGGGTGCGGGCGCTGTGTGAGGGTGGGGGGTGAGTAGGCCGGGAGGGGGTGTGGGGGTAGAAGGGGTGCCTGGGTGGTGCAGTGAGGAGCTGCCGCAACCCCATCCTGCGCCACCATGGCGGCCCGCTTGTCTGCCCGCGGAGGTTGCGCGATTCTCGGAATTGCCCGCCACTTCGTGGATGGACGGGGTGGTGTCGGTGGGCTTCTACCATTTCTTAGTGTTAATATTTTTTTAATTTCAATTATCTGATTATACAAATTAAAAATTTATGATATATTTTCGTTGTGGATTTAAGTTAATATGTTTTTGTTATTTACTGATTTATGTGTTTCTATTTTTCAAGAAAATGGCATCAAAGAAGATTTCTGTGAATCTTTCTGGACCAAAGACTCTTAAAGGTGCATCTTCAAAAAACATTGGTGAACGAACTCCACCTGAGGTCATGGCTACAAATCTTTCAAGTGCCTCAAATGATAAGAAGATGATTTCATACTGGAAGAATTCAAAAGAGGTGAAATTTCCATCAAGAATATGGTATGTGAAAGAAATAGAGCCAAAATGTGAATATATATCTATATATTGATATACCGAAAGATAATGGAATTTATGAGGTGATGGGAAGAGTCATAGATATGTGTTCGGTACCGGACACTGAAGTTGTTTACATACAAAAGCTCCCAAGTCACATGAAAGGATTAAATATCGACTATCATATTCATTGTATGATACGAGAGAGGTATCTACAAAGTTGTGTAAACAAATCGTAAATGAGATGAAACAAAACATCATAAGTATTGTTATTTATATTTGTATTTTGCGTTCTTGAAAGTGTGTTGCCATATTTTTTTAACTTTGTTTTTATTGACATATGATATTTTGTTTTGTGAAAATTTTGTTGAAAGTTGTTCAATTAGGTTGGGAGACATTCATTTCATAGAGCATGATATCATGAAAGTTTTCGGCAGTTCTTACTCAGTGTCAGAAGAAGATATGGAAAACAAGCAAAATGTAGTAATTGATGATGCTACAAAACTACATCCAAAGGATCAGAAAAAAAGGCCTCTAGTGGATAAATCTAGCAAGGGTAGACAAGTTACTTTTGAAGACGATGAAGTTGAAACTGACAGTGAAGCATATTTTGTTGTTACTGAAGATGACATTGGAACTGAGAAAAGCCGTAAAAGACCAAAAGTAACAATGCCCAAGAATAAATCTGTTGAGAATGTTATGACGAAGAAAAGTAAAGTTGAAGATTTTGAAGTAGTCATTACCAGCAGTCAAGAACCTAGTGAAACTTCAAAAGAAAGTAGAGAAATTGTTACACCATGAGCTAATTTAGAGGATGGCATTATCAAAACAAAACAAAATTCCATTCGAAAGAATTTGACAAAGAGAAACTTAATTGATGGTGGTCGTACATTTCAGCTTAATGTCAAACAAACCTATAAGGCAAGTGAAGGACAATGTTAATATCAAGTCAGAAAGCCACACCATCTGCATGTTCACAACTAGAAGACATTGATGAGGTACAGTCCATATGCTCATGTGGTTAATTATGTGCTTTTTGTTGATCCAGTTCAAGTTCCCAACAAAGAAGCATTTGATAAGTCAAAATGTTTTGAACACAATTATTATGTTCTTGGGGGGAACCATTCTGTAGAAGCTCAAAGATAATTGATGGAGGAATATCCCAATAACATTTTCCAATTGGCATTTAGAACTAGAGATGTTTGGAAGTTGATTGATGATATTTTTAGCATATGGGAAAACATTGGCATTAAAAACCAGAAGGTCAAAGAGTCTAAGCCACTGATATGTAACAGCAGTAAATCAACTCCTCAAATGAAGCAGCTTCCAGAAGATATGACTATCACACCTTGGAGAGCAATGCAAGGAGTGAAAGATGAAAAAATTGTCAAAACAATATTATCTCGTGTGAGGTCAGGGGAATTATCATTGGAGGAAATGTCTGAGGAATTTCAAAAGTAAGTTTGTTGAATTATTTTTATTTATTTCTATATTATAATTTTCTTTTAAATAAAACATGTTGTTTTTGGTAGTATTTGTTATACATATCATTATATTAACTTTTTGTTACTTTATCTATGCAGTCACAAATTTTACATGAAAATTCAAGAACAAATGGTTAAATTGTTGAATGAAGATAGTTGGGATGATGTTGTATGCAACTATCCAGATTCAAGTTCTACATCAACATTAAAAGCTTTTTATCTTGCATTTAAAAAGGTATCTTGATTTACACATTCATTTTTATTCATCTGTGTACTATTTTTAATTTATAACTTACACATATATTTGTTTATTTTATAAAAGATGAACTTACACATATATTTGTTTATTTTATAAAAGATGAAGAAGGATGATAATGGAGTGCCAGATATCTTCAAAACCTTTATTGAAAAAATAAAGATCGAATGACTAAGGAAGCAACGTATTAAGAATGTTGAACTTGATCCAACTCTTACTCATTTCATTTGGAATGGGCTAGACACTATTCAATATCAAGTAATGTAAGATGACTGTGAAGACATTGGTAAACTCATACCTAAAAGGGATTATGCCCTAGTTATTGCAGATATTCCCCATGGTTTCAATATTCCAAACATTGACTATGATAGTGACCCTTATACTTATCAAGCTCTTAGTAAAGTGGTTTCGGAATTTGTAGAAGTCACATCATCACCATTATGGAGATTTGTGACATTTCATTCAGACACACAATTGGCAATGATATTGTCAAGCTTCAAGGGGAAAACAAATTCAAGGATGCAGTGTACATGGTAAGATGTTTAAAATGTATATTTGATTAATGTTGAAAAATCCATTTATGTACAAGTTGATTGAACTTATACTATTTCATGTTACAGGGAAAAGTCAAATCTTCTTAACCGTGAAGATCAACTATTTATAAATTATTGTGAGTTCATTCATATTGATAGTTGGGCAAAAAATTATAGTTATATGTCTATGATTTTTAATCGGGCAGACGGAAAGAGTCATAGCCAAACACTGACTTATGATGTTGTTGTGAGAAAACTAACATATGAAGACAAAGAAGCAAAATGAGACATAGTTAACATTTATCAAAAACCACAATTATTGATTAACTATCTTATAGGCATATGTTCAAATGAAGGAGATTGGGTTCTGGATTTATTTTCTGTCTCAGGTAAGTTTTATTATATGGAATTGAATTTCAATATGTTATTTTTTAATTAATATGTCATTGTACTAATTTACTTCATTATTTATTTTGTGCTTGATAATTAGGTACAAAACTAGCATGCTGCCTTTAAAAAGGAAGAAGCTGCATTGCAATTGAAAAGATCCATTACAGTGCAATTTCATTAAGCAAAGAATTAATGCTCTTCAATTTCTTCTAGATGAAATGCAAGAAATTGGGTTGAAGAAAGGGGACTTTAGTGAATCACGTGTGGCAAAAGAGGCAAAGGAACCCCAACCACCATTAAATGGGATGTTTGGAAAGACATACATTGGGAGATTAGCAAACATCAAAGATCTATTAGAAGGCGAAAATGAGCAAAAGGAAGCAGAAAATATTGTGGAAGAAGACAATGATGAAACTCTAGAGGACGAAGAGTTTAGATTACGTGACATTGTTGATTAAATTTAAGTTATGTTTGGAAATCAAACTCATTTTTTGTAACTATTAAGTAATTATACTTATAATGTTTTGACTTTGACATTTTATGAGAGGAATATACACTCAATTAAGGTTGTTATGCGTTCAATATTTGTAATATGTGATTTTCGCATTAATTTTTAAGTGAACCATTATTTTTTGAAAGAAAAAAGTGATTATTATTATTTTTTTGACATGAAATTCATAAAAAAACTATTATTTAACTATTTTTGGTTAAAATTTTCGTATAAAAATTGTGATTTTCGCATGTCAATTGTAGCAAAAAATTATCAAAACGTGTAGTTTTTTAGTTATATTTATGTTAAAAATGGCTATTTTTATGTCCATTGTTAAAAGATATTGTTTTTTAGAAACAATTATTTCTTGTGGATTGAAAAATTAATTAACAATGTATAAATATGTAGAATATCGAAAATTCAAAATATCGACCTTCTTCTTTAAATATGCAAAATAATAAAAACCTCACTACAAAAAAATAAAATAAAAATAAAAACAAGAAAATATGAAGAAAAAGACCACTTCAAAAATTATTAAATTTACAAAATAATTATTTACATTTCATACGTTAAAATACATAAATAAATAAATGCCTTTAAAAAAAGGAACTGGTGTAGAATTACCACGTTTTTAAATCAGCATAAAAAACACTACCATTCTAAAACACAATGTACATAAAATAATTTATAGTGCCAAAAAATATGCTCTAAAAAACACGTGTGTTCTGCATCACCCCTTTTCAAAATCGAGTCAGTTTTGCTATCTCTACATAGTATGAGTTCCCGTTTCAAAGTTTACATTGTTGTATGTTCCTAATTTGCTGCTTAATGCCTTTAGGAGCAGGAAGAGCTGAGAACATGAAAACGGGAATTGCCTGCAAGACAGCCTGTGTGAGCACAAGGCGTCCTGCCAAATTCAGTGTCCTGCATGTCCACTTTCTGACCTTCTCCTGAAGTTTATTTATTAATGGCTCCCACACTTTCTTGCTTAGAGGTTTATCAGTGAGAGGTATGCCTAGGTACTTTGAAGGTAGTTGTTCCATTTTAAACCCAAGAATTTTGGTAATATTTCTTTGAATAGAAATGTCAGTGTTAAAGAAAAAAACTTTGGATTTGTTGAGGCTTACCTCAGTGCCTACTGCCATGGCGAAGTCATTTAAGATGTGTTTGATCGCTTAGGCTTCTTTGACTATGGGGATGCCTTGCAGCATTGTGTCATCCACAAATTTTTGATGAGTGTTTGCTGCTCCATCCAAGGTGAGTTTGATTCCCTGTATCCGTCCTTCAGCATTTGCCATTTTGATTACTTTGCCTAGCCCTTCCATCATGAGTGTTATGTTCCTATACCAATAGGTGTCATATATCATGATTAACTTGGTTTAGCTCTGAAATATGTACATACCTTTTCTTGTTGCAAATGTTTTCCATATTTGTCAAAAATCAAAAAATTAAAAGATGTAAAGAGGGTATGTCCTAAAAAAGGAATAAAAGGACAAAAAGAAAAAAAGGTCAAAAAAATGAAGGAAAATGAACCCCAAAGAAAAATAAAAAGACCATGAAAGTGTGCAAACCCAAATGCCACTACTATTTCACTTTTTGTATAAATAATTGTGTGAAACTTGTTACTTATGCCATAATCCATGGTAACCAAATAGTTTAATCTTGGTTATTCCATGTTTTGAATTTCATGCTTAGAGATAGAGAATAAAATCTAACCAAACCGTTTAATCTTGGCAGATAAGTAGATAGTTAGAGTGAATAAATGAGCTTCACAATTTAATCTGAGCCCTTGGATGTAATAGACTTAGTTAGAATACCATTGTAAAAGAAAAGAAAAGGTTTTGATAAGGGTTTGCTAGTTTAAGTGCACCCTAATAAAAGAAGAAAAAATGATAGGATAAGTAGGTATGGTAAGTAAATAATTGGTTGTAGAATTATGCATGATGAATGATTATCCAAATATCAAGGCATATACTTTCATCATCAAAAGCACTTAAAAATATGGATGACAATGAAAACATTTACATCATGGACAAAAGTCAAACAAATTAACCTCTTCACTCATTTTTTCCCTAAATTTTACTAATTTCCCATAAGTACTAAAGGCACCAACAACCTGAAAGTTAAAGGGACTCAGAGCATTTCTTTGACTTCTGGAAGGACCGGACCCTCGGCTCAATAACTTGTAAGGCCTAAGTGCTAAAACCCCTTCATCAAAATTCACCTCCTTCATAATTCATTCATTTCCTTCAAAACCTTTTCCTAAGGTAAAAATCACTCTTTTACTTAGGAAAAATAAAGGTTCTTTACAAAAACCCCCCAAACACATTTTAACCTAAGTTATAATGCTGGATGATGAATGTATTTTTGGAAACATTTACTTAGCGCATTTTATTTTTCCAGGGTCATATTAACTTTTAATTCTTATTATTTAAATCCCAAAACAAATTACCCTTTCTCGTATTATTAATAAAAATCCCAAAATAAATAAATATCCCATCCCTATGGTTTGAAAAATAAACCATAAATAAAGTTAATTAAATTGGATTAGTTAATCAAATCGTGATTAATTAAGAGCCAAACCCCCTGACGCATTAAAAAAGGGATTAATTAGTCATCTGGATTAATTAATAACCTCTCCGCCAATACCATCATCCCCGATATAATTAAGTCATTTTAATTATTTTAATTATGCAGCAGGCCCCCTCCATTAACCCCCTAACACTTTCCGTTGTCGACTGTCGTTCGATCTTCCCTCCCTCATCTGACAACTCTCACTCATATCGTGCGGGCCTTTTGGTCGAACGTTAACCACGTGATGAAATCTGTTTTGACTTTTCGCCAATGCTACGTGTCATCCCATTTGTGGCATTGCGCGACACTCTGCCAAAACCATCAAACTCCCAAAGGTTGTGCGATGAAAACCATTACCACTCCCGCTTACAACTTTTGCTAAATGACAAAATGTTCCATCAGTCAGTTAACTCCAACTGTCATTTTCCATTCACCTGCAAAACTCCAAAAAGTCATTGACTTTGTACATAAAAAAAAAATATTCATGGTTTTCTCTTTTTACAGAAAAAGAAAGTTCTGCTTCCATGCATGCACAGAGTAAGTCCAGACCAGCAAATTATTCCCAACTGCTAACCACTATAAGTTGCTGAACTCCAGGCCACTGCAGACTACTGTGCGCACGCTACAAAACCTTCACCATAGCCATTTGTCCTGACAGTCAACCATAAACAAGTATGTACCGCATTTCCTTCTCATAAACCCTGTTTTGTACTGAACTTCCACTAAATTTCTATAAAATCAAATAATTCAGTACAATTAAGTTGTTTCATAGCCCCAAGGCTTCTCCAAGCACCTGTTTTATCTGAAATCCTTGAAAACCCCAACTTTCTTCCTTGAATACACAAGAACCAAGGATGGAAGCTCCTGTCACCCTAAATGTCGCACCAATCACTACTCCCCACAGAGATTTGGACTACCTTCCCTTGGCCGATAAAGATTTTCAAATTAAGGACCTTACTTTTGAGGAAACCCCCTTGAAGCTATACTGCAAGTATCAGGACAATTATCTAAACAATGCTGATAAAATAGGTCTTTGGGAGTCCAACCTCCCTAAATATTAGTGCCCCACTGTCCATATTTTCCCAGATATTTTCCACCAATGCCATGCAAATTACAACTCCAATCTGAGAGCTGTAATGTCCCCTAACCAGGTAGTCCTTTTTACCATTATAGTTGAGTCTATAAATGGAATGTTGCAATTACAACCTCGCCAGGACCTCACTCCCCTTTCCATTGCTGAATTACTTGATAAATCTTCAAAGCTATCCAGTTCCGAAATTAATCAAGTCAGTCAGACTTTCATTGAAGAACAATACAAATCAAAAGACCCCCCTCCTTACATGTCATGTGCCTTCACTAGTCTGGGCAGGGATATTGTCACTATGTTGCTTGCATTCTGGGTTTTGCCACAAATGAGTATGTAGATGAAATGACCTTTGCCTACATGACTATTTTCACCCCTGGCCAACCTCTTGCAGCCAAATATGACTATGCTTCATTCATTGCTGATAGGATGCATGACTAATTTATGAGCTTAGAGAATGAGAGAGTATTTAAATATTCTTCAGTCTTGTATCATCTTTTCCTTTACTACCGAGCTGATAATTTCCCTTTCTTTGTGCAAAAGTCTGACACCAGAGGGAACCCTAGGTCAGTTATCTTTTGGACTTCCATTTTTCACAATTCACCTTCTTCTCCCTATCCTTATACAGATTTCATTGATAAATTTGTGCATCCTGTAACTACTATGTTGATAGGAAGTCCCCCTCCTAGAATCAGTGATGATATTAAGAGAATTCTTCAGTTATCCAAGCAATACAAGGTTGGGGACTGGTACTTGTACTAGAACCATACCGAGATCAGAATTTATGGGTGTGAGCTGCCTCCCTTTAAACTACCAAAATACCTCCCCATACGATTATTTGCCCTAGAGTACTACAGGCAAATGATCAACTCTGATGAAATTCACTTTATGAAAGCTAAGAATAAAGCTCAGTTAAGGATAAAGGATCACCTAGGACCATTTGTTTGCAACAATAGGAAGGTAGGGAAAGACGCAGAGAAAATCCTTGAGAGATTGAGATTGAAGAAGAGTTTCATCTGGCCTTATGATCCTCATAGCTTAATCTGTGACAGAAGGCAAAAGCATAAAATATCCCCTTACATCCATCATAGAATTCTAGAGATAGAACATTATGCAAATCAAAATGAATGGGTGGAAGGAACACTTGTAGCACAAGATAGTACACAAGTTGAAGTAGAAAATGTTATGAAAGATTTGGAAAGACAACTTGATCTAGATTCATTTGTACAGGTGCCTAGAGAATCTTCACAGAGACCAACATAGGAGCATAGTGCACAAACATTTGAACAACCAGATACCTCAGGACAAAGAAAATATTCAGGATCACAAAGCATTTATGAGGAGTTGACCCAAACTGATATAAACATGGGCAACCCTCCAGTATTGCAAACCCCTCTTAATGAGGAGTGAATTCAAAAAAGAAGTAGGAATGAGACAAGCCCCTCTACAGTGCCATTGGACTAGGTATATGTAAAGAGACAAAGATTGAATCCTTTTTCTGAGCAGGAATATGAAGAGATAAGAAGTGACACAGTGAAGACAACACTAGCAGGGGAGACACCATCTACTTCTCAAACACAGGCACTAAATATGCAACCAAGTGTAGAAGTGTCATCACTAAGGACAGTTTCAGAGCAAAGCCAGGATTTGAAAGAAAAATACAAAGAAATTAAGGCTAGGATTGAGCAGCTCAAAGTTCAAACCTATGCCAAATATCTAAAAATAGCTCCTACAAATCAGACAAGATTGATGTCATCTTTTGACATCAAAGAGGGAAAGATGCAGATGAGCTTTTTGAAGCCAACAATACAACAACCAAAGTATATGGTTGATTATTTAAAAACAGATTTTGAAGTTTTTGACAAAGACATCTACCCAATTGATCAGATTGAGCTCCATAAGCAAATGGGTGAGATGGTCTATTCCACATTGACCAACAAAGCCATCATTGCACATCAGTTGTAGAATTGTTTGAACAATACTACAGCACAGTTAGAGTTGGAAAAAGCCTCTTCTCAAGCTAAGGACACTAGGATAAAATCACTAGAAGACCTGGTGATTGAGTTGGGACATGATCCCACAAATGTTAAAGCAGCTGAAAGTTTGATAAAGAAAAATAATGATGACATTGCTGCACTCGGGAAACAACTCAAACTCCCTCCCCTCGTACATCCACAAACTGCAGAAGTAATTGAGAAACAAAATGAGGAAGAATTTATGGACTTGATCCTTAAGTTAAATGAGCAGTTGAAAGAAACACAACAAGAACTGGAAAAAGCTTTGCAATTCAAACAGGGTGAGTCGACCACCATGCCTTAGACGGTAATACCCATAATTTCTACAGCAGTGCCATCTACTATTGCAACATCTTTAGCACCCAACATTCCTCCAGCAACAACTCTGCCAGTAACAACAACACCAAATACATCAGAAGCAACAGTAACTTCAACAAAGCAAATAGAGGACTTAATAAAGTCCATGGAGGAAATGAAAATCAAAGCAACTGAAATAAAGAAACTAAAAGAAACTGTTACCAGCTTGGAAAGAAATTATGAGTTATCACAGATTAATTACACTGAAGAAGAGAGAAAAAATAGAAGAATGACTGAAAGAATCAAGACATTAGAATAGGACTTAACATTGGAAAAACCTTTGAAAGATATTAGACAGATTTTATGGACCAATATCATTGATTCTATCAATGATATTTGGTCTGCTATTCAGATCATTTTTTAACAAACTGAGTTAGTTAAACTAGCTACAGAGGCTATACAGAAGACCAGGGAAGAATTGGGAGAGAAACCTGAAGAGGCAACCCAATTGATCAACTTCTTGAATAGTAAAAGCAAGCAACAGCTGGAACAATGGGATATCGAGGATCGAACTGGTACTATCCTTGAAATTAAGAAAGTTCTTACTAAGAAGAACTTAATGCTGAACCTAGAAAGAAGATGTCAAAGTATTCAAGAAGACATAGATGAGTTTATGGTAAAATATGACATTCTAAGAGATAAAGGACTTCCAAGTCCACTGGTCATAAATGACAAGCTGATGACTCATGAGGACTACATTGAGAAACTGCACAAACAAGCCAAAAGTCAAGCCATCTCTTCCACAATAAAAGCACTACCTACAGGAAAAGTGTTGTATGATGGTTTGGAAAATATTTTCTATATTGAGCATGAAGTGAAGCACCTGTTCACATTCCAGCCCAATTTTGCAAAATACACTGAGGCTGACGAAATATACAGGAAATTGATCAGGATGAAGATACCAAATGAAGATTGGTGGACCAGCATGACCGATATCCTATATTTTACTATGGTAACTCAGAGGTAAATAGAAATATTTACTAAGGTAAAGGTTGGTAAACAGGTAAAGAGTATTAGAAACAGGTAAAGAGTATCAGTAGGGAAAAGTAAGCAAAGATCCAACACACAATTACTAAAGAAACAACAAGAGGCAAATCCGAGTTTCAACCTCTAGCTCTTCCATAAATAAAAGGACAGCAGCAATTAGTTTTACATCTGTCTCTATCTTTTTGTAAAAGATATTTTGTATTCCCTAGAATAAATCTCATGTGGTTATGATATATTTTTGATGTAATTTTTATATAAATACTTCTCCATTCGAAGTATTATGGGTGGATTCTATAACATCTCTGTAAATCTAGTCTATCAAGTTGAGAAAGTGTTTGTACTCAAATCTGGATTTTTGCTGGAAAGGGAATGAATGTTGAGGACATTTCATCAGATTCTCGTGCAGTATAATTGCAAATAAGTATTCTATCCTTGTGATTTTGTGTGTTTTCAATACATTTCAATGTTTCATGCATCTGAAATCTAAATGGTAAAATAGTCAAAGTATATCAAAATTAGCTTTATTGCTCTCTGCTGTCAATAGTCTATCATTTATATGTTTTCTTCTAAACTATTTTGATAAAGGAATTCTTAGTTGCTCCTTTATCCCTATAGTTTTTCTCTAATAAGTCCCTGGTACAGTATTCTTAACTGCCCTCTGCTAGTTGACCTATCTTCCTTTCCTCTTTCTAATCCTAACTTGAGGATTCTTGATTGCCCTCTAGTTTTGAGCAGAAATATCACCCATTCAATCCCCAAAGTTTGTTATCCTGCCTGTTGAACTCATACCTCAGCAATTTGACTTAATCTAGTGAATTATCCCTGATTGACTCCATATCCCAATGGCCTAAAAGCCTAGTTTTCCCATTTGTTTCAGAGCTCCACCATTCTCAAACAAAACAACCTCCTTGAACATTAATACTAGCCTAAAATCTTTTCAAACATAGCTAAATCATAAAGAGAGAGTCCTCTCTGGACTAGGTGGGCTAGCACCTAAGTCTAAAAGTTGGTTTGCGGTTACCTCGGGTCCTTTCCTTCTTTTCAATAACTTCTAAGGAAAATCTAAGTGATAACATAGTGGCGACCATACTGGGGACTCTAATCCTTAGTTGAAACAAACCTTTAAGAAACTCAAAAGTTTGATTTAAAGCATCTTAAAGGATTTTTTAGAAGTTATTTTGAACATCTATAAAAGAATAGCATTGAAAAACATGAAATTTGGCTTCAATAAGAACTCATTACACTAGGGATAACCCTGATCCAAATCCTCCCCCTATTTTCGAAAATCCTAACCTGATTCCAAGAATCATTAGAAGGCAAGAAAGTTCATTAAGTCCTAGACCTTTGTTCAGATCACGATCATGTCCTGTTGAGTGGCTTTTCGTAGAAGATCTTCCTTTTGACGAACACTTTGAACTCTCTCTATTTAGAACCACATCTGACAGTGAACTATTGGACCTAGTCCAAGATCCAGAATTCCACAAAGAACTTGAAACCCAACAAGCCAATTTGTCAACTGATCGATATCTGTAGAATTCCACTCAGTCATCTCTTACCACTGATAGAACAACTGAAATTTCTAAGACTATTTCTCTTTCTTCTAGTTCATCATTATTCCCTCACTCTTCTGAAATCCATTCCACTCCTCCCTTCATCCCTTCACTTCCTCCCTAGCCAATCATCATTCAACACCCTACCACTACCTCTAGTTCTTCTTCCACAACCCAGACACCACCTGTTACCCCAACTCCTACCCAACCTACAATCATGGCCAATAGATATGCTCCCCTTGTGTTTCCTGCTGCCCCAGGTGCTATGCCACAGGATTATCAGAGTAAAATTACTACTTTTGATGGCACTGGGACCTACACAGCTCAGCAACATACTAGGAAAATGACAGACTACTTTGAACTTCATGAGATTGACACAGCAGATGTCCAAATGAGAATTTTTGTCCAAAGTCTAGCTGGAGAAGTTAGAACCTGGTTTAGATCTTTAGCTCCCTAAAGCATAGACAGTTTAAGAGTCCTTTACCAACAATTCTTGAATAGGTGGGAGAAAAAGAAGGACCCCCTTCAGATTTTATCTAAATATGAGAACCTTAAAAGGGGACCTCATGAAATCGTTCAGGAATGTTGCACTAGGTTCAATAGTGTTTATAGTGCCATTCCAGTTGACCTTAGACCCCCACTAGGCTTAGCCCTGATTAAATTTCCTGATGCATTTGATTCAGATATGGCTTTCCAGTTAAGAGAGAGAAATCTCCCCACTCTGGAGGAAATGCAGAGTGTGGCAGTAAGTGTTGAGGCTAACCTACTTTCTGTTGGCATTATGAGACAAGTGTTGTCCTTGATGGCAAATCACACAAATGATAAATTATAGTGCAGCAAATTTATTTGATAAATTATAGTGCAACAAAGTTTCCTTCATGTAGAGAAAAGTTCACGCACTTTTATGCAAAGAAAAGTTTATTCCATGCAGAGAAAAGTTCACGCACTTTTATGCGGAGAAAAGTTTATTCCATGCAGAGAAAAGTTCACGCACTTTTATGCAGAGAAAAGTTTATTCCATGTAGAGAAAAGTTCATGCACTTTTATGCAGAGAAAAGCTTATTTCATGTAGAGAAAAGTTCACGCACTTTTATGCAGAGAAGAGTTTATTTCATGTAGAGAAATGTTCACGCACTTTTATGCAGAGAAAAGTTTATTTCATGTAGAGAAAAGTTTACGCACTTTCATGCAGAGAAAAGTTCCCTTCATGCAAGAGAAAAGTTCACGCACTTTCATGGTTGGTTCATGGTATTAGTTCGACAGTTTTTGATCCTATGGTTTTGTCCCATGGTATTGCATCCAAAAGTGTTGATCTCACGCACTTTCATGGTTGGTTCATGGTATTAGTCCGACAGTTTTTGATCCTATGGTTTTGGTCCGTGGTATTGCATCCAAAAGTGTTGATCTCACGCACTTTCATGGTTAGTTCATGGTATTAGTCCAACAGTTTTTTGATCCTATGGTTTTGGACCGTGGTATTGAGAAAGGACTAAGGTTATAAAAGAGGAAGGAGATCATTTGGCAAAGCATCATCTGAATTATTGAATATCTCATAAAGTGCTAGATCTGGAATACTGTGATTGGGTTATGGTGCAGATCTGGATCTGAGCTAAAGAGGGATCTCACCGGTTGATGGAGAACAAGATCTAAGGATAGATCGGGATCAAATGGTTTGAAATGAACTATCTCTATATATTTGATTATGCTTATTCTAGATCTGTATATTGAAAATGATCTGAACTGGGTATAACTTAAGTTTGAAATCGCTGCAAGTCATGTTTGAATATTTATAGATCTGTACGTGGGTTTGGTTCATTGTAGTAGCGTATACAATTTGAGCTATGAAGTCACAGGTGGTTCTGGTTGTTATGACAGTTTAAAGGTGTCAGTATTCTGCATATCCTGTTTGGTTGATTGTGTTTAGCTTCAGTATTGATGGATGAGAACTAATATTGGATCAGGATCATAATGACTCATATTTATGTGATCTGATGGACTAGATCTGGGTGCTAACACTCATATTATCCTTGTATATGTATTGATCTGGTGATTGGGTGATTCAGAAGATTGATTGATTATGTGCTTCAATGATATTAATGGGTCCAGTATGAAAATTGGATGAAACGTGGCCTTTCAGACTATGTGTTGTGCTTCAGGAGTATCCAGTATGAAAATGTATGAAACATGGTACCCGGAGGAGAGAAGATTGTAGGCCGGCGCCTACGTACTAGTATCTTAGCTAGTACAAGAGCTACGGGGGTGGTAGCTCCCTTCCAGTAGCAGTTGAAAACTTTGGATCATTGTAGCAGGTAGCAGCCTACGTACTAGTAAATGGATTGGCTAGTACAAGAACTATGGGGGTTGTAGCTCTCTGCAGGTAGAAGCCTGCGTACTGGTATAAGATTGCACCAGTACAGAAATATTGTAAAAGGATTTTCTTATTAAGAAGAAGATTGAGATGACTTGCAGTAGGTGGTTTTCTCCCACATTGGGTTTCCACCTTATATCATGGTGTTCATGTGTGTGGCTTATGTGTGATGATTTGTTCTATTTTACTGCACCTGTTTACTGTTAATATGGTTGATAATGTTCTAATGCACTCATTAAGGATCAACTAACTGAATCATAAGAAGTTGTGGAAGTAGCATATATGAATCTGAATATGGAAATGAAAAAGTTTTATTGATGTGATAATACTGATTCACCCCCCCCCCCCTCTCAGTATTATTTCCAACACTTTCCAAAAGAGCCAAATCTACAAATGAAAGAAGAATACCTGTTAAAGATGAAAGTACACCCTTTGAACAAAAGCTTGATGTTATTGTCAAAGGAATGGACAAATTGTTGGACAGAGTTGAAATTATCGAAAGGAAATCTCCTTGGGACAGCCAACAGGCTAATTCAGGGAGAAATCCTAACTTTAGGAAAAATCAAAACCAAAATGCTGGAAAGAATATTCCTGATCAGAATATCAGACCACCTTTCCAAGAAAACTATGCAGAGGCCTCCAATTCAGAAGACCCTGAACCAGACACTCAGATAAATTTAATGGGTCTAGATGATGAGGAAGATGTCTTCCTAACTCAGGATGACCAAGAGTCCCACATGCTGCAACAATTCAAAACCCAAACAGGAGAGTCATTTGATTTCAGACAGGGATATGACTCTGTTATTTTTTAGGTACATAAGCAGTGTAATTTAAGAAGCAGAAAAAGTATTGATGCCCCAGAACCAAATCAGAAAATAGGTCCTAATCAACCTAAAAAGGGTAAAACAATTCTAGTGACAAAGACACTTCAGATCCTTTCAAGAACAAATAAAAACCCCTCCAGCCCCACCATAGAAGATGTTTCTAATAATCAGCCCAACAATGAACAACCTTCCACTTCACTTCCCTCCAAGGAAACAGTGGAAGAGTCTCCAAAGATTGGATTAGAAAAATCAGCAAAGGATGTCCCAAATCCTGAAAGAGAAGAAAACATAGAAAACATTGTTGCCAAAAATCCAAAAGTTCAAACAGACAAAGTAATCCTACCCTTTAATCTTGGAGCAGAGGTAGCCAAGCTTAAAATTTCAGTTCCTTTGATAGAACTGGTAAAACATGATATTTACAGGTCTCAGATAAACAAATCATTAAATATCATTGAAAATGCAGATTTTGTAAATCTCTTTGATGACCAGCCTGAGTTGATTTTTGGCCCTGAAGTAAATGGGAAACCACTAGAAGGAGGGATACCACCCTTCTATGTTAGTCTCAATATCCATGATAAGATTTTGCACAATGACATGTTCAACTCTGGTGCTTCGCACAATCTCATGCCCAAGTCTGTTATGGAGAAACTTAACTTAGACATCACTAGACCCTAGAGATTTATTTTCCTTCGATTCCAGTCAAGTGAGGTGTTTAGGGCTTATAAAGGATTTATGTGTCTCTTTGGTTTAGTACCCTACCAAAACTATACTCATGGACATAGTGGTAGCAGACATTCCACCCAAGTATGGCATGTTGTTGTCCAGATCCTGGGGTGCCAAACTTCAGGGGTCTCTACAATTAGACATGTCATATGCTACCATATCTGTTTTGGGACAACCAAAGAAGCTGTATAGAGAAACTTTAATGAAGTGTGTAGTGAGTAGTTAGGAGAAGCCGCAAAACTTTCCCATTTACTGAGTACATTCTAATATGGATTCTTTTATTCTCTATAATGCAGAAACTGATTTAGATGATATTCCAAATGGTAGAGTAGCAGAACCAAAAGAAATTGTAAAAGAAAAGTCAACTGTCCAAATTCAAGAGATATCAGATGAAAAAGAAAATCCAGATACCTTAGCTAAGAAAGATCCCATTACTCCTGATACAAATTATGAACATGAAATCTTATGGCATTTAGAGTTTGATGGTTCAGTAAACAAACTAGGTGCAGGTGTAGGGGTATGGATCTATAACTTAGAAAATGATCATGCAGAAGGTCATGCCTATAGGTTAAATTTCAAATGTACAAACAATATGGTAGAATATGAAGCACTCCTGCTAGGCCTCAAGCTAGTCAAAGGATTAGGAGCTATAAGGGTATCAATCATGGGAGATTCTGAACTAATAGTTAAACAGATTAATGGAGTTTACATAACCAGAGACCCTAGATTAGGACTTTATAGAGGTACAGTTGTAGAAATCCTTAACACTTTTTTAGAAACCAAGCTTGCAACTATTCCTAGAAAACATAACATGCAAGCTCATAGCCTGGCTATGTTTGCTAGTAGCTGTAAATTGCCTTTTCAGCCCAATCACCAATATATTGTTGAGGTTAGGCATAGGCCAGCTATACCTGATAATCTTAAGAACTGGCAAGTTTTTGAAAACGATAAGCAGATTAATCACTTTCTAACATTAGATGAAGAATTTTCTAGAATTAATATAGATGTAGACATAGTTTTAGATTTTGATCACACTAATGAGTTAGACATTAGAAATTTGGAAGAAAACTCAATAAACATGCTTCACCCTACTAAATTTATGAAAACAGATATTCAGGACTTAAAGAAAATGGATATTGATGAAATAATTGATGATGAAACTGAAGTCATAAATCTCAAAGATAACTAATTACCCAAGGGATTAACTCCTTTGGAGGACTTATTTGACTCTAATGATATTCCTAAAAAGCCTAAGATGGAGCCCTTGAAAGAAAACATTGAAGAATGCAACATAGGAACTCAAGAGAATCCTAAACTGATAAAATTGTCCAAGTCATTACCCCTTGATGAAAAACTGAAATATATTGAGCTCTTGAAAGAATTCCAAGATATTTTTGCCTGGAGTACCGAAGACTTAAAATCCTATGATACCAGTATCATACAACACACTATCCCTTTGAAAGAAGATCATAAACCTTTTAGGCAAAAGCTAAGAAGAATTAATCCTGTTTTATTACCTTCCATTGAAAAAGAGATCAAACGAATATATGAAGCAGGAATCATTGCCCCCATTAGGTTTTCAGATTGGGTGTCTAATCTTTTCCCTATAAGAAAGAAAACAGGAGAAATCAGACTGTGTGTTGACCTTATAAATTTGAACAAAGTCTCACTCACAGACAACTATCCCTTACCTAAAATGGATCACATACTGCAAAGGGTAGTGGGTTCTACAAGAATTTCACTTTTAGATGGATTCTCAGGTTACAACCAAATTTTAGTCCATCCTGATGATCAAGAAAAAACTACATTCACAACACCATGGGGCACCTTCATGTATGTCAAAATGCCCTTTGGATTGAAAAATGCAGGGGCCACCTTTCAAAGGGCAATGGATATTTCCTTTGCAAAGGAAATCCATGATTTCTTGGTTATATACCTTGATGATATAACAGTCTTTTCTAAGTCAGATCAACAACACCTGGATCATCTCAAGCAAGTTTTTCTTAAATGTAGAAAATTTGGCATCTCTCTGAACCCAAAGAAATCTTTATTTGGTTTAGAAGAAGGAAAATTGTTAGGCCACATTATCTCTAAAGATGGAATCCGGATTGACCCAACCAAGATTGAAGCTATCTTGCAAATACCTCACCCAAGTAACATTAAAGAACTTTAGGCATTTTTAGGAAAAATAATTTTTTTAAGAAGATTCATCTCTAACGTAGCTGAACTAATTAGATTATTAAATAATATGTTGAAAAAAGATTCTACTATTAAGTGGACAATGGAGGCTAAACAATCATTCGAAGAAATAATATTAGCCTTAACTCAAACAGCAGCCCTTACAAGCCCAAAATTTGACAGAGACTTCATTATCTTTTCCTTTGCATAAGAACACACCATAGCTGCAGTTTTCCTACAAAAGGATGATTAAGGATGTGAAAAACCATTAGCCTTTTTTATAAAAGCTCTTAGAGATGCCTCATTAGAGTATAATATAATGGAGAAACAAGATTTTTCTTTGGTAAAAGCTATTAAATATTTCAGAGTGTATATTTTGTATTCTCATGTAGTAGCTTATGTTCCCAATGTTGTAGTCAAAGATATCCTAACATAGGATGGAGTTGATGGCAAAAGGGGAAAATGGATAGCTACTATTTTAGAATATGATATAGAGATAAAAACTACCAAGTTAATTAAAGGTCAGGGATTGGCCAAACTATGGCAGAAACAAATTGCCAAGCCCTAGACATAAATATTAATGCAGAACTAGACAACGAACAGGAGATGGTGACTCCACAAATCAGCCAGCCTTTTCTAGATTCCCCCTGGTATGTTGATATTATATATGTTCTACAAAACCTGTAGGCTCCTCCAGGGTTATCCAGAACTAAAGTAGGTTTTTGAAAATGAAAGCTTTGAAATTTTTCATTATTGATAATACTTTTCTTTGGAAGAATCATGAAGGTATTTTGTTGAACTGTTTATTAAAAGAAGAATTTGACAAAGTACTCCAGGAATTTCATGCAGGGGATTGTGGTGGACATCTCTACTAGAAGTCAACTGCTGGAAAAATTCTAAAAGCTGGATTTTACTGATCAACCTTGTTTTCTGATGTTAAAAAATTTGTAACTTCCTGCCATAAATGCTAGATCTTCGAAGGCAAAAGAAAACTTCTCCCTTTACCTTTGGAACCAATTTCTACAGAAAAACCTTTTCAACAATGGCGTCTTGACTTCATTGGAGAAATCCATCCACCCTCTTTTGCTCAGCATAAATGGATACTCATTGCAACTTATTACTTTACCAAATGGATAGAAGCTATTCCCTCTAGACAGGCCACTGATACTGTAATAATAAGTTTTCTAAAGGCCAATATTTTGTCTAGGTATGGTTTCCCTTACAAAATCATCACAGATAATGCTTCAGCCTTCAAGTCAAAGAAACTGATTGATTTCTGTCACAAATATCATATAACACTTGGTCATTCCACGGCTTATTATCCTCAAGGGAATGGACTTGCAGAATCCTCCAATAAAAGTCTAATGAATATTATAAAAAAGCTATTGGAAGACAATAAGAAAACTTGGAATAAGAAATTAACCAATGCTTTGTGGGCAGATAGGCTTACAACTAAGAAATCAATTGGAACCAGTCCCTATGAGCTAGTGTATGGAATGGAGGCAGTTTTCCCCTCATCTTTAGGAGTTCCAGTCATGAAATTACTTCAAGAAGCCCAAGTGGAACCAAATGATATACAGAGGAGAATTAACCAGACTATCCATTTACAACAAACCATGGAGGAAGTATACAACAAAGCCCAAGTACTCCAAAAAAAACTTAAGAAGATTTTTGACAAAAGGACCAAAGCAGAAGACTTCTATCTGGGAGACAAAGTGTTAAAGTGGGATTCAAGAAGATTGGACAAAGGGAAACTAATCCGAATTGGATCCACAAAAGACTGTCAAGAACCTTGACTGTATCGAGTTGAGCAAATCCTTGAAAATTCCAAAACAGCGATAAAAAACGCCTTGAACCAGTGGCAATGGCCGACAACGTAGAACGACGAGGACCTCGGTCAAAGCGCGCTGACCGAGGCACATGGGGACTGCGCAGGAGGTCAAAGCAGCCCCTGGGAGCCCTGGATCGGGAAAAGGAGGCAATTTTGATGCATGATTAGCGCTTAATCACACTAAGCTAGGCAAACAAGAGCCAAAGTGGAAGAGCCTTAAGCACTCAGTCGCATTGGGAGCCAGAGAACCGCAGGTGGAGAAACAAAAAGCGCTAAAGGACAAAGGCGAGACCTGCACTCTGGAAAACCAGCGGTATTGATCCGGGCGTCCTTGAATGGAAGCGGTTTTGGAGGAGAGCGGAGCGTTCCCACTCAGCGATCGACGCGTGGAAGCAGAGGTGAGAGAAAAACCGCCGTTGATCGCGTGCTATTGGTCAAGAAAGTCAACCGCGCTCGATGTGCGTATGACGTTGGATCTGGAGGAGCCCAGATCGGACGGCTGAGATTACGCCCGATGGAGGAAGCAAGATCGACAGGGGATTGAGCCGAGTTCTAAAGAGATTTGGAGTCCGTTTGACCACCACGGTGGAGAAAGAACACATACATGACGTAACGGAAGAAACAAACCGACGGAGCATGCTGGCATCGGTTAGATGGAGACACGTGGCCACTGCCTGAGCATTCGTGCTGACGCCCAACAAGGAATTCCAAGCGCAGCTGCAGAAGGTGAATCGCCGCAGGCGGGAGAGGAGCCGAACAGGCATAGGGATCGAATGACTAAAGCCATGAATAGAGATAGTCAGAAAAAGAGACAGAGAGGGAGACAGAGAGAAGAGAAGAGTTAATTGGAAACCCGAATTGAGAGAAGTCCAGGCAACTATATGAGATAGTGAACATAGAGAGCAGTAAAGCCAAGCAGAGGAGACAGAGGGCCGAGCTGACCACAAGCGGCATCGAGCACTAGAGAGCTTGAAGATTCAAGCCTCCCCATAGAGGAATTTGTCCGGATTGAGCATCACAGTTGGCTCTTTCCACTGTAGACCAAGGGTCACAAAGCTGATAGGAAGAACGAGAGTTTGTGTACTCTGAGTGGCTTGGGGAATCCAAGAACCACCCTACCAAGCAACCCTGCTTCAGAAGAACTCGCATTGAGTCCCTGTATTTGTAATTCTCTGCTTAAAGACACAATAAAACAAGGCCACCACTGAGAGCTGGACTGGAGATGTAGCCCTCGAGAATAGGGTGAACTCCTTATTAAAAATTCTTGTGTCTTTGTGTTGCTTACTATGTTTCTCTGCTGTTTTTCCATTTATTTTCTGTGTGTTGGCAATCTGATCGATCCGTTGTTTTAATAACACAGAACAAACACACCAGCACATGAGTCTGTAATACCTTTTGTTTAATAAATTTTCAAACTGAGGTCACTCATAGAGTGATTATCAGATCAAGTGGTATCAGAGCTCTAGGTCGTAAGGTTACACAAGCTTGTGTTGGTTTAGCTGTGAATGCTCACTAGATCAAAGCTCAAGTTAGGAGAAGGAGAGTTGGTGGAAACTAATCCTGAAATTGGGAGAGTCTATTCTCGGAAGACAATGTCAGAGGAAGGTTCTATAGGGCCAGACCCTCAATTCATAGAAAGTTTCCTAGCTATAAAGTCTATGGTAGAAGAAATGTATAGGGACTTTAGAAAGCATAGGGATGAAGATTCATCAGGCTTTAAACAAGATAAAGAAAAATATGAGTCTCATTTCCATGACCACTCCAAAGGAAAGGGGAAAGAGGAAAGCTTTCTCACACCTCCTAATAGCCCTGTGCATAATAAGAAAGCATCTTTGATTAAGTTAGATGTTAAATTTGATTTGCCTATATATGATGGAGAGCTAAATGCTGAAAAGTTGGACAATTGGATAAGACAAATTGATGTGTATTACAGAGTACAAAACATAGACTCAGACAAGAGTAAGATTCAGCTGGCAAGCCTATGCCTAGGAGGCACTGCCTTGGTTTGGTGGGAAGGCAGAACCCAAGTTGATATGCAGAAGCATGGTAAGACCATCTCTGTCTGGAGTCAATTTGTTGCTGCCATCAAAAAGCAGTTCTATCCATTGGCCTACATGCAACAAGCCATGATGAGTTGGAAAACTCTTCGGCAGTTGAAAGGGCAAAGTCTACAAGGGTATACTCAAGAGTTTAGAAAGAGAGCATTGATGTTGGGTATCTCATTAGACTCACCAGAGACTCTTTTGAAGTACATTGGTGGTCTACACAACTACATGAGGCATACCATCCTCATGTTTAATCCCACTAGTATAGATGAGGTATCTGTACAAGCTACTCATCTAAAAGCCAGAGGAAAGAATGGAAATCCAGAAGTAGGGGGACCATCCCAACCCACTGTAAGCAAGAGCAAGGAGAAGAGGAAGCAGAAGTGGAAAGCAAGGAAGGCTAACATTGCACAAAAATGCAAAGCTTCATGCACTCACTGTAAAAAGGAGGGGCATGATGATGAGCACTATTGGATTCTGCATCCAGAGCTGAGACCTAAGAAGTCCGAGGGCAAGAAGAAGAAGACTGCTGCAGCTATTCAGAAAGATTTGGGGTCAGACTCGGGAGATGAAACAATCATTGCAGCCACAAGTATAAAAGGTTGTCTGCTTTAGAGAATGCTGAAATCAAGAAGCAAGTGCAGGAGCTGCTCGAGAAAGGGTTCATCAGGCCTAGCACATCACCATGTGGGTCACCCATCGTCTTGGTGAGAAAGAAAGATGGCTCATGGAGAATGTGCATTGACTACCGAGCACTAAATAAGATAACAATAAAAAATCGTTATCCCCTTCCTCACATAGATGATCTTTTAGATCAATTGAAGGAAGCTGTTTATTTCACCAAGCTGGATTTGCACAGTGGATACCATCAGGTCAGAGTTGCAGAGCAAGATGCATGGAAGACTGCTTTCAAAACAAAGTAGGGATTGTATGAATGGTTGGTTATGCCTTTTGGCCTAACTAATGCTCCTGCTACTTTCATGAGATTAATGAATGATGTACTCAGACCTTTTCTTGATGATTTTGTTATTGTGTATCTGGATGACATTCTGATTTTTATTAAAATGTGGGAAGAACATTTAAAGCATGTTAAGCAGACATTAGATGTTTTGAGAAGAGAAAAACTTTATGTTAAACTCTCCAAATGTGAATTTGGAAAAACCTCTCTAAATTATTTGGGTCACATAGTAGGGGGAGGTAAATTGAAAATAGATCCCTCTAAAGTGGCAGTCATTGTAAACTGGCCTAAACCCCAGTCTGCTACAGAAGTGAGAAGCTTCTTAGGAGCAGCACAATATTGGAGGAAGTTCATTTCAATTTTTTCCTCAATTGCAGCTCCCTTACATGCTTTGACAGGATTGAACAAGGTGTTCCAATGGGGAGGCAAACAACAGAAAGCCTTCGACACCTTGAAAGAAAAGATTAGTGCAACACCTATACTAGCACTGCCAGATCTACAAAGACCATTTGAGATCCAAACTGATTCTAGTGACTATGCCATGGGAGCAATGTTGACACAGCACGGTAAACCCATATGTTATCATTCTGAGACTTTTAATCCTGCAATAGTTAACTATCCTACCTATGATAAAGAATTGTATGCATTAGTTCAGAGTGTGAAAAAGTGGAAACATTACTTAATGGGAAAAGAAACAGTAATACACACCGATCATCAGCCACTTCAATATCTACACTCCCAAACTAAGTTGCAACAATTAAGACATTACAGATGGATGGGTTTTCTACAACAGTTTCATTTAGTCATCAGATATAAAAAGGGCATACATAACAAGGTTGAAGATATGTTATCGAGACCCATTATAAATGCATCTACCATACTTAAGCATAATTCTGTGCTGCATGAAAGCTACATAGAACAGTATGCTCAGGACACGGACTTTCAAGATGTATATGCAACTTTGAGTCAAGGCAAAAGAGTAGAAGAATTGGACTATCATGTGAAGGACCGACTCTTATATCATTGTGGTAAATCTGCATTCCACAAACTGAGAGAGTAAAGATAATTAGGGAAGCCCACACTTCTATGATATCAGGTCACTTTGGGGTAAGTAAAACAGTTGCACAGCTGCAAAGGTTCTACTATTGGCCGAAAATGAATGAAACAGTTTCTAGATATGTAAAGGGGTGTGCTATGTGTGCAAAAAGCAAGCCCAGCAACAAAAAACTAGGCTTATACACTCCATTACCAGTTCTTTATCGCCCTTGGAAAAGCATTTCCATGGATTTTGTTGGAGGACTGCCCAAATCTAGGAAAGGTCATGATTATCTGTATGTTGTTGTGGATAGATTCAGCAAAATGTGTATTTTGATACCCTGTAGTAAACAGATTACAGCTGAACAAACTGCAAAATTATTCTTTGAACATGTATGGGTTCATTTCGGATTACCCACTTCTATTGTATCTGATCGAGACACCCGATTTGTGGGGAAGTTTTGGTCAAGTCTATGGGAACTAATGGACACCAAGTTAAAGAAAAGCACAACTTTTCATCCACAAACAGATGGCCAGACAGAAGTAGTTAACAGGACAATGATCCAGTTACTGAGAGGATATTGCAGCAAACACCCTAAGCTTTGGGATGAACACTTGTGTTATGTGCATCATGCTTACAATAGAGCCAAACACTCTTCTACACAGAGATCTCCTTTTGAGACCTGCTTTGGTTTCATACCGAGGTCTCCTTTGGATTTTGTCTTTGGTAAAGATACCATGGTTGATAGACACAGTGATGTGGACAAGGCAACTAGGTTCATTGAACAAATCCAGGAGATCCACCAGGCAGTACATGAACAACTGGAAAAGAGCCAGGCCAAGTACAAGGCTAGGCATGATAAGCATCGGATGGAGTATAGTTTTCAAGTTGGAGACCAAGTCTGGCTGTATATTAGCAAGGACAGGATGCAAGGTGAAGGTAAAAAGCTAAAACCTATCAGGTATGGACCCTTCAGGATACTTGAGAAGGTTGGTGAAAATGCCTTCCGCCTTGAGCTGCCAGCTTACATGCACATCTACTCAGTCGTAAATGCAGATTGTTTGAGGTTGTTTGAACCTTCAATGATTGAGGACCCCGAAGAGCAGAGTCAATTACCTTCTGTTGACGACCTGCTACCTGAATATCTTAATGAATTGCAGGAAGATACAGTGTTGGACAGGAAGGTAAGGACGATGCACAGTGGACAAGTGGAATACCTCAGGATTGGGCTTAAAGGTTCGAAGCTGAGCAGTGCGAAGTGGATTGAGATTGGACAAGTGAGACAACAGTTTCCTCACTTAGTTGATGCTTGAAGAAAACCAACTTTTGGTGGTCCAAAAGCTTTTTCAGTGAGAAGGTCGTGATCCAAATTGGATCCACAAAAGACTATTGAGAACCTTGACTGTATCGAGTTGAACAAATCCTTGCAAATTCCAAAACAGCGATAAAAAACGCCTTAAACCAGTGGCAATGGCCGCCAACGTAGAACGATGAGGACCTCAATCAAAGCACGCTGACCGAGGCCCATGGAGACTGTGCAGGAGATCAAAGCAGCCTCTGGGAGCCTTGGATTGGGAAAAGGAGGCGATTTTGATGCGCGATTAGTGACGCATCGCTGGGCAAACAGGGCCAAAGTGGAAGAGCCTTAAGCACTCGGTCGCGTTTGGAGCTGGAGAACCGCAGGTGGAGAAACAAAAAGCGCTAAAGGACAAAGGCAGGATCCGCGCTCTGGAAAACTGGTGGTATTGATCGGGGCACCCTTGAACAGTAAGCGGTTTTGGAGGAGAGCGGAGCGATCCCACTCAGCGATCGACGCGTGGTAGCGGATGTGAGAGAAAAACCGTTGTTGATCGCATGCTATCGGTCGAGCAAGTCAACCATGCTCAACGTGTGTATGACGTTGGATCTGGAGGAGCCCAGATCGGACGGCTGAGATTGCGCCCGATGGAGGAAGCGGAATCGACAGGGGATTGAGCCGAGTTCTAAAGAGATTTGGAGTCCATTTGACTGCCACGGTGGAGAAAGAATGCATACATGACGTAACGGAAGAAATGAACTAACGGAGCGTGCTGGCACCGGTTAGATGGAGACACGTGGCCACTGCATGAGCGTTCGTGCTGACACCGAACAAGGAATTCCAAGCGCAGCTGCAGAAGGTGAATCGCCGTAGGCAGGAGAGGAACCGAATAGGCATAGGGATCGAATGACTAAAGCCATGAACAGAGACAGTCGGAAAAAGAGACAGAGAGAAGAGAAGAGTTAATTGGAAACCCGAATTGAGAGGAGTCCAAGCAACTAAGAGAGACAGTGAACACAGAGAGCAGTAAAGCCAAGTAGAGGAGACAGAGGGCCGAGCTGACCACAGGCAGCATCGAGCACCAGAGAGCTTGAAGATTCAAGCCTCCCCATAGAGGAATCTGTCCGGATCGAGCATCACAGTTGGCTCTTTCCACTGTAGACCAAGGGTCACAGAGCTGGTAGGAAGAATAAGAGTCTGTGTACTCCGAGTGGCTTGGGGAATCCAAGAACCACCCTGCCAAGAAAACCTGCTTCAGGAGAACTCGCATTGAGTCCCTGTATTTTTAATTCTCTGCTTAAAGACACAATAAAACAAGGCCACCACTGAGAGCTGGAGTGGAGATGTAGCCCTCGAGCATAGGGTGAACTCCTTATTAAAAAATCTTGTGTCTTTGTGTTGCTTATTGTGTTTCTCTGTTGTCTTTCCACTTATTTTCTATGTATTGGCAATCTGATCGATCCGTTGTTTCAATAACACAGAACACACACACCAGCACATGAGTTTGTAATATCTTTTGTTTAATAAATTTTCAAACTAAGGTCACTCATAGGATGATTATCAGATCAGAAACATGAGAAGTTTGACTTCCTGTGGAAAGGACCATACATTATATATGCCTTTAGAGGAAATAATTCATATTTTCTTAAAGAATTTGATGGTGTAGAGATCGAAGGAGGACCAGTCAATGGTCAAATGTTAAAGAACTACATTGATCCTAGTTTCTAACCTTACTAGGTTTTTACACTGTATATATTGTATCCTTTTACAGTTTAGTATTGATTGGATGGTAAAGTTTTGAAGTTGAAGCCCGAAGAGAAGGCCCTAAGCTTCAAAAGTATTATTGTCATATATACTAATAAAGCAGCAAGGAAAAGTAGATTTGCAAAGCACAATCAAAGTCTTTCAAAGGCCATTGATCTACAGTTCTTGACTTTCCACCAGGAAAAGCCATCCCCAAGTGGAGCCACTATTATGTTCCTATACCAATAGGTGTCATATATCATGATTGACTTGGTTTAGCTTTGAAATATGTACATACCTTTGCTTGTTGCAAATGTTTTCCATATTTGTAAAAAATCAAAAAATTAAAAAATGTAAAGAGGGTATGACCTAGAAAAAGAATAGAAGGAAAAAAAGAAAAAATGTCAAAAAAATGAAAGAAAATGAACCCCAAAGAAAAATAAAAAGACCATGAAAGTGTGCAAGCCCAAATGCCACTACTATTTCACTTTTTTTATAAATAATTATGTGCAACTTGTTACTTATGCCACAATCCATGGTAACCAAACAGTTTAATCTTGGTTATTCCATGTTTTGAATTTCATGCTTAGAGATAAAGAATAAAATCTGACGAAACTGGTTAATCTTGGCATATAAGTAGATAGGTAGAGTCAATAAAGGAGCTCAACAGTTTAATCTAAGCCCTTGGATGTAATAAGGTTAGACTTAGTTAGAATACCATTGTAAAAGAAAAGAAAAGGTTTTGATAAGGGTTTGCCAGTTTAAGTGCACCCTAATAAAAGAAGAAAAAATGGTAGGATAAGTAGGTAGGGTAAGTAAATGATTGGTTGCAGAATTATGCATGATAATTGATTATCCAAATATCAAGGCATATCAAAAGCACTTAAAGATATGGATGACAATGAAGACATTTACATCATGGACAAAAGTCAAACTAATTAACCTCCTCACTCATTTTTTCCCTAAATTTTACTAATTTCCCATAAGTACTAAAGGCACCAACAACCTGAAAGTTAAAGGGGCTCAGAGCATTTCTCTGAATTTTGGAGGGACTGGACCCTCGGCCCAATAACTTGTAAGGCCTAAGTGCTAAAACCCCTTCATCAAAATTCACCTCCTTCATAATTCATTCATTTCCTTCAAAACCTTTTCCTAAGGTAAAATCACTCTTTTACTTAGGAAAAATAAAGTTTTTTTACAAAAACCCCCCAAACACATTTTAGCGTAAGTCATAATATTGGATGATGAATGTATTTTTGGAAACATTTACTTAGCGCATTTTATTTTTCCAGGGTCATATTAACTTTTAATCCTTATTATTTAAATCCCAAAACAAATTACCCTTTCCCATATTATTAATAAAAATCCCAAAATAAATAAATATCTTGTCCCTATGGTTTGAAAAATAAACCATAAAGAAAGTTAATTAAATTGGATTAGTTAATTGAATCGCAATTAATTAAGAGCCAAACCCCCCGATGCATTAAAAAAGAGATTAATTAGTCATCTGGATTAATTAATAACCTCTCCGCCAATACCATCATCCCCGATATAATTAAGTCATTTTAATTATTTTAATTATGCAGCGAGCCCCCTCCATTAACCCCCTAACACTTTCCACTGCTGATTGCCATTCGATCTGCCCTCCCTCATCCGACGACTCTCGCTCATATCGTGCAGCCCTTTTGGTCGAACGTTAAACACGTGATGAAATTTGTTTTGACTTTTTGCCGATGCTACGTGTCATCCCATTTGTGGCATCACACGACCTTCCACCAAAACCACAAACCTCCCAAAAGCTGTGTGATGAAGACCATTACCGCTCCCACTTACAACTTTCGCTAAATGACAAAATGTCCCATCAGTTAGTTAACTCCAACTGTTGTTTTCCATTCACCCACAAAATTCCAAAAAGTCATTGACTTTGTACATAGAACAAAAATATTCATGGTTTTCCCTTTTTACGAAAAAAAGAAAGTTCTGCTTCCATACATGCATAGAGTACGTCCAGACCAGCAAATTATTCCCAACCACCAACCACTATCAGTTGTTGAACTCCATGACACTGTAGACTACTATGCGTGCCCTGCAAAACCTTCACCATAGCCATTGTCCCGAAAGTCAACCATAAACAGGTATTTACCGCATTTCCTTCTTAGAAACCCTTTTTTGTACTGAACTTCCACTAAATTGCTCTAAACTCAAATAATTCAGTACAATTAAGTTGTTTCCTAACCCCAAGGCTTCCCCAAGCACTTGTTTTATCTGAAATCCTTGAAAACCCCAACTTTATTCCTTGAATACACAAGAACCAAGGATGGAAGCTCCTCTCGCCCTAAATGTCGCACCAATCACTACACCCCACAGAGATTTGGACTACCTTCCCTTGGCCGATAAAGATTTTCAAATTAAGGACCTTACTTTTGAGGAAACCCCCTTGAAGCTATATTGCAAGTATCGGGACAATTATCTAAACAATGCTAATAAAATAGGTCTTTGGGAGTCCAACCTCCCTAAATATTAGTTCCTGACTATACATATTTTCCCAGATATTGTCCACCAATGCCATGCAAATTACAACCCCAATCTGAGAGTTGTAATGGCCCCTAACCAGGAAGTCCTTTTTACCATTACAACTGAGTCTATAAATGAAATGTTGCAATTACAGCCTGGCAAGGACCTCACTCCCCTTTCCATTGCTGAATTACTTGATAAATCTTCAAGGCTATCCAGTTCCAAAATTAACCAAGTTAGTCAGACTTTCATTGAAGAACAATACAGATCAAAATACCCCCCTCCTTACATGTCATGTGCCTTCACTGGTCTGGGCAGGGATATTGTCACCATGTTTGCTTGCATTCTGGGTTTTACCACAAATGAGTATGTAGATGAAATGACCTTTGCCTACATGACTATTTTCACCCCTGGCCAACCTCCTACAGCCAAATATGACTATGCTTCATTCATTGCTGATAAGATGCATGACCAATTTATGAGATTAGAGAATGAGAGAGTATTTAAATATTCTTCAGTCCTGTATCATCTTTTCCTTTACTACCAAGCTGATAAATTCCCTTTCTTTGTGCAAAAGCTTGACACCAGAGGGAACCCTAGGTCAGTTATCTTTTGGACTTCCATTTTTCACAATTTACCTTCTTCTCCCTATCCTTATACAGATTTCATTGATAAATTTGCCATCCTGTAACTACTATGTTGATAAGAAGTCCCCCTCCTAGAATCAGTGATGATATTAAGAGAATTCTTCAGTTATCCAAGCAATACAAGGTTGGAGATTGGTACTTGTACCAGAACCATACCGAGATCAGAATTTATGGGTGTGAGCTGCCTCCCTTTAAACTGCCTAAATACCTCCCCATATGATTATTTGCCCTGGAGTATTACAGGTAAATGATCAACTCTAATGAAATTCACTTTATGAGAGCTAAGAAGAAAGCTCAGTGACCATTTGTTTGCAACAATAGAAAGGCAGGGAAAGAGGCAGAGGAAATCCTTGAGAGATTGAGATTGAAGAAGATTTTCATCTAACCTTATGATCCTCATAGCTTCATCTGTGACAGAAGGAAAAAGCATAAACTATCCCCCTCCATCCATCATAGAATTCCAGAGATAGAACAGTATGCAAATCAAAATGAATGGGTGGAAGGAACACTTATAGAACAAGATAGTACACAAGTTGAAGTAGAAAATGTTATGAAATATTTGGAAATACAACTTGATCTGGATTCCTTTGTACAGGTGCCTGGAGAATCTTCACAGAGACCAACACAGGAGCATAGTCCACAGACATCAAAACAACCAGGTACCTCAAGACAGAGAAAAGATTCAGGATCACAGAGCATTTCTGAGGAGTTGACCCAAACTAATATAAACATGGGCAACCCTCCAGTATTGAAGACCCCTCTTAATGAGGAGAGAATTCAAAAAATAAGTAAGAATGAGACAAGCCCCTCTACAGTGCCATTGGACCAGGTATATGTAAAGAGACATAGATTGAATCCTTTGTCTGAGCAGGAATATGAAGAGACAAGAAGTGGCACAATGTAGACAACACTAGCAGGGGAGACATCATCTACTTCTCAAACACAGGCACTAAACATGCAGCCGAGTGTAGAAGTGTCATCACTAAGGATAGTTTCAGAGCAAAGCCAGGATTTGAAAGAAAAGTACAAAGAAATTAAGGCTAGGAATGAGCAGCTCAAAGCTCAAACCTATGCCAAATATCTGAAAATAGCTCCTACAAATCAGAAAAGATTGATGTCAGCTTTTGACATCAAAGAGGGAAAGATTTAGATGAGGTTTTTGAAGCCAACAGTACAACAACCAAAGTCTATGGCTGATTATTTAAAAACAAATTTTGAAGTTTTTGACAGAGACATCCACCCAATTGATCAGATTGAGCTCCATAAGCAAACGGGTGAGATGGCCTATTCCACATTGACCAACAAAGCCATCATTGGACATTAGTTGCAGAATTCTTTGAGCAATAATACAACACAGTTACAGTTGGAAAAAGCCTCTTCTTAGGCTAAGGACACTAGGATAAAATCACTAGAAGACCTGGTGATTGAGTTGGGACATGATCCCAAAGATGTTAAAGCAGTTGAAAGTTTGATAAAGAAAAAGAATGATGACATTGCTGCACTCAAGAAACAACTCAAACTCCCTCCCCTCATACATCCACAAACTATAGAAGTAATTGAGAAACAAAATGAGGAAGAACTTATGGACTTGATCCTTAAGTTAAATGAGTAGTTGAAAGAAACATAGCAAGAACTGGAAAAAGCTTTGCAATCCAAACAGGGTGAGTCATCCACCATGCCTCAGACTGTAATACCCATAATTTCTACAACAGTGCCATCTACTATTGCAACACCTTTAGCACCCAACATTCCTCTAGCAACAGCTCTGCTAGTAACAACAATAGCAAGTACATCAGAAGCAGCAGTAACTTCAACCAAGAAAACAGAGGACTTAATAAAGTCCATGGAGGAAATGAAAATCCAAGCAACTGAAATAAAGAAACTAAAAGAAACTGTTACCAGCTTGGAAAGAAATTATGAGTTATCACATATTAATTACACTGAAGAAGAGAGAAAAAATAGAAGAATGACTAAAAGAATCAAGACGTTAGAGTAGGACTTAACATTGGAAAAACATTTTAAAGATATTAGACAAATTTTATGGACCAATATCATTGATTCTATTAATGATATTTGGTCTGCTATTCAGATCATTTTTTAACAAACTGAGTTAGTTAAACTAGCTACAGAGGCTATACAGAAGACTATGGAAGAATTGAGAGAGAATCTTGAAGAGGCAACCCGATTGATCAACTTCTTGAATAGTAAAAGCAAGCAACAATTGTAACAATGGGATATCGAGGATTGAACTAGTACTATCCTTGAAATTAAGAAAGTTCTTACTAAGAAGAAGTTAATGCTGAACCTGGAAAGAAGATGTCAAAGTATTCAAGAAGACAAAGATGAGTTTATGGTAAAATATGGCATTCTAAGAGATAAAGGACTTCCAAGTCCATTGGTCATAAATGACAAGCTGAAGACTCATGAGGACTACATTGAGAAACTTCACAAACAAGCCAAAATTCAAGCGAGATCTTCCACAGTAAAAGTGATACCTACAGGAAAAGTGTTGTATGATGGTTTGGAAAATCTTTTCTATATTGAGCATGAAGTGAAGCACCTATTCACAGTCCAGCCCAATTTTGCAAAATACATTGAGGCTGAAGAAATATACATGAAATTGATCAGGATGAAGATACCAAATGAAGAATGGTGGACCAGCATGACCGATATCCTATAATTTACTATGGTAACTCAGAGGCAAATAGAAATATTTACTAAGGTAAAGGTTAGTAAACAGGTAAAGAGTATCAGTAGGGAAAAGTAAGCAAAGATCCAAAACACAATTACTAAAGCAATAGCAAGAGGCAAATCCAAGTTTCAACCTCTAGCTCTTCCATAAATAAAGGGACAGCAGCAATCAGTTTTACATCTGTCTCTATCTTTTTGTAAAAGATATTTTGTATTCCCTAGAATAAATCTCATGTGGTTATGAGATATTTTTGATGTAATTTTTGTATAAATACTTCTCCATTCGAAGTATTGTGGGTGGATTCTATAACATCTTTGTAAATCTATGCTATCAAGCTGAGAAAGCTTTTGTACTCAAATCTAGATTTTTGCTGGAAAAGGAATGAAAGTTGAGGACATTTCATCAGATTCTCGTGCAGTATAATTGCAAATAAGTATTCTATCTTTGTGATTTTATGTGTTTTCAATACGTTTCAATGTTTCATGCATCTGAAATCTAAATGGTAAAATAGTCAAAGTATATCAAAATTAGCTTTATTGCTCTCTGCTGTCAATAGTATACTATTTATATGTTTTCTTCTAAACTATTTTGATAAAGGAATTCTTAATTGCTCCTCTATCCCTGTAGTTTTTCTCTAATAAGTCCCTGGTATATGATTCTTAACTGCCCTATGCTAGTTTACCTATCTTCCTTTTCTCTTTCTAATCCTAACTTGAGGATTCTTGATTGCCCCCTACTTTTGAGCAGAAATATCACCCATTCAATCCCCAAATTTTGTTTTTACTCTGTTATCCTTCCTCTTGAACTCATACCTCAGCACTTTGACTTAATCCAGTGAATTATCCCTGATTTACTCCATATCCCAATGGCCTAAAAGCCTAGTTTTCCCATTTGTTTCAAAACTCCACCATTCTCAAACAAAACAACCTCCTTGAACATTAATACTACCCTAAAATCTTTTCAAACATAGCTAAATCATAAAGAGAGAGCCCTCTCTGGACTAGGTGGGCCATCACCTAAGTCTAAAAGTTGGTTTGTAGTTACCTTAGATCCTTTCCTTCTTTTCAATAACTTCTAAGGAAAATCTGAGTAATAACAATGAGGATGAAGAGGAAAGGAGAGAGCGGATCTCCCTGTCTGAGACCTCTGGAAGGTGTAAAGGTTCTTGATGGAGCCCCATTAAGAAAAATGGAAAACCTGGTCATGGTTACAAGTTCCATGACCCATCTTATCCAATTTTGGTCGAATCCAAAGGCTCTTAGAATTGCTCTGACATAAGAACAACTTAACTTGTCATAGGCTTTTGCAAGGTCCAACTGAATGATCACGCTAGCTTGTTTTTTGCTTTTGAGAGAGTGTATTACTTCATGAGCTTGGATGATGTTGTTGAGGATTTGTCTTCCTTCCACATAGCTATTTTTCTCCTCCAAGATGAGAGATGGTAGGAGTGGCTTGAGTCTATTGTCTATCACTTTGGAAATAATTTTTTACACCACATTACATAAGGCTATGGGTCTAAAACCCTCCAGAGTCATGGCATTTTCCTGTTTTGGGATCAAAGCTATGAAGGAAGCATTAAGAGCCCTCAGAATCTTTTTGGATTTTCTTGAGTCTTCCACAACCTCAAGTATATCTTGTTTAACTGTTTCCCAACAGGCTTTAAAGAAATCTACATTGAATCCATCTAGGCCTGGGGCTTTTCCATTTTGCATTTCATTAATCGCTTCACTGACCTCCTCTTCCAACACTGGCCTGTTAAGATTATGGTTGTCCTCTCTGGTAACCAACTGAGGGATATACTGAGTGAAAAGGTTGATGAACCTAGATCTATCCTCCGGAGGCTCCTCTGCTATACTAAGAAAATGTTGTACCAGGATTAATTCCATATCATTGTGAGAGACAAGCTCTATCCCTTGAGAGTCTTTGAGCTTTGAGATTTTGTTATGTGCCCTGTGAGCCATAGTGGATTTGTGAAAGAATTTTGTATTCCTTTCTCCCTCTCTAATCCACTATATTCTTGATTTTTGTCTCCAAAAAATTTCCTCTTAGAAGCATCGATCTTCCCATTCTCTCTGCAAAGAGTCAGTAAGCTTTTGCCGCTCCTCAGTAAATCCATATGTGATACTGATCTGATTGATCTCCTAGAGTTTCTGCCCAGCTTCTCTTTTGGCTTGGAAGATATCTCCAAATTCCTTTTTGTTCCACTCTTTAAGTCGAGACTTGATGTGTTTGAGTTTTTGCTAGAGCATGAACATTCTAGTGCCTTGAATGTTCAAATCTTCTTTCCACCATTTGTCAATGTTACTGGTGAATTTAGGGTGGGAGAGCCAAGCGTTTTCCAACTTGAAATTTCTATTTCTTGGTGTACCCATAAAGGTTGCCTCCAGCTGTATAGGCCAATGATCCGATCCTCCAAAGGGCAGAATGGAAGCTGTCATGGCAGGGCCTGTGAGAATGAGGTCCTCTGAAATAATAAATCTGTCAAGTTTGGAGGCAACTTGAGAAGCCCCTCCCCTCTTGTTGTTCCAGGTGAAGGTTCCATTTATTGTTTCAATGTCCACTAACCCCATGTTCATTATGAAGTTCTGGAAGGCCATGGAGTAATACCACCTTTCTTCTCTGAAAGAGATCTTATCATATTGAAATCTCCTGCAACTATCTAGGGCATATTTGAGTGTCTTGCTCTAAGATCCTCAAGGGAGATAAGAAGTTGGAGTTTATTTGCTTGCTTCTGAGGTACATAAACATTTGTGATCATATATATTACCTTATCACCTACAGGTTGACATATCATAGAAAGACAGTTCCTGGATGCTTCAGCATCCAGTATGGCAAATTTCTGTGGATCCCACAGTGTGAGAATCCCCCCCGCCGAGTTGTCTACTTTCACCTCTAGATACTCATACTTGATTAGCCACTTATTGTGAATTTCTCTAATCTTGTCCATCGAGCATTTTGTCTCTTGAATAAAAACTGTATCTGGTTTTTCTTCTTTAACTCTATTGGTGAGAGTTCTTTGCTTCCTTCTATTACCTATGCCTCTAATATTCCAGGTTGTGAGCTTCATTATGAAAGGTTAGTAAAAGAATAACTGGTAAGATCTTTCATCTTACCTGAGTTAATCAATAATTTTCCACATTCGTTTAGCAACTCATTCTGTCTTTTTCTTCCTCTTTTCCTACTTGAGTTCTTTGGAGATTGTGCCTGTACGTTCTCCATCATTTTGACCCCACTATGCTCCTGGCTTTTATGATTCCTTTTAATTCCAGCTCCCTTCGATTGTGATCTCCATAAAAAGAGTTGTTGTACTCTTTCAGAAACCTCTTTTGGCAATGAGTCCACTCTTGTGGTCGTCCCTTGTTCCAGAAATTTTTATAGATCAAGATTTTCCCTCTCTAGAATCTCTTGTAGTTCATGATCCTCCGTACCCACTTCACTTGGAGTCATCTCTAGATCCCTACTTATCTCCATGCAACTTGGTAGATCATCCTTTTGTTGGAATGTTTACTGTGATAGCTTCCATTTCATCTTCGTTTTCCTTCTCATTTATTATTTTCTCCTTATCCTGGACTGTTTTCTTGATCCCCTCTTCTTCCTCTAGGATCTTAAACCGATTATGCCTTGAATGTCTGTTCTTATTCATCTTCTTTTGTGGACGTTTACCACCCATGCCTTTGCCCCCAACCTTGGTGAAAACCTCATTATTTTTATCCACTGTAGTTTTCATATTTCCCTCCATATTATTTGTTGGGCAGTCTCTATAAATGCCCGTGTTCATGGAATTTGCGGCACCTGAATGGGATGTGCTCATAGTCCACAATTTGCACCCATTACTCATCATATACTTCTAAAATTATTGCTTCCGGAAGGGCTCCCGATAAGTCCATCTCCACACATATTCGGGCGAAGGATGTATATTTTCCTTTCAGAGTCACCTCTGAGATCTTTAGAAAGTGTCCCAGCTTGTTGCCTATTGTTTTCAGAGATTCTAGTAGCCAATAATCCAGAGGAAGGGAGTATAGTCTAATCCATACCGGTACCGATATGAACGTTTCACGTTTTGGGACAAAGTTCATCATCCATGGCTGCATGTAGAGTCTTGCAGCAGCATAGAAATATGGCCCTCCTTCGAATACTCTGTCTTTATCCTCTAGGCTTGCGAACACCACTGTGAAAAAGCCCTTAGATCCCAGATGAAGGTGTTTTTCCCCCTTTGGCTTCCAATGACTCCTTATCCATATGTGTAGCGCCCTCTCCATCGGCCATAACCCCATGAATTTGCATATGATCGCATGTTCTGTCATATGATCTCTATGCACTTGAAGCGCGGGATCAATCAATATAACCCATGGAATGGTGCTCGACTTGGGTTTACAAACCCCATTAGTTCTTATGGAAGCAGGGTTTTCACTGTTACCTCCATTCTCCTCCTCCTCGTTTGTGTCAAGTTGATCTCCTTCTTGTTCTTGAAGACCGTTTCTTCCCAAAGTTCCCTTGCTTCTTGCCTTTGAAACCTGTTCCAGAGGTTTTTTAAAATGCTGCTTTCCTTTATCCTTGCTTCGATCTGTAACAACCTGACTGTAGGAGGGAGCCACACTCCCCCCTGTGCGGTCCGCCATGGTACCCAAACTCAAAACCCTAGCGTCAACTCCAACCCTAGCTCCCAGCGTTTTTCCGTCCCCTTAACAAATCGATTCTCTAAATAATAATCAAAATATGAATATTTTATATTTTGAATTAAAAAATAATATTATATATAATTAAAATTTAATAAAAATTAATTATATGATTAAGTAATAATTAGAAAATAAATTAAAAAATTAATGTTGTGTTAATTTTAAAAAAATGAATTAAATAATTACTTTAATTTATTGAATTATTTATGTTAATATATTTGTAAGGAAATTAAGTTATATAAATCAATTCTATAATTTTAAATATTATTATTTAATGGATAAATGTGATATTAATTGATTTATTAATTTAAAAATAAAAGCAAGTTTTTTTATTTTAGTTTTTATTTTTACATTTATAATTTTAAAGTTTTAGTGAAAATCGAATTAAAAATTTTAATTATGTTTTAATTTAAGTTTATCTTATATGAAATTAAATAATAATGTATGTTTCAATGATATTAGATTATGAAGTAGATAAATGATTTACTTATATTTGCATTATGAAATTGATAGTGCCAAAATTTTTGCAAATATAATACTTTTCAAGTTTTTTTTGTCTTCCGGGGTTGGAAAATTCACTTTGCATATAAGGTAGGCCTAGATCTTTATTTTGAATGTTGATTATTCTCAAACCTTCAAACCCGTTGTAATGTAATAGAGACTTTAGTTTACTCAATCAAATCCATCATTTCATTCAAAATTTACGAAAAGTTTCAATGATTTTTCTTTATTAACCATCCAAAAAAGTTGATTATGCCTAACATGAGAATACTATGTATTGGCCACTACAAGTACCTTATCTGTAAATTTGGTAATAATCCGCTATATATAATAGCTAGATGATTCATTTCACTATTATCTACTTAAGTGAACTGGACTATTTTCCAAAGATCTTGAGGGGAGGCTTGAAACATAAAGACCTTACATAATTTCATTGGATCTAGCTTAAGCTTGCATGTGTTAGCCATTCTTACAGTGGATTGAGGTTCTCTCAATAACGTATCATTTTAGAATGCCATATGTTGGAGCATCTTATCATTCAAAATGTATCCAAGCACTTCAGTGCACTGAATATTTTGGGTGATCTTCCCCTATGGTAAGAAATGAACTATTTGTAAAATGGTTCCATTAACTAGTTGAGTAGCTTCTTTTCTTATTAGTGGATATCTATTTACAGTGTGTACACCATATTTTTGCTATAGAAGATAGTTGGGGGCATGTGTTACACTAACATAATAGTTTGGGTACTTGTAATTTGGATTGGATCATCATATAACATGTCATCTATCTCAATACTCTTTGGTTGGAAAAATTCAAGTAATAGGCTTGCAGGGACAATTTTAGTGGCAAGTCGTAGTTTGAAAAATTAGGGTTCAAAACCTTCCAAAGCCACTTTTAGGCATAAAACACCATTATTTGGGATTTTCAACATTCAAAACTTGTGCCAACACCCTTAACATTATTTTGCACTCTAAGACCTTTCAAATGGTGTGAAAATCGCCTCAATTGAATCTCGTATGTGAAAGTTAGGCCTCTTACATGTTGACATATCTTGTTGAACGCCATGGTCCAAGTGGATGCCATGTCATCCCGCATTACTCACACATGTGGGGCTAGCAATGTGTAAAATTTGAAGAGGATTATAGAAGGTCCAAAAATTATCACTAATCGAGGGTTGGGGAAGTAAAAAAGGTAGCCCTAGATGATTGTCGACTGCTAGGAGGGGAAGGAGTTCCATTCTTTAGCATTGCACTTGTTCCATAGCTAAGAAAAACATATAGGGTAGTATTTAGAGGGCATTATAAAGGAGGAGGAATATGTAGTAATCATTTAGGCCATAGTATCGAAAGGTAACTCCATAGTGAGTTTTAATTCCTTTATATGTGGATTTTATAGCTAAATCAAAGAGTGAAAATTATAGGTCTAACCTTCTAGTTGGGTTTTCTCCCATATTTTATTTCCTAGGATAAATATTGTGTTCATTTATGTGGATGGTTTATACATGTGCCTATTATTTCAATTAATTCATAAATTCAAGTAAAGCGAGTAATTAACTAATCTCGGATCTAAGGATTTTTTTTTTTCCGTAGTCTAAGATTTCAAACTATGATAAGATTTGTTGTAAAAAAGAGTTCTAGTGGAACATAAATGACATTTTGTATTAGTATTAAATTAGTTTTATTTGGATTATTTGTGGAAAAATTACAAGATCCATGAATGGGCTTAGGAAAAAAGTCATAGAACCTTAGCCATGGTAGATGAGTCTGTTCACAACAACTGTTGAGATCCAACATAAGATATATTTGCAAGGTTGGAAGAGAAAGATGTTGACATATTTCACAATATGACTCTCCTCATGGTAGCTCTACTATGCAAGCTTGGACAATTTATGGAGTTTGGAATCTCTAACTCAGAGATTAGATTAGAGAGAAAACCAGGAGAAAATGAAGACCTAGAGAAGGAGTCAAGGAAAGAACCTCGTAAAGAGCATACAATTTCTAGTGTCATCACCCATTCACAACCCTTGTCTAAAATAGAAGCGAAAGTGGATATCAAGCCATACCAAGGTGAGCTTAATGCAATAAAGTTGAATCATTAGTTGTAATGGCTAGAGTTTTATTTCAATATCCACTTCATAGAAGAAGAGTAGAATATTTCATTTGCTAGATTGAAACTACAAGGGAATTCATTAACCTCGTGGAAAAGTCACTTGAAGATACTTAGGTTGGAGGGTGATCCACTAGTAACTAAGTGAGAAGATTTCAAACTCTCATTAAGTCCGAGTTCTACCCTATTGGGTATATAGAGGTCCAATGGATCTATTGGAATTACTATTGGGCTTCTATTTTACCACTAGTTTGAGTGTAAACTTACTCTTCTTTTGATCATTTCAATCTTCAAACTCTCATTAAGTCCTAGTTCTACCCTATTGGGTATGTAGAGGTCCAATGGATCTATTGGAATTACTATTAAGTCTATATTTTACCTCTATTTTGATTGTAAACTTACTCTTCTTTTGATCATTTAAATTTCTGTATTTTGACTAAAGTTACCATTTTTCATATTTTCTATAACATATAGATGACAGAGGGCATTCCACAATATAAAAAAAATTAATGTTATCAATTTGTTTTGGAATGGATAGCTTGGATAAATATTAAAAGATCTTTATTTTGTTAACAACTAGCTATTACAAGAACCCAATTTGTTTTGGAATTGATAACTTAGATAAATATTTTAAAATGCTTTGTTTTATTAACAACTAGCTATTACAAGAACTCCAGGTTCTTGTAACCGGCCTTAGATCTCATGTAGTGGAAGGTGAAGAAAAAATTGACACTTGAGGACATTCTAGATGCTTAGGTGGTGCTTCAACACCATTAAGGTGGCAAAAAGATGGAGTGTGCGTTCAGTCAAAGTCCCAGTCAAATAGAATTCCAATGCACCAAATATATAATTAATAAGCATCAATATATACCAGGGACCATATTTAATAATAATCTTTCTGTTGTATTATTTCTGCTGGTCATTTTTTTGGATGTATTTTATAATCATATACTGATGGAGAAATGGTTTTAGTTTTTTGGAGCTTTGGTTTTAAGGTTTTTTTTTTTTAATTTAAAAAACTATCTTTTCTTAGTAACTTATTTGGACAATGTTCAGCTCTGAAACTTCATTTTCAGTATCGTAAATTACAAAATAATTGACCATAAAAATAACACCTTTTACATATTAACCTGAATGCACAGATTCGAAATGCCCTATTCTAGCGAATCCCAAAACTTCTTGTTCTGCAAAGGGGACGAATGGAATGCGAAAGAAACCACGCTCGACATGAATAGTATGCACAGTTGTCTATAACGCGACTTTTTGAAAGTCTTTCTGGTGGGTTTTTCTGGTCGAAATCCGGCAGGAATTTATTGGAATCGCAAGTTTGATAGCTAGTTTCTGCACAATGAAAGCGTCCCAAGGGTTTTAGAAGGTGCTGAATCCAAATATGCAGTTAAAAAACCATTTTAAGTGCAAGAAATCAAGATTTAACCTCAATTTCTTCCGCCGGATTCCGTCACCAGAATCTCCAAAAAGTCGCATTATAGACAACTCCATAGTATGCCTGCAATTGGGCAGAAGCTCGCCTTTCTCCGACCATTGCCTCTCCATTTTCCGTCATCGTTAACTGATCTAACCCAACATGCATTAATGCGTATACATCTACCCTGCTTAATTAATTCGCCGCGTCTGCGGTCGGTCATCCCAAAATGTCAGAAACGGATTCTCCGACCATTACCTCGCCATTCTCCGTCTCGGAAACGTCGCCGGGCCTGTCTACTCCTGTTTATGAGAGTAACCGCCCTAATTATAGAAATTTTCTTCAACTCAGAGAAAAATAGGGCAATTCCTATTTCCAACCCCATTGAAACATAAATGCAGCCTGACATGCAAGGGATATAGCAGTTGCTTTGTTGCTAAAATGCCAAAGTCAACCCCATTGAAACATAAATACAAGAGAACTGCTATATCCCTTGCATGTCAGGCTGCATTTATGTTTCAATGGGGTTGGAAATAGGAATTGCCGAAAAATAGAGGATTCTGTCAGCCACAACTGAATTATTACGATGTTTTCGACCGTTTTTGGAACGTTCTTCTAGCGTCCTTCAAAGCCTTACCTGTCCGTGTTGCTTGAGTTTAGTGCAGCGAAAAAATAGGGACAATTTCGCTAAATTTATTGAAAACATTTCCCAGACTCTCCTTTCGTCTGTGGGGCCAGCCCCTGGTGAAGTTGGAATTTCAAAGTAAACTCGCCCGTCAATTTTCACACCTCCTTGATCGAGTTTCACAGTTAGAAAAGAAATATTTTGACAATTTTACCATATTTGAGGGACAAATTAGTTTGTATTGATTACTTCGTAAAGTGTTCCCTTTTGAAATCAATTTTATGTATATTCATGGGCCCTTGACTTAGGCGTTAGATGAATAAAATAGTTTCAACCATCTAATTAGTTTCACTGATATTAAATTAGTTACAATTATAAGATTAGCAACCTCGCTACACAGCAGGTCGACCACCCTTGCTCGACACTACTTCCAGGGGCTTCTCTTAACCGATTCAAGAAGTGAGGATCGATCCACTAGGTGGCCACAACAACAACAATCCCATGGCTAGTGCTCAGTGTGCGAGGGATGATTCCAGTGAGAGGGATTCGGAAAAATTTGTTCTGTAGATTGGGTATGGGCATCTTTCAAAACCCAGTTCTGATACAGAGAGAACAAGCTCTGAGGTGGATTCAGGCATGGAGATTATTTCGGGAAGAAGCCCTGTTGATTATGGTAGACCTGCTAGGGAGGTTAGAATATACAGTTCCCTTCAATCCATTGCTAAATTTCTTTAGTACTTTCATGTAACAGAGGCATATCTTTAAGGTCTTCAATCCCTCGGTGAATTTCTTCATTAATTTCATTTAAATTAACAGAGGCATAACTTTAAGGTCTGAAAGAGGAATGAATCTTTTTGAAGGAAAAACCCTAATCTCCCAGGTTCTTTCTCCATATAAATATGTCACAGGCTTCGGTGTCCACATCGAGTTTCAACTATCCACAATCTCCATTTCAATGAGAAGTGTGGTTGTATAACTCACAAATTTTGTGATGTCATCAGCTTCGTCTCTCGGATCCCTACGAGATTGGAGTTAAATAACATCACAAAATGCAAGTCTTCATCTTTTTTCATTTGTTTACTGATATTTCGTTTCAGTGGCTACTTCAACACTGTTGTATATGTTTATGACAAGTCCCTTTGACAGAAGATCGTGGCTTTACCCAAGCAGGATGTAGTTAAATTGTTGACCAGGGCTGGCATCTCTTGGACACTTACCACTAGGATATCATTCTTAGATTAGAAACATACACCAAGGATAGTACCACCTTGTGCCAGATTGTGTTTGAGAATAATAGAATAAACTATATAGTCTGAAATTCATATTTTTTTGACTTAATAAATTTAAACTTTAAATCTTATTTTTTACGTCATATTTATCAACTCTACAATTCATATTAAATAAACCATATAAATTTTAATTCTTGTATATTTCTCATGATTTATGTTTATGTTTTATAACAATGAATGGAGATATAGCTAAAGAGTGACCTAGATTTCAAACCAGACACTCCCAAATCTTCTACAGAAATATTGCAAATCAAAGCCTAGATGGCAGCACTTCATCCGATAGTACAAAACTTAGATGGAAGCATTTCATTTGATAATACAAAACTGAGATGGCAACATTTCATTTAATGACACAAACTTAGAAGGTAGCATTTCATTTAGTCAAGGCACATGCTTCTATATGGTTTATTGAATATATTTTCTTGGCATTTCTTCAACATGTGAAGCCTTTGGTGAGGCAAATCTAATCAGTGAAAATTGTTTAGAAGATAAGAATTAAATTGTAGTGAAAATTGTTCAGAAGAGAAGAATTAAATTGCATATAACGCTCAGGCCGAACTTGAAGATAACATCAGTAAATGACTTATCATCAGAATGCAGAGAGAGGTATTGGCACCTTCTTTACAACAAAAATTGAACATTAGGGATGAGAATGTGGTTAGGTAGCAAGTTGGGCAAGGACTCCAGACTCCAAAGTACCAAGTTCCATACTCACTAGCACTAAACAAACTGTCAAATAAGTTGTTCAAATCTCCTGCTACATGTCCCAAGTCGCCCCACTTATTAACTCCTAGCTTGTTGAGTGCACTACATGAAGCCATGCTATCTGGACTGAAAATATTCTAAAATTATAGAAACAAACCAGACAATGTGTTTTGGGTTGTAGTCTAGTGATTAAGATGGGCCATTGTCATGATCAGACCCAGGTTCAAACCTCAACAGACATAAATCCCTGAAAATTAACTTGTTAACTGGATTTGACAACCATTCATATGTTCCAGGTAAGAAACTCAGTAGCCCCAACTTTGTTGGAGAATGTATGAGTGACTGAAGGCATAAATCTGTGCACATTGAGCTCCAATGCTTAAACACAATATTGGTAAAAGGTAATTGATTGGTCTATGGATGAAGCAAGCATTTGGAGCCTGATTCCTAAAGTTAATCCAAGAATTTAAGGCTGAACAATGATGCCCTAACAAGACACCCACTAGGGGCACAAATGATGGGTTTATTTTGAACCTTGTTAAGGACATTAGGAAGGTATGAACATATGAATTTATTAGCTTTGCTTGATGCATAAGGCCCATAATGCAAACATTCTAGATAGATGTTGTTGTCACTGATTTAGAATCATGGATGTGTGCAGGTTAGCATATTTACATGAAGGGTTGGAGCCCAAGGTTGTTCATAGAGATATAAAATCTAGCAACATTCTCCTGGATAAGCAATGGAATGCCAAGGTTTCAAATTTTGTCGATAGAGTATTGGTATTGTCGAATCAAGTTCATACATTTACAAATTGGTTGGCCTCCTTCATTTTCAGATTTTGTAAATTGATATCCTATCAATAAAGTGTTTTGTGTTTGAACATGAAATGGTACTATTTCTCAAATTGAGATGGCATGTTGCCCTGTTCTTAGTCATCTTATGAGCAGAAATTTTGTAATTATTGTTTGTACCCTACGGATATGAGAGTAAAGATAAAATATAATACCCTTTCTATATTTTCAATCAATGGGTCTTGCTCTGTGCTACACAAATCCCATTTTTAGGGACAATATTATCTATTTATAAAGCATCTACTATGCATTTTGGATTAGTCAAATAAATGGAATGAATGTGATAGGGATAGGACCTTGAAGCTTTCAAACATGGCTGAGGTAATATATTTTTCTGAGTGACATTTTAGAATTTTTGTTTTATTTAATATTTTAATTTGACAAAATTCCTATTGTGTGCAATTATATTGCATTGAAGTAAATAAAATATATAATGTTGTCGGAAGTTATAATAATTTGTTATTTATTCAGTGGGCATGAAAGGAAATGCACTTCATTATATATATATAATGGTGAGCCAGGTTTGTTTGTCATGAATATTTTCGAGTTGCCTTATATATATACACATCAAAGTAAGGCAACTCGAAAATGTTCATGACAAACAAACCTGGCTCACAATTATATATATATATATATATATATATAATAGCATTTGTCACACTGTTGGACATCTCTCAGTTATTAATGTCACACTCTATTATTAATTAATAATAACACATACTTCATGATAAACAAACCCCAAAATTTACCAGCATTTCTTAGACTGGTTGGACTTCTCTCAATAATTAATGGCTCATTCTACTATTAATAACACATACTCCGAATTGTTATAGTCTGCAATACTATGGCAGAGTATTAGCACTAATATAATGGTATTTGACATCCTCGTGACAGTTCTTTTGGGTATTCTAGTGACATACTATTAAACTCTAGAGTCTAAACCAATCAATGCTATCTTATTCTTAAGTTTCCTATGTAATTATTTCAGATAAAAAACAACTTAAACAATTTTTATTTTCTTGGACTTTTTTTATAGAATCTCTTAAGAGTTTGCACCATATAAAGTAATAATTGTCCATGATCTTATGAACGAATACTTCTTGAGTTGACTCCAATCAATCAATCAATACATCTACCTGTATTTTTAATAATTAGAGTGACAACCATTGCCACAGTTGTTCTAGACACAAAATCTTACCGCTCTATACTACTTTGGATACTATTTAAACTCCTCATCAAATTAATACACTCTAATATTGCTATGGAACTCTGCAATGAATTCAAAAACTCAAATATTTTTCATAACCCAGGAATATGAACTTTAGCTGAGTTTTGTTATTCTTAGTCAGTGCACTTTAGTGATGCACATTCTTCATCTAAATCTTGATGGGAACATGGGTTCCTAGTATGCCTTTTAACACCGATGTTCTGTTCCTGAAGCTTGACTACAACCAAGAGATTAAGGTCGGTCGATTTTATTGATGTACTTGATGACTTAAGTTTGTCATCTTGCTTCTTCTATGACACCACATTTTGTCTATCAAATATTTATGACGCTCCTATTCACTGGTCTCTTTAATGGATAAAGTGGCATTGCCTGAACACTCTATTTTTCCTCATGTTTTTTCTCAAATCCATATTTGAATTGCTTGTTAAATATTTCCTTTGTTTGTGATATCTAACATATCTTAAGCTAATGCTTTTGGCAATTGATGTTTTTGGTTACAACCTTTGGCAAAGGAGCTGGGACTGAAGGTTGTGCCCACCTTCAAAGTATTGAAGGGTAAAAAGATTGTTAAAGAAGTGACAGGAGCAAGATTAAATGATCTGGTACAAGCTATTGAGACTGTAAAATCAAGTTCATACATTTACAAATTGGTTGGCCTTCTTCATTTTCACATTTTGTAAATTGATATACTATTAATAAAGTGTTTTGTGTTTGAACATGAAATGGTACTATTTCTCTAATTGAGATGGTATATTGTCCTCAATTTATGCCTCATTGTGTTTCCTTTGTAATATCTGATGCAAATACTAGTAATAACGAGAATGGAATGACTTCGTTGGTTTGTAGCGTCGTCTAAAGATGATGAAATGATCCCTATTGATTTGATTTCTGAGGTGACCCAGCCCACGCTTCCACGTAGCCTTGGCTTTCCACCTGTTCGGGCTTTATGACGTTGTGTGTTCGATTTGTTGTTTTGGCGGTTGTATGCAATATGGATAACAGATATTTTGTTTGGAAACTGGGGATAATTTAATGCGTTAATAAATGCCCACCTACAGTCCTCGAGTCTAGTTCCCTCCATTTGGTCTTTGCCCAAAATGCGTTTGCTTCCCGGTCATTCACAATGTCTCTGTTCTGTTGTGCGGCTCTACAAGGGTTTGTTTGTCACAACATATGGTTTTCATTCCGGCGCATATAGCAATCTCTAGTTTTTCTTCTGGGTATGGCTGTAAGTGAACGCTGGCCTTCCAAACTTGTTTGCGTGGTTGTCAGTGGTTTTTCCCTGTGGAATGAGTCTGTCTTGGCTCTAGAGGTGTGCTCGCTCGAATTCCTTTCACACAGTGAGTTCTTTGTCTCGTTTTGTCGTCCTTCTGCTATTTGGTTTCGAAATTTGGTCTCTCGGCCAATGATTATCGTTTGCTGTTGTTGATATTGTCCTTTGTCTCTGCTACGGTGTGTAAATCAGTTAACTTCTGGTGCCAATGATCTCAGGTGACAGCATGATGGTCTTCCGCGGCCACAAACCAGGTAACTAGTTCCTTCCTTGATTTGGTTTGACCTTCTTCTGGTACAATCACTGACCAAGCCTGCTCCTCCTGTCTCAGGCTTCTTCAGTTTGTCGGTGGCTCTGTTCCGCAAACTCCTTGGTCCGGTCGCACCCAGGTACGTTATATTTTCCTTCTTCTTCTATTTGGCTTCGGTTCAGGTACAGGTATGCTAACTGGAATTCGTTTGGTTCGTGCATGTCAATGGTTCGACCTGGATACGTGGATTTCTCACGGTTCAGTCTCCAAACGTGGCAACCCTCTGCCGGTAGGCTTTGGCTCTTTAAGTCCGTTAATTTGCAGTTAGGGTCTTTGAGTCTTTGTAGGGCTTTTCACTTTCCATCTTGTAGTTGTGTTTAGTATAAATCTCTTTCACAAATGAAGCTTAAGTCTGGCTTCAATTTCTATTTTGGTTGGCTGTCCATTTGGGTTAAGGGTGTTCCCTGTTATCAAACCCTAGGCTAGGGTTTGTCTGTTCTGTGGACGCTGGCACTTGTTTTTGTTTATGAACGAATGTAATATCTATGTGGTTTGAAACAACAGCAATATGAACACAATTTATTGATCTCTGTTTGCTTATGAAAATATAAAGATTCGTCCGAAATTACCTTTGCTATGGTTTGTTTTCTCCGGCACTCTGTTTTCGGTATTATCTTCCTGGTGGTCTCGCCGTGCTTTACTATTCTGGCTGTGGATTCGATTCGTTTGTTCTTCGCTCTGGTTATGGACGTATGTATGAATTCGATATTGTTTGCTATTCAGTGAGGACAAAAGAAAACACGACCTACAGTGGTCATCCTCTGTCTGCTAGCATTGTATCAACAATTCAATGAATGAAATATAATGGGATAGTATGTAGGCAATGGCACAGATGGACAGATAGAAAAAAATCCGTTATGTCTCTTTTTATTTCTTGATCCTGGAAAAAGTGCTGAACCTTTTCCCTGTTTTACATTGCTACATTTATACATCTTTTGTTTACAATTAATTGAAACTGTAATTGCTTTCAGTTAAACATAAATAATATAGTTGTGTAACTACTAGCTCTCGGTTCGGTTTACTTGACAAGATTTCATTTGGACATTTTTGTCTTTTCCTCTTTAAGTTGACAGAACAATTTCTAACCCGCTGTTTATTAAGGTCAGACAACTAACAACCCTAATCGACCCATAACTTTTGACTAACACAGCAATTAAAAGAAAAACAAAACAAAATCCTACCTCATGTCCTGATAAGTTAAACATTAAAGACAATCCAAATGCTAAATCAACTTTCCAACCCGACAGAGACTTCACCCGATCATGGTGCCCTAGCCGAATGCTCCTGCATCAATTTCACTACAGATTTTTTTAACCACGCCATTAGAATTTGATTTTATTTTTATTATCAATTTTTTAACATTTTTTTTTAAATTAATAACTTTTTTTTAAGATGCAATTAATAATTTTTTTTCTCTTAGATGGTAAACATCTTTCACAAAAGCCAAGTTATAAAAATATTTATCTTCAGTGATGTAAGAAAATAATTATATAAAAGTTAAGAGCTATATATATTCTTGATCGACTTCTGTTTATTATTCATGATTCTTATTATCTTGTAGTATAACACAATGGCTATGGTGTTGATTTGCAATTAGGTAAGTTCAATATGTTTTTTTTGTTTTAATTTAATAAAATTTAGCTATATAAATGATTATTTTTATTTTTTTACAAATTTTTTATCAGTATTTATCTTTATTATTATTGGTTGAGAATTTAAACATCCTATTGCATAATACATCATAAATTGTGATTTTGCACTTATTACTTTATATTAATGCAATGTATTCATTCTTGTCATATCAATATCTTTTATGAACTAATAACTATATTTAAATAATTTTTTATTAAATATTTTAGTTAAAATTTTAAGAAATAAAATATATAATTTTTGACTTGGAGACACAAGTTTGATTTGTCAAATAATGTAGTTCAAATGGAAATATAAGTATAACATATTATAATTTTTTAAAGCTATGTTTGCATAGGCATTGAAATCATGGTCTTGCTCTTTATTTGCACAAATCAAGACTTTAAGTAAAACTCAAATTGATGGAATTCTAAATCTTAACACTAATTTGAATTCAAATATTTTTACTTTAATTTAGCATATTTAAATTAAACTACAGAACTACTATGTAGTGCTTGTTTATTAACTTTACATAATATCTTCAATCATAAAGTTAGAGTGGGATAGTAATTTTTTATTATTATTTATAATTATCAATTAAGATAAATTATTTTCAATATTAATTAATGGCCAGTAAGAATGACATAAAGTTTTGACTAAATATTTGGGTAATATAAAGATGTTATTTTTTTTTTAGAAGAATCTTCGGTGAAAAATCACATAGAGATATTTTAGTCAACGCATTTCGAACAAACCAGTGTGGTTCATCGTCAGGACAAGTTGAATGAGCAGAACTTGCTATGTAATATAAATAGATCAGGCAGAATATCCCATGACCAAATTTCCAGATCAGGTAATGGCTAAAAAGATAACAGCTAGATTTGACCAGGAAATGGCTAGCTAGACTATGAAGGGCATAATTGACTAAATAAGCAAAATCAATTATTAATTTCCTTATAAACATAAAAGAATAATTTTATAATTATAAATATATGTTAGAATAAGCAAGTTAATATATTATAATCATAAAATAATTCACGTAATAGAAATAAGTTAATTACATTTTAAATCAAATATAAGTTAAAGGGACATTTAATTCTTAATTTAAATTAAGTAAATACATGAATAAATTAATTAGTTATCAAATAGTTTATATGTATTATTTAGTTGTAAAAGTTAAAATAGAATATAGTTAATTCTACCATAAGCCTTAAGGACATATATTTATGAATATATATTAAAATAAGTGGATTAGTTTCAAATTCAAAGCCAAAGAGAAATTACAATATTAATTAACAGTTTATTAAGGGGTAAAAAATAGTTGAAAAAAAATTAAAAAATCAAAGAGTTTAAATAAATATAAGCGAATTCAAAAAAAATAAAAATAAATAAATAAATAAAAATACAAAAAAATAAAATAAAAATTCATATATATATATATATATATATATATATATATATATATATATAGATATATATATACACAATAAAATCATATCAAATAAAAATAAAAATAAAAATAAAAATAAAAATAAAAATTTGATAGTAAAGGAGTTTAAATCAGTATTAGAAAATTCAAGAATTAGAAAAAATTACCATCCTTACAAAAAAAAAAATCAGAAAATTCAAGAATTTGAAAAATTACCATTCTTAAAAATAATAATAATAATAAATAAATAAATAAAATACCCAAAGGAGAAAACGACTAGGAGAAGAGGGCTGGGACCCAGCAACTACTGATCTTCCAGCCATCTTCTCTATTGAGATTGTTCGGCCTTTTTTCAATCTCAAGGGCTTCCCTAAATTTCCAGTGATGGAATTGCGACACTCTAGCAATCACACTAGCTTCTTTGATGCAGACATGGTGATTGGTTTTCTCCACATGCTCTGCTAAAGCAGAAGACATTATGCTTCTTAAGAATCCTCGCAATCCTATCTGTGGTCCCTTGAACATAAGGAAGATGGACACCAAGAATCCGTTCCTTAGGTTCTCTTCTAGATAACGAATTTCTAGAAGCTTTGAGGAAAGCCTTATGTCCCAAATGTCTGCTATAACCATTCTCAACAAAGACATTAAGGAGATGGGACTTCTCCTCTTCGAAGCTCCTTTCATCAGAGATCCTTAAGGCACGAGTCGCTAGGGTGTTGAGAACCCCCAACTTCTGGGTTGGGAAATGGTGGGAACTAGCATGAAGATACTGCTCCGTATGAGTTTTCTTGCGAAACACTTGGTGGGAGAAGGAACCATCCTCATTCTTAGAGATAAGAATATCAAGGAATGGGAGGCAACCATCGACTTCTTGTTCCTTAGTGAACTTGATGGCCGAGGATTGATTATTGAGATGATCGAAGAAGAGATCTAACTCCTCTTAGCCGTGAGACCAGATGACATTAGTATCATCCACATAATGCTTCCAAAGCTTGGGCAGGAGACGGGCTGAGCTCAGAGCCTTGGATTCAAAATCCTCCATAAAAAGATTAGCAACAATAGGGTATAGGGGTGAACCCATGGCAACTCCACAGGTTTGCTCAAAGAACTCACCTTCAAAACTAAAAAAGGTCAAAGTGAGGCAGATCTCAACTAATCAAGCGGTATCAGGATCAGTTAGACAGTTGATCACTTCCATGGCCTCATTTATAGGGATGCACGTGTAGAGGGAAACAACATCAAAACTAACAAGAATGTCTCCAGAGTCTAGCTTGATGTCCTTGAGCTCCTCAATAAAGGAAGCCGAGTCTTTAACAAAGGACCCTGTACAACCAACTAAGGGTTTAAGCTTCAAGGCAAAGAACTTAGCAAGAAGATAGGTCGGACCTCCAATTGTGTTGACAATGGGCCTAAGGGGAGCTCATTCCTTATGAATTTTCGGGAGCCCATATATTCTAGGGGTAATCGGATTGCTCTTAATGAGTTTAGGGTGCAAGGGACTCATTGAGTTACTCAATTTTATGGTATGGGCCACACTCTTGGAGATCTTCTTCAACAGGTTTTTGGGAAGCTTCTTATAACTTCCACTATTATGAAGATGATCTAACATTTTATTGCGGTAGTCCTCCCTGTTGAGAATGACAGCAGCCCCACCTTTGTCAGCTTTCAGAACCACAATATCTTTGTTCTGATTTAAGGATTTTAGGGCCTCAAATTCATCCCTACTAAGGTTGCTCTTGGGAGGCTTAGCCTTCCTTAGGATGACAGCACAGTCCTGCCTAATAGTGTTCTTAATATTATCAGGTAAACCACGAATCCCAAATTCTATGTCACAAATAATGTCATCCATCGGGATCTTCTTAGGGGCCAAGGAAAAGTTTAGACCTTTGCTTAAAACTTTAAAAACAGGAGGGGCAAAAGAAAAACTAGATAAATTGATAACTTTATTATTACTATGAGAGGAAGGGGGAGGATTAATATTTATATGCTTCTTCCTAGATTTAGAGTTATTGCTCATATGTAAGTCCAGCGTTGTTAAATCCTTATTATTGTTAATTAATCTCCTATTCCTAGAACAATAATTATTTATTCCTTCCTTACTATTTACAATATTAATAAAATTATTATCATTATTCTTATTTTTAAAAGCGTTATTATTTTTGTTACTACTAAAGCAATTAATCCTCCTATTCTTAATAATATCATTATTATTATTATTATTATTATTATTTATAATGTTATAATTATTAATAATATTACAAGTACTATTATTATTATAATTTATAATATTATTATTATAATCAAAATTATTATTATTATTATTACTACTATTATTATTATTATTTATAATGTTATTATTATTAATAATATTACACAAACTATTATTATTATAATTTATAATATTATTCTTATAATCAAAATTATGATTATAATTATTAATACTATTGCAAATATTATCACTATTATAATTTATAATATTATTATTATAATTGTTATTACTGATCGAATTAGATTCAACAATATTTTTATTCTCAGTAAAACAAGGCTCCGCCTCATTTATTATCAAATCACTATGATCATTAACCAAATAAGAGATCATAACTGAGAGGTCGAAGGAAGAGCCAACCTTACCTGCGCAGGAGCTGCTTGAAGACATCAGATGGAGCTCACAGGAACCCGGATGATAGTCCATCCGTGAGATAGATTCGGCGGAGGGGACCAGGGGATCAACGCTCCAGGAGACTTGCGCGCTGGTCAATGGATACACGCCTATGGAACCCGGATTATCAGCTACGCAGTTACCCTGACTGGCTGAGGTGGAAGAACGAAGAGTAGACTCAACTGCTACATGGAATGGATGAGAGCAAGCTGCCCCATCTGCGCAGGAACTGCTCGAAGACAACGAATCGAGCTCGCCGGAAATCAGATGCAGGTCCACCTGAGTGACAGATTCGGTGGAGGGAACTAGGGAATCAACGTTTAGGGAAACCTGCGCGCTGGTCATCGGACACACTCCTCTAGAACTTGGATCTAATGGGGGATGACTTGACTGCGATGAAGGAACAGCCTTATCAGCTACGTAGTTACCCGGACAGGCTGAGATGGAAGAACCAAGATCAGAGTCGACTGCTACAAGGATCAGATGAGAGCAGGCTGCCCTATCTGAATTACAAGGATCCACGGGCGAGTTTGCTTGGCCATTATGGAGAACCCAGTTCCACAGCGCTGTCCTTTGATTAGCAGAAAGCCAACCATGGGAGACAAAATCACCTGAAGAGACAGGGTTGTTAAGAGAGGTGGATAACCATTGAAATTTAGAAGTCAAAATTTGCCTCCATTGATCTTCCAAGAGCAGGCATTTTAGAGCAGAACAAGCATCAACCCTCACCCATAAGGAGGCTGAAAATGCACCAGAAAGCTCCAAATGCAAATCAAGAAGATACCTAGAGAGCTGATCTAGGTTTTTTCAAATCCTGCTAATCTCAGACCTCAATAATGCTAAGCTGGCCTTCAGAGAGATATGATGGTTCTGAGGAGAGTGGAGACGATGGTTAATCTGAGCAAAAACCGGAAGAGTCATGGAATCTCTGCACCTTTTGAGAAATGTCAGATCTGCCTTCAACTTACAAGCATGCAAGCATGCCCGTTCAAAACGATGAACCTTAGTTGTAGTGGCTCCTCCGTGCAGGGATTCAATTAACAAATTTAGGCTTCTGTGATCCATATCAATTTTGAGAAGAATCTTCGGCGAAAAATCACATAGAGATATTTTAGTTGACGCGTTTCGGCCCAACTAGTGTGGTTCATCGTCAGGACAAGTTGAATGAGCAGAACTTGCTATGCAATATAAATAGATCAGGCAGAATATCCCATGACCAAATTTCCAGATCAGGTAACGGCTAAAAAGATAACAGCTAGATTTGACCAGGAAACGGCTAGCTAGACTATGAAGGGCATAATTGACTAAATAAGCAAAATCAATTATTAATTTCCTTATAAACATAAATGAATAATTTTATAATTATAAATATATGTTAGAATAAGCAAGTTAATATATTATAATCATAAAATAATTCACGTAATAGAAATAAGTTAATTACATTTTAAATCAAATATAAGTTAAAGGGACATTTAATTCTTAATTTAAATTAAGTAAATACATGAATAAATTAATTAGTTATCAAATAGTTTATAAATATTAGTTAGTTGTAAAAGTTAAAATAGAATATAGTTAATTCTACCATAAGCCTGAAGGACATATATTTATGAATATATATTAAAATAAATGGATTAGTTTCAAATTCAAAGTCAAAGAGAAATTACGATATTAATTAATAGTTTATTAAGGGGTAAAAAATAGTTGAAAAAAAAATAAAAAATCAAAGAGTTTAAATAAATATAAGCGAATTCAAAAATAAATAAATAAAAATACAAAAAAAAATAAATTATATATCTGTATATATATATATATATATATATATATATATATATATATATATATATATATATATATATATATATATATATATATATTAAATAAATTAAATTAAATTAAATTAAAACATAAAAATAAATAAATAAATAAAATACCCAAGGGAGAAAACGACTAGGAGAAGAGGGCTGGGACCCAACAACTACTGATCTTCCAACCATCTTCTCTATTGAGATTGTTCGGCCTTTTTTCAATCTCAAGGGCTTCCCTAAATTTCCGGTGATGGAATTGCGACACTCTAGCAATCACACTAGCTTCTTCGATGCAGACATGGTGATTGGTTTTCTCCACATGCTTTGCTAAAGCAGAAGACTTAGTTCTCATATGCTTGAGGTCAGCTGCGTGCTCACTAATCCTTTGGTTAATGGAGCAACCCGTCTCACCGATATAGGGGGTCCCACAAGAACAAGGAATAATATAAACACCTTTCATGTCCTTGGGGTCAATAGGATCCTTCACAGATTTGAGGGACTTACGAATGGTGTTAAGAGGTCTAAAGGTTGCAGGGACATTATGCTTCTTAAGAATCCTCGCAATCCTATCCGTGGTCCCTTGAACATAAGGAAGATGGACACCAGGAATCCGTTCCTTAGGTTCTCTTTTGGATAACGAATTTCTAGAAGCTTTGAGGAAAGCCTTATGTCCCAAATGTCTGCTATAACCATTCTCAACGAAGACATTAAGGGGATGGGACTTGTCCTCTTCGAAGCTCCTTTCATCAGAGATCCTTAAGGAACGAGTCGCCAGGGTGTTGAGAACCCCCAACTTCTGGGCTGGGGAATGGTGGGAACTAGCATGAAGATACTGCTCTGTATGAGTTTTCTTGCGAAACACTCGATGGGAGAGGGAACCATCCTCATTCTTAGAGATAAGAATATCAAGGAACGGGAGGCAACCGTCGACTTCTTGTTCCTTAGTGAGCTTGATGGTCGAGGATTGATTATTGAGATGATCGAAGAAGAGCTCTAACTCCTCTTGAGATGATCGAAGATAAGATCTAACTCCTCACTTCGACCTTTTTCAGTTTTGAAGGTGACTTCTTTGAGCAAACCTGTGGAGTTGCCATGGGCTCACCCCTATCCCCTGTTGTTGCTAATCTTTTTATGGAGGATTTTGAATCCAAGGCTCTGAGCTCAACCCGTCTCCTGCCCAAGCTTTGGAAGCGTTATGTGGATGATACTAACGTCATCTGGTCTCACGGCCAAGAGGAGTTAGATCTCTTCTTCGATCATCTCAATAATCAATCCTCAGTCATCAAGTTCACTAAGAAACAAGAAGTCGATGGTTGCCTCCTGTTCCTTGATATTCTTATCTCTAAGAATGAGGATGGTTCCCTCTCCCACCGAGTGTTTCGCAAGAAAACTCATACAGAGTAGTATCTTCATGCTAGTTCCCACCATTTCCCAGCCTAGAAGTTGGGGGTTCTCAACACCCTGGCGACTCGTGCCTTAAGGATCTCTGATGAAAGGAGCTTCGAAGAGGAGAAGTCCCATCTCCTTAATGTCTTTGTTGAGAACGGTTATAGCAGACATTTGGGACATAAGGCTTTCCTCAAAGCTTCTAGAAATTCGTTATCCAGAAGAGAACCTAAGGAACGGATTCCTGGTGTCCATCTTCCTTATGTTCAAGGGACCACGGATAGGATTGCGAGGATTCTTAAGAAGCATAATGTCCCCGCAACCTTTAGACCTCTTAACACCATTTGTAAGTCCCTTAGATCTGTGAAGGATCCTATTGACCCTAAGGACATGAAAGGTGTTTATATTATTCCTTGTTCTTATGGGACCCCCTATATCGGTGAGACGGGTCGCTCCATTAACCAAAGGATTAGTGAGCACGCAGCTGACCTCAAGCATATGAGAACTAAGTCTTCTGCTTTAGCAGAGCATGTGGAGAAAACCAATCGCCATGTCTGCATTGAAGAAGCTAGTGTGATTGCTAGAGTGTCGCAATTCCATCACCGGAAATTTAGGGAAGCCCTTGATATTGAAAAAAGGCCGAACAATCTCAATAGAGAAGATGGCTAGAGGATCAGTAGTTGTTGGGTCCCAACCCTCTTCTCCTAGTCGTTTTCTCCCTTGGTTATTTTATTTTTTATTTTTTATTTTTTTTAAGAATGGTAATTTTTTTAATTCTTGAATTTTTTTTTTTTTTTTAAAGGATGGTAATTTTTTCTAATTCTTGAATTTTCTAATACTAATTTAAACTCCTTTACTATCAAATTAAAATTAAAATTTTTATTTTTATTTGATTTGATTTTATTGTATTTATTTTTATGTTTTTTTTTTTTATTATATATATATACTTTTTTTTAAATTGATTAATTAATTTTTTTGAATTAGCTTATATTTATTTAAACTCTTTGATTTATTTATTTATTTATGTATTTATTTTTTAATTTTTTTCAACTATTTTTTACCCCTTAATAAACTATTAATTAATCTTGTAATTTCTCTTTGACTTTGAATTTGAAACTAATCCATTTATTTTAATATATATTCATAAATATATGTCCTTTAGGCTTATGGTAGAATTAACTATATTCTATTTTAACTTTTACAACTAACTAATATTTATAAACTATTTGATAACTAATTAATTTATTCATGTATTTACTTAATTTAAATTAAGAATTAAATGTCCCTTTAACTTATATTTGATTTAAAATGTAATTAACTTATTTCTATTACGTGAATTATTTTATGATTATAATATATTAACTTTCTTATTCTAACATATATTTATAATTATAAAATTATTCATTTATGTTTATAAGGAAATTAATAATTGATTTTGCTTATTTAGTCAATTATGCCCTTCATAGTCTAGCTAGCCATTTCCTGGTCAAATCTAGCTGTTATCTTTTTAGCTGTTACCTGATCTGGAAATTTGGTCATGGGGTATTCTGCCTGATCTATTTATATTGCATAGCAAGTTCTGCTCATTCAACTTGTCCTGATGATGAACCACACTGGTTGGTTCGAAACGCGTCGACTAAAATATCTCTATGTGATTTTTCGCCAAAGATTCTTCTCAAAATTGATATGGTTCATAGAAGCCTAAATTCGTTAAGATGTTATTTTATTAGGAAACACATGAAAATATCATTTTGTAAAGAGGTGGTCAAACATGATTTAGAAAATAAAATATTATCTTTTGGTTATAAATGGAGCAATGAAAAACAATATTGCTAAAATATAAATAGACTCCTATAACAAACTTGAATATTGGATAGTTCCAAAACACGGTGGAAAGAAGAAATTTGTAACATTTGTGACCATATGACAATTAAAAATGAGTAGCACTTTCTCTTATAATGTTATGCATATATCCAAAGTATATCTCTATTTCAATATATTTGTTACAATATTAGCTTTGTTATCCTATTAAATCTTGAAATATATGGTGATTTTAGAATTTTTCTCTACATTTTTATAACATGATAATAAAATCTCAAAAAAATATAATCTTTTACCTTTCTTAAAATTAAATAAATTAATTTAAATTTAATAAAGATTAATCATCATCAACTACTATTTATTTTGACCTATTATTACATTAAACTAACCTTACCAAGATAGAAAAAAGCTTTCATTATCATGAATACTAAACAACCTTTTCACCAATAAATATAATCTCTGTTTTTATACTTCTCAAAATATATATTTTTTTAAATTTAAAAAATATTTTTTTGAGAAATATTTTTAGCGATAATTACGTCAAAATTCATTTGTCGACGCGTTTTGAACCAACAAGTGTGGTTTATAGTCAAGACAAGATGAAGAATCAGATCATGGTAACCAGTTAAATAAAGAGATCTACCATTCAAATTATTATTAAAATATAAACTTCAATAAAAATATATGAAATTAACCATAGAAATAAATTTAAATCTAACACACATATTAAACCAACAACAATTTTTGTTTTTTGCTTACAGAGGAATCGGCCACTGGAGCAGCCTCGCAACTCGCGTTACACAGGGTCAATTCTGATCGCTACCACTATAACCCCTGGGAAACTGCGCCGGCCCCTCTCCACAGCTCCAAGTTAATCTAGGGGAATTGAACTCGTGACCTTCAGTACAGAGCCCACCTTTCTAACAAAATTCAACGCATTGTGATTACCAACTTGCCTACCCTATGGGGTTAGACCAACAACAATTTTTCACTTCAAGTTTGTTAACAAAATTAATATTAATATATCCTTAATTAAAAAAATATAATCACCCACTTAAGTCTATATTTCACAATTAATATCATTAATTAAAAAAATATAATCATCCGTCTAAGTCTATATGTCAGTTGGGTTTTCAATCCTTACTACCAACAAAGCCTGCCACAGATAAAGAATTCCATTTTACAACCACTAACATTTCAATTTTTTTCTCTCTGCCGAGAGAAAGACTACCACCATACCACGCACAATGGTCAAACGGGTAACGCTGTACGAATCAATCAATAGCAATGATTCTATAATTTGCCGATCTTTTCATTTCTGTCCACCGCCACAGACCCTCTCGATCGTAGAGAAGTAGGGGGATTTGTTCACATGCCCTTTTCCTTCCCTATAAGCGACACACACACACAAACACACACACACACACACACACACACACACACACACACACACACACACACACACATATATATATATCCACAAACACACAACTCACAGGTTTTATGATGCAGGAGCATCTGGTTAACAGGGTGGAGATAGAAAGAAGGTTGACATGGTTTCTGAGAAGGACAAAGAACATAGCTCACTGGACGGACAACGTGTCTGTCTTTATTTTTATCTGTTGTTTTTATTTTACTTTTCTGTTTAAAATGCCTAAAATAATGTAATGAGTTCTAATTAGGAACAATAGTATTAGTTAGAATCATTCGTTGCCGAACAGTTATATACTGTTGTAAATACAAGCAAAGGAAAACATGCTAGTTATGAATAAATTTCAAATATGAAATAGCTAATGTAACTGACAACAGAACAACTAACATCAGTTATCCAACTGTTCAAGAACAGTGATACAAAAGGAGGAAAACAAGCCCAATACGGGTTGGACTGTGGAAGATAATTAATAGAAAGAAATATATTCATTTTTTTCAGTGCACAAACAGTTCCTACGTGCGTCCTCAAAGACTGTACAATTCAACGTTGTTTTATTTTATTTTATTTTATGTTGCAAACACTGTTACATTTTCATGACAGATTTCGAACCCGAGCGGGAAGACAATTAAACAAACGAAAGGTTACACCAACCGGCACAGGCCACGCAGTTACAGTGTCTCAGGCAAATACATATTCAACAGGTATGCAAACGAAACCATAAGGGCGATTCAAGATTTCTTTTCATATAAATTCACGGGGTAAACATAACTATTAAAAGTCTGTCTCAGCATTACATTTACTGTTCAACATAACTTCAAACCCTACCCAGTTCGCAGGCATGGGGATTGACAGGGTTATAAACAAAAGCCCACAGTAAGAAGTTACCAAACCTAGTACCCAACAAACAAACCAACAGTCCATACAAGAATCCAACCTAGTACAGCTGAAGTAGAAGAACAATTCTACCCGTATACTATCCAGATTGGCCGGGAGTCCAAAGCGTTCAGCCCAACGAACAGCTCCACCTGCATAAGGACAAATAGAGAAAGGGTCAGTTACCATCCACCGAAGAAAAACAAGAAGCAGAGAATTTGAAAGGGACTATTGAGAAAGTTAACAAGGAACATTACCTGAAGGTGAGCCGTAGCTGCAGAACAAACCCCTCAAACGGACGAGCCCCTGCTCACAGAGGAGCCGGGCCATTAGTCCCAAAACAAACAGCGAAAATAAAGTCCAGCAAGGAACGGGAGCTTACCGGCTAAGATAGCAGAGGGACGAACAGAGTAAGCCGCACAACCCATCGACCTTGGAGGCTGACGAACCGGGACTGTAACCAATGTTCCATTAACTTTACAGTTCTCGAATAACCATGAACTCTTGTGAGATACGAGCAGACAGTGATCTAAATGCATCGTGACAAACATCAAAGCCGGAAAATACACCACAACGACAGAGGAAACATATATATAAACAGAACCATAGCTCGAACCTTACCAAAGCGACACCAAACAGTCGAAAGCATACAGGCCCATACTTGGAACAACAGAAACCACGACCACAACCAAACGCTTGGTACACAGTCGACCGGGCAGGCAAGGTTCACATATTTCACCATGGAAATTATAGTAGTTACAAAGAAAATCGCCAAAGACTGCAGAGCTAAAAGACTAGGGTAACAATGACTACCCAAGGGGGGCGAACAGAGTAAAACCCAAACTGAGGCAGCTTTCCAAGATCTCGAGGAGGGACAGTTGTCCGCCCGATAGACCATCAAAGTACCCATGCCGTAACCCAAGGAGATTGAAAATCAAACCATATTTATTACCAAATCAATTATATTACTGTCCAGTTCATAAGTGCATTACACATCAGCTTTGGAATGGCGGGACCACGTGGGCTGGCCCCATCAAGTGGTATCAGAGCAGCATTTTGAGGAAGTAGAGGAAGATGGAAGTACAAAGACGAGGACGTGGGAGAGGTGCACGCAGAGGAGCAGACGAAGGATTGAGAGAACAGCTGAGAATCCTTACAGCTCGCTTGGAAGCAGTGGAGGTGGGTAGGCGAAGAGACCCGGAACTTGGGGATGACAGTGAAGATGAGGCAGCAACTGTTACAAATGGGTTAGAGGAAGAAGCCCCAGAGTTGAGGCTGTTGCGATCAGTTCTGTTAGCTAGCAACAAACCCAAACCGGAGATCCCTAACTATGATGGCAGTCTGTCCGCAGATGTCTTGCTGGATTGGGTAAGTGAATTAGACAAGTATTTTGAAAATGAGGAGATCAGTGAGGACAAAAGAGTTAGATTTTCTGCGACCAAGCTAAAAGGACACGCTGCCCTATGGTGGGATAGTCTCCATGCAGACAGAAGGCGGATGAACAAACTGCCGATAAGAAAGTGGCCAAGGATGGTGGCAAAACTGAAGGGTAGATTTTTGTCTAAAGACTACCAGGTTGAACTTTATCGGCGAGTACAGAATTTAAGGCAGAAAGGTATGACTGTACAGGAGTACACATAAGAGTTTTATCGTGTAAATTTATGTGCTGGTTATACAGATGATACTCCCGAAAAAACAACGAGGTACGTGAATGGCTTGAGGATGGAAATATTGGACGAGATCAGCATTCTCTCTCCCCGAAGTATTGAAGAAGCCTTTCAGAGTGCTGTAAAGGCTGAGGAAAAAATCAACAGGAAACAAAACAACAGGAGAGGGAGAGGAAATGGCAGAGGATGAGGACAGTCCTACGGCAGAGGGAGAACTGCCGCAAACAGCGAAGAAGGCAGCAGTTCCAGAGCTTCAGGGACAGCAGAGAAGGGAGAAAGCACCAGAGGAGGTCGGCCATATCAGCAGGGATGAGGGAATGGCCACGGAAGAGGGACTAATGTCCAGTGCTACAGGTGCCATAAGTGGGGGCACAGATCCTTCGAATGCCCGGACGCTGAGCATGCTGGCCAGAGGGGAACATTTGTTGCGCAGCCTGAGGAAGCTGAAGCACAAGCCCGGGAGGTAGAAAACATGGCAGAAATAGGGGAAGCTTTAATTTTGAACAAAGTGCTGTTGAAACCAGCCAAGGAGGTGGCTGAACAGACCCAGCGAAAGGCGTTGTTCCGAATAGTTTGCAAATCACATGGGAAGTGCTGTAAATTGATAATAGATAGCGGTAGTACCGACAATTTGGTTGCCACCGAAATGGTGGAAAAGCTGGGACTGAAGCGGCTTAAACACCCCATGCCTTACAAGGTGTCATGGCTACAGAAAGGCCACCAGCTATTAGTTGATGAACAGTGCGAGGTTGAATTTCACATTGGCAAATATCACGACACGGTGGTCTGCGATATTATGCCAATGGACGTGTGCCATATACTTCTTGGGAGACGGTGGCAGTATGATCGGAAGGTGACACACGATGGGAAGAAAAATTGTTATAAATTTGTGAAAGATGGGATCAAACATACGCTTGTACCCATCAAAGAGGAGGATGCAGCGGAACCGAGTGGAACAAAGGCACTGTTAATTGGAGGGAAATAGTTTGTGAAGCAGATTGAGGAAAATGAGGTAAATTATGCAATTGTAAGGAGGACAAGACCGATGTTACTCAACACAGAAAAATCAGAACTGCCTATAGAAATTCAGGTGTTGTTGAACGAATTCTAAGACATTGTAGTTGACGATATGCCAGATAAGTTGCCTCCCAAGAGGAGTATTAGCCATCATATTGATTTTATACCTGGAGCAAGCTTGCCGAACAAGGCAGCGTATAGGATGAGTCCGAAAGACAATGAAGAAATTCGTAAACAAGTGCAGGAGTTGCTGGATAAGGGACTGATCAGAGAAAGTTTGAGCCCTTGTGCAGTACCAACGGTACTTGCACCTAAGAAGGGTGGAGAATGGCGAATGTGTACAGATTCGCGGGCTATTAATAAAATCACGATTCGATATAGATTTCCCTTACCCAGGATGGACGACATGATGGATTGTCTTAGTGGGGTAGCTTATTTTACAAAAATAGATCTGAAGAGTGGTTATCATCAGATCAGGATTAGGGAAGGAGATGAGTGGAAGACAACGTTCAAGACCAATGAAGGACTGTACGAATGGCTGGTCATGCCATTTGGATTAAGCAACGCTCCTAGTACCTTTATGAGATTGATGAATGAGATGTTAAAGGAATTTATTGGCAAGTTCATGATAGTTTATCTTGATGATATCTTGATTTTCAGCAGAACGAAGGGAGAACATCTTCAACATGTTCGAAGGGTGTTAGAGAAGTTACAGCAGAACAAACTGCTGATAAACTTAAAGAAATGCACTTTCCTGCAGAAGGAGCTGGTCTATTTGGGGTTTGTAGTTGTAGAAAATGAATTGAAGATGGACCCAGAAAAGATTGCAGCAATTATAAATTGGCCGTCACCGAAGAGCTTATTTGAGGTACGTAGTTTTCACGGACTGGCAAGTTTTTATCGGAAATTTATTAGAAATTTCAGTGAAATCTGCGCACCAATGTTAGAGACCATCAAAAAGGCTAGTCAGCCTTTTTGTTGGACCAAGGCGGCAGAAGACAGTTTTCAGCTTTTGAAGCGGAAGATCACGGAGAGGCCAATCTTGAGGCTGCCCGATTTTAATAAACTTTTTCAGGTTCGATGTGACGCAAGTGGAACAACTATTGGCGCTGTGCTCAGTCAGGAAGACAGACCAGTGGCATTTTTTAGTGAAAAACTAAATGAGAGTCGGCAGAAATATTCCTCATATGACAAGGAATTTTATGCAGTGGTCCAAGCTTTAAAACATTGGAGACACTACCTGCTAGGCAATGAGTTTGTTTTGTTTTCTGATAATTCAGCATTACAATATGTAATGCAGCAACACAAGTTAAACCATAAGCACGCCAAGTGGGTAGAATATTTGCAGAGTTTTACTTTCGTGTTAAAACACATAAGTGGGCAAGCCAACAAAGTGGCAGATGCTTTGAGCAGAAGAGCCTTGCTCTTACAGGAAAGTAGCATACAGGTGATGGGATTCGAACATCTGAAGGATTTGTACCAGACGGACACAGATTTCAAGGAAGCTTTTGAAGCCTGCCAAAATCCCGTATTGAGGAATGCAAGCCCATGGTTAGACTATAATTTACAGGAAGGATTATTGTTCCGAGGTGGGCAGTTATGTATCCCGGACTGTTCAATGAGGGAGAATATAGTACGGGAGAAGCATAGTGGTGGATTAGCGGGACATTTTGGCATCAACAAAACTTTGGAGCAACTCGGACATTTTTATTATTGGCCTAAAATGAGCAGGGATGTACAAAGATATGTAAACAAGTGTAAAGTCTGCCAACTGTCAAAAGGACACAGTCAGAATACTGGACTTTACACACCACTACCTGTTCCAAGCAGGCCATGGGACTCGGTCAACATTGACTTTGTTCTCAGACTGCCTAGAACACAGCGGGGGTATGATTCGGTAATGGTGGTGGTAGACAGACTTTCGAAAATGGCTCATTTTATACCTTGCCGAAAAACTAGTGACGCCACGTATGTGGCACACCTGTTTTTCATGGAGGTTGTTAGATTACATGGCCTTTCCAGAACTATCATTTCAGACAGGGATGTAAAGTTCACGAGACACTTTTGGCGCACCCTGTGGAAAAAGTTGGGCACGCAATTGAATTTCAGCGCTGCGTATCATCCGCAGACTGATGGACAAACAGAAGTGGTGTACAGGAGCTTGGGGAATTTATTACGGAGTTTGACTGGAGAAAATTCATGATTATGGGATCGAGCTCTTGCCCAGGTAGAATTCGCTTATAACGATTCACCCAATCATAGCACCGGACTTAGCCCATTTCAGATTTTGTATGGCATGCATCCTCGGGGAATACGTGAACTGCGAGATTTGGGAAAGCTGGAATGGAGAAGCGCAGATGGGGAAGATTTTGCAGAAGCAATGAGCGAGCTTCATGAAAAAGTCAAACTAAGGTTGCAGGACAGCGTACAAAAATACAAGCAGCAAGCAGACTCAAAGCGACGAGAGGTGCATTTTAATGTTGGAGGCGAAGTCCTTGCGCATCTGCGCCGGGAACGGTTTCCTAAGGGCACATATAATAAGTTAAAATATAAGAAAATTGGTCCATGCAAGACCCTACGAAAATTTTCAGCCAGCGCTTACGAGATTCAGCTGCCACCTGACATAGGCATATCACCTATTTTCAATGTGGCAGATCTGTTCCCATATAATGCCCATGCAGAGGATGATAGTGTGGTACAGCCAGAACGGGACACCCAATTTGGAGGCAGTTCTTGGAAGAAATAGTTACCTTCGGCCCGGACCCATGAGATTGAAGGGATCCTCAGCACCTAGGTAGCCAAGAAGACGCGCAGGAAGGAATATCTGTGTTACCTCGTCAAGTGGAGAGACCGTCCAATGGAGGACAACTCATGGCTCGACGCGGCACAGATACAGAAGGTTGGCTATTCGGTGGAGGAACTCATGGAACGGAGCCATGAATTTCTTTTACCTCGGGAGCCTGATGCAGGAGCATCTAGTTAATAGGGCGGAGATAGAAAGAAGGTTGACATGGTTTCTGAGAAGGACAGAGAACACAACTCACTGAACGGACAACGTGTTTGTCTTTATTTTTATCTGTTGTTTTTATTTTACTTTTCTGTTTAAAATGCCTAAAATAATGTAATGAGTTCTAATTAGGAACAGTAGTATTAGTTAGAATCATTCGTTGCCGAACAATTATATACTGTTGTAAATACAAGCAAAGGAAAACATGCTAGTTATGAATAAGTTTCAAATATGAAATAACTAACGTAACTGACAACAGAACAACTAACAGCAGTTATCCAACTGTTCGAGAACAGTGATACAAAAGGAGGAAAACAAGCCCAATACGGGTTGGACTATGGAAGATAATTAACAGAAAGAAATATATTCATTTTTTTCAATGCACAAACAGTTCCTACGTGCGTCCTCAAAGACTGTACAATTCAACGCTGTTTTTTTTATTTTATTTTATGTTGCAAACACTGTTACATTTTCATGACAAATTTTGAACCCGAGCGGGAAGACAATTAAACGAACGAAAGGTTACACCAACTGGCACAGGCCACGCAGTTACAGTGTCTCAGGCAAATACATATTCAACAGGTATGCAAACGAAACCATAAGGGCGATTCAAGATTTCTTTTCGTATAAATTCACGGGGTAAACATAACTATTAAAAGTCTGTCTCAGCATTACATTTACTGTTCAACATAACTTCAAACCCTACCCAGTTCGCAGGCATGGGGTTTGACAGGGTTACAAACAAAAGCCCACAGTAAGGAGTTACCAAACCTAGTGCCCAACAAACAAACCAACAGTCCATACAAGAATCCAACCTAGTACAGCTGAAGTAGAAGAACAATTCTACCCGTATACTATCCAGATTGGCCGGGAGTCCAAAGCATTAAGCCCAACGAATAGCTCCACCTGCATAAGGACAAATAGAGAAAGGGTCAGTTACCATCCATCGAAGAAAAACAAGAAGCGGAGAATTTGAAAGGGACTATTGAGAAAGTTAACAAGGAAAATTACCTGAAGGTGAGTCGTAGCTGCAGAACAAACCCCTCAAACGGACGAGCCCCTACTCACAGAGGAGCCAGGCCATTAGTCCCAAAACAAACAGCGAAAATAAAGTCCAGCAAGGAACGGGAGCTTACCGGCTAAGATAGCAGAGGGACGAATAGAGTAAGCCGCACAACCCATTGACCTTGGAGGCTGACGAACCGGGACTATAACCAATGTTCCATTAACTTTACAGTTCTCGAATAACCATGAACTCTTGTGAGATACGAGCAGACAGTGATCTAAATGCATCGTGACAAACATCAAAGCGGAAAATACACCCCAACGACAGAGGAAACATATATATAAACATAACCATAGCTTGAACCTTACCAAAGCGACACCAAACAGTCGAAAGCATACAGGCCCAGACTTGGAACAACAGAAACCACGACCGCAACCAAACGCTTGGTACACAGTCGACCGGGCAGGCAAGGTTCACATATTTCACCACGGAAATTACAGTATTTACAAAGAAAATTGCCAGAGACTGCAGAGCTAAAAGACTAGTGTAACAATGACTACCCAAGGGGCGCGAACAGAGTAAAACCCAAACCGAGGCAGCTTTCCAAGATCTCGAGGAGGGACAGTTGTCCGCCCGATAGACCATCAAAGTACCCATGCCGTAACCCAAGGAGATTGAAAATCAAACCATATTTATTACCAAATCAATTATAGTACTGTCCAATTCATAAGTGCATTACACATCAGCTTTGGAACGGCGGGACCACGTGGGCTGGCCCCATCATTTTGAAACAGTGTCTGGTTACATATGAGAAATGGATTTTCTGGTTCTACTTATATTGCTTCTATGTATGACTGCCATTGTCCATTCATAGTCGATAATAGTTTTTCTGGCAATATTTCTGATAGTATTACTAGTTTATATGCATTTATCGATGTATCTCTATTTGGAAATAATTTAGATGGACCTATTTTCGCCATGTGAATCAACACTTTTTTAATGTTTTATAATTTAGATGGCCTTATTCCTGCCACGTGCATCAACACTTCTTTAATGTTTTTTTAGCTCATTCTAACAACTCTTTTGGGACTCTACCATCATCTTCGGCCAAATGTATATAGCTTAAAATATTAGATTTAAGGAGCAATGGGTTTACTGGAAAGCTTCCTTCATTCTTTGCAAATTTTAATGAGTTGAGAATTTTAAGTTTTGGCTATAATAATCTTGACGGGATCACAAATTTCACCAACTTGGTTATGTTGGATTTATCCAACTATAGATTTAATGGAAGAATACCACATGATCTTAAAAAACTCCAAGGATTTATAAGAAAAGAAGATTTTGGAGCAAACACCATGTATACTAATCAAATTAAAGAATACATAAAAGGGAGAGTATAATTTGTTTTATTTATTGTATAAAAATGGTATATTTGATTTGTCTAGCAATAATCTTACACGAGAAATTCCTCTAAGCATAGGAAATATGAGTATCTTGTGGCTGTTAAATCTATCTAGAAGCCAACTAGAAGGAAAGATCCCTGCAACTTTTAGTGATATATTTATTTTGGAGCAATTGGACTTGTCAAAAAATAAATTGAGTGGAACAAATCCTCTAGGCTCTCTAAATTATTATTTTATCCTTGCAACTTTTAGTGATATATTTATTTTGGAGAAAATGGACTTGTCAAAAAATAAATTGAGTGGAACAATTCCTCTCGGCTCTCTACATTATTATTTTTGGCTTACTGAAATGTTTCATCTACCAATCCCACGGGGGCTTTACTCAATGAACCTATGACATAGCATATGCGTAATACCTCTCAAAATGACTATATTTAACCCCCTACCAATTTTAACCCAATACATTTTCCCAATTAAAAAAACCCCTACTTTCACTAGATATTGTACGTATTCATTTTTTCATTAACATTTTTTATACCTGTTTATATTTATATCCCTAGCATAATGACAAGATGTCTCTCTTATGACCCCACATGCATTCTACAATGCATCTTTATTCTTTCGATATACATAGGAGATGCATATTAGTATTCCCACAATGCGATTACTCAACCAACACTCAAGCACATCTCACTATGAGCTGTGGCATTTAATGGTATAATGTTGATTTGTAAATGATGTGACTATGGCCTATCCATCTCATAAACATGGATAATTTCGTGGAATTAATTAAAATAATGTGTTCTCTATCAAGTTAAGCTCAAGGCTTCTTTTCTGACAAGGATGAATGAGTGGATCTATTTGGTCAAGACTAGTTGGCTTGGTTCACTGCTTGTATTGCCAAGACTGAGGATTATTCAAGAAATGCAAGAACCCTATATTTAATGGCCAACAACTAAGCAACTCTATTGTTTTAAGTTAATAAATGCAATCTAATTTTTAATGTACGTTCATAGAACTTCACTCCATCCCTCTCCTCATTCACAATATAATTAATTGATGAACAACTACCTGAAATTGAATTTATGCCATTACTCAAACAAATGTTTGCCCAAAATGCATGGTTGTTGCTTGATATGATGCAACAGACTCATGATCTAATGTTCTAGGAAATAAACCAACATTGATCTAATTGAAGACACCACTTGGCAACTTGGGTGATTTCTAATTTGGGCAATGTGTAGCCTTGAGGGAAAATTGCTTAGCTACATCTCATTGGATATTCCATTCTAGTTGCTTCTTGGATATTGTGCACATTCCTCATTTTGTCCTCATTATGAGGATAATCTCTATACAAATGATCCCCTTCACAACCCTAAAATTTGACTAGAATCCTTTCCCATTTTCCCCAAATATTATTCCATCTTGAATCCATTCTAAATCGATTGAATTTGACAATGTGTTAGGATTACTTTTATTGAAAATAATTTTAATTCCCTTATTTGTTGATCTTGTTGGTTCTTTTAGAAGTCTACCTCACCCAAGTTCTAATCATACAAGTAGTTTTGCTTCTTGATTGTATTATCAATATTTTTAGGCCCATCACATCAAATCTTGTCTCTATAGAATGCAAGCGACTCATTGAAGAACCTATGTATCTTTACCTATGTAATGCTCAAAAAGGTACTTTCAAGCTACTCTTTGATTCTTCAAATGTGAGACATTTTCATTGAATAAGATGGTGAGTGGTGATGTTTCGAACTCTAATAATACTTCTTAAGTGCATAGAGGCTTCCTTGAGACCCCTTATTTGAATATGCTTTGTGTTCCCCCTCTTGCCACAAACCTGATCCATTCTTCATTTGCCTCTAATTGATTTAAAATTTGTATTAGTGAATCATTCTTCATTTGCCTCTAAAACTGATTTAAGCTTTATATTAGTTATGTGCTCAAATTATTTTGATTATATTGAGTCCTTAGCATTCTTGTGTTATCAATGTTATAGCTCACACCTCCAACTTCAAGCTCCTCATCATTTCTACCAATTATAATGATTCAATAGTTTATTTGTACTCATTAGATTCTATCTCCTCATTTCCTACATTGATATTCAAACCTTTAACTTATTCTCCATGATTGTAAGTATTATATCTATCCTCCATGTTTCTTCTCCAATATTAATTTTGAATACTAGCCTCTAATTGTCCCTTGTGTAAATTTTACCTGCAAAGTTTTCATACAATTAATTTGTTTCATTTCCAAAATTCAATGAAACTTTTTAGTAATATGATCATCCAATAATTTTCCACATAATAATATATTGCCAACTTTGTCTTTTAGTGCTTTCTTAAAACATAGATTTTGGTGAAAATAACTATCTTCAAATGTGGAAAAACTAGAAAGTTCACTCCCACAAAGTTCTCCAACATATTGAAAAAAATCCAATGTTTGAGGATAAAAATAACAATGAGAAAGAGGCCCAATCCAATGAAAAAATGAACCAGGACAAAATCCAATTGTATAGAACATACTTACCGATCAAACAAGAAAATGATCTAGTACCCGTTTTTTTGAGGTAGCAGAAAATCACTCGATCTTGAAAAATGGTGATTCAGAATATACCTTTTTTTTGGAGCATATTTTTGCCACTTTAAATTTTTTTATGTATCAAGTATGAACAATTTTTTTAAATGTTAGTGATTTTCATGTTGATTTTGGAAAGTGTTGATGCAACGTCAACACATTTTTTTAGAGGGCATATTTTTTGACACTTTAAATTTTTTTATGTATCAAGTGTGAACATTTTTTTTTGTTAGTGATTTTCATTTTGATTTAAAAAAGTGTTGATGAGCATCAACCCTTTTTGTTTAAAGAGCTTAGTTTTTACACTTTAAATTTTCTAATGAATTAAGTGTGGATAATGTTTTTAAATGTTGTTGATTTTCATGTTAAAAAAAAAAAAGAAAAAAAAAGAAGCATGACAAAAAATCAAATACAAAAAATATATATAAAAAAGGAAAAACAAAAAACCTATAAAAATGTAAAAAAAAAAACACAAAACATAAAAATAAAACATCAAACATGACCAAAAAAAATAATAAAAACATGTTATATATATATATATATATATATATAAAACAAAAATAAAAAAAATAAAAAAGAAGAAGCTAAAACTAAAAATAAAAGTACATAAAACATGTTAGTAAAAAAAAAAACCTATAAAAATGTTAAAAAAAAAAAAAAACCAAAATTAGATCGTAAAAATAAAATAATTAAATAAAATATCAACCAAAAAAACAAAAAATAAAACAAAAATGATTTCTTTTCTAAAAAAATATATAGTTTAAAGAAAAACAAATTGAACCACAAAAAAAATCTAAAAACAATTTGTTTTTAAGTTAAAAAGCAAATAAAAAATAAAAACCTCATTACGAAAAAAATAGCTTAAAATAATTATCCAAAAAAAATTAGAAAAGAATTAATTAAAATAAAAAATAAAAATATATTTAAATTAATAATTTAAATAAACAAAAGTAAAAATAAAAGATAAAATAAAATAAAAATTTAAGAATTAATTTTTTCAATTAAAATTATAAAAATAAAGAAATAATAGGAAAAAATAACAAAAAATAAAAAAATAAATTATAAAAATTCAAAAAAAATCATAAAAAGAATTCCAATACAATTAAAAAAATAACTTATAAAAATTAAAAAGAAAAAAAAAATAAATAAAAAAATAAATTTCAAAACATATTAAAAAAAATAAAAATAAAAAAATTTAAAAAATAAATAAAAAGAAAAAGGGAAAAAACCATTAAAAAAAAAAAAAAACAAAAAGCACAATTAAACAAAAAACAAATACCTCACCCCAACCCTCTCCCCCTCCCCCCAAACCCAACCCTCTCCCCTCCCCTCCCCTCTCGGCCCTCCCTTACCCCCTTCCTCTCCCCTGCACACCATCGGCCCTCCCCTCGACCCCTCCCCTCTGCCCTCCCCCCTTTCTCCCCCCCTGATGGCGCAACCTCCCCCAGCCACCCAGGTCCCTAGATAGAGGCCAAGAGGCCGCAGGCTGGGGGCTTGGGCAGGGAGGAGAGGGGGGTGAGGGGTGAGCAAGGGCGGGAGAGGCGAGTGTCGGCAGGGGAGGGGAGACGGGTCGGGTTGGGGGAGGAAGGGGGAGGGCCGAGGGTTGGGAGGGGAGGGGAGTGAGGGAGGGCCGAGGGGGGAGCATTTGGGGGGGAGGATGGAGGGTGGCAAGGGGACGGGGATGAGGGAGGACCGGGGGAGGAAGGGGTCGGGGGGAGGGAGGGTGAGGGGAGAGGGGTGAGGTATTTGTTTCTTTTAACTTTTTTTTTAATTGTTTTTTTTTTTTTTGTAAGCTACGGTATGACCTTTTCTATTATATACAACAAAAATAAAATATACATTCGCAGGTGACCTCAACCCGCCCCATAGGGAAACCGGGTCTGTTGGACCCCCATAGTTTGAGAATGTCTACTTGCCATCTTAGCTTGAAAAACAACATGTTTAAAACTATAGCAGCTTCCTATCTACATTCTGTCTCTTAATGCCTAGTCTCAAATACATATCATGAACTGCCATACTGGCTGGTTCTCTAATGCTTATCAAAAAATTCAAAAAATAACAGAGCAAACATTCAGTCTACCATGATTTCTTGCTTGATTTCCTCCTCACGCTTCGCCTTGGTTAATTCCTTCAGCATGCCGCGGATTTCCTCCATTTTGCTGTCCTGCTTCCGCATCATGAGCTGTAGATTGGCCATCTCCTTTTTCATATCCGGCAGACCTTGAGCTATCTCTGTTATCTCTACAGCGACCTGCTCCATTGCGCTGGCTAACAGATGTTTCATAACCCAATACATATGTAATGCCTGTTTATATAATGTTAGGCGCCCTCTTGTATTCCCAGGATCCGGAATGAGGGTGTTCCATTCCTCCATTTCTGGATCAGAGGGTTCTTCTAGAACTTTGTTTTCTAGAGCATCTATTATCCTTCTGATATCTTTGTTGGTCCCTTTGACATATGCTTTCTCCGCTTCCTGAGCAACCTGCTCTGAGGAGCGACGACCTCGTTTCTGCTGGTTCGAGGCCGGAATCTCAGTCTCGCCATGTTTCGCCTGCCATGTTCTTCCGCGACCCCTACGCTTCCTTCCTTTTCCTCTTCTCGTAGGTCTGCCCCTACTCCTGCTGCTCTGCCCTACTTCGAAAGTCACTCTCGCCCTGCATTCCTCATTCCATATCTCCATTTTCTTTTCTCTGCAATCTCCTTCTTCTTCCGTTGTTCATTCCTGTTCCCTCCGTGTATTCCTCCCTCCCCCCTCCTTCACCCGCCTTTCCTTCCTTCCTCCCTCCGCCATATCGTCTTGCTTTCTATTAAGTCGATGCCCCAAGTTTCTCTGCCAACCTGCTTCGCTCCTCGCCACCTTTTCGGTCTTCAGATTATCTGTCTTTTTGCTTGCTCCTGCTCTTGAAAGAATACCGCCACCTAACCTCTATTGCGCCAAATGATCGCCGCCGATCTTCTCCCCTGCCATTTTCATAATTCTACCTGTTTCTTGTCTTGGTGTGCGTTCTCCTCTGCATGCCATCGCTGCTAGCCTAATAATGATGGCTTTGATGTGTGGCGTGTACTGCCCTGTACTACATCCCATCACAGCCTTATGTTGTCCATCTTTCTCCACCCCAATCGGGGTATGTGTGTTAGCATGATCATGGTTGTATTGTATCATTATTATCCTATTTGGTGATTCGGTTTAGGTTTTCCCATCTTGTCGTGGCCAGCTGGGATGTCCATATGGTATCTACTTTTCCATCTGGTTCGTTGCATCCCCAGTTTGCCAGGTAGTCTGCTGGTCTATTGCCTTCTCTTCTTACATGATGAATGACCTTATACTCAATACGTTTCATAGATTCTTCTAAGTCCTGGATGAGACCCGCCGTCCTCCAGCTCTTAGCCACCTGTTCCCATGACTTGCCATGATTTAGTTTTCTGATTGTCTCTATTACCAAATTTGAGTCACCTTCTATTTCTAATTTCATATATCCATTTCTTATTGCGATCCTGATTCCTTGATATGCCACCATGAACTCGGCTTCGTTGTTACTCATTATACCTCCTCTGTCTGCATAGATCCATCTGGTTTGGCCTTGGCTATCTCTAAAGATCCCGCCATATCCAGCAGGTCCCGGATTTCCTTTTGATGCTCCGTTTTTTATTTTTATTTTTTTTCTTTCTTTCTTTCTTTTTTGATTTTTTTTGTAACATGTTTTGAAATTTATTTACTTTTATTTTATTTTTTTATAATTTATTTATTTTTAATTGTTTTGATTTTTTTTTTTTTAATTTTGTTTTTTTTAATTTTATTTTATGTTATTTCTTTATTTTTATAATTTTAATTTAAAAAAAATCCTTAAATTTTTATTTTATTTTAATTTTTTTTATTTAAATTATTTAATTTAAATATTTTTTAATTTTAATTAATTCTTTTTTTTTTAACTTAAAAAAATGTTTTTATATTTTTTTGTCGTTCACTTTGTTTTTCTCTAAATTATATATTTTAAAAAAAATCATTTTTTTTTCGTTAATTTTTTATTCATTTTTTTTAACGAGTTAATTTTGGTTTTTTCTGCATTTTTATAGTTTTTTTTTTACTAACATGTTTTTATTATTTTTATTTTTGTCATATTTTATGTTTTTTTTACATTTTATAGGTTTTTTTTTCTCAAAGTTTTTAATTTTTTCTCATGCTGTATTTTATTTTTTGTAATTTTTATTTGGGTTTTTCTTTTTTTTTTTTTGCTCTTTTTTTTTTCTTTTTTAATTTTACATGGTATGGTCAATTTTTTTTTACATTTTATAGTTATTTTTTTATGTCATTACTATATATTTTTTATATCTGATTTTTATTTTTTTAATGTTTTATTGATGATGATGATGATGATGGTTAACATCCACTGAGACCAAACTTTGGTCTGTCGGACCTAAAGAAACGAATTATTTAGTTTGAATTGAGATTTTATTACTTGTTATTTTATTATTATTATTATTATTATTTTTCAATATTTGAATTTTTGTTTTCTTTTGTAAATCTCCATATTAACTTAATTCAATATAAAAATAATTTTAGTAATTTCAAACCAAGTAGAGATCATGAATAGGTCAAACACAGAGTTATTATTTACAAGAGTATCAATACACAATAGGAGTGTGAAATCAAACTCTTCGAAGCAATTGATTTAAGCTAAATCATATTAGTATCTCTAACATTCAATAAAAATATTATAGTTATGGATAACATACTAGAATCTTTGATGTTTGAATTTTGTGTCTGATGACTCTAACTCCCTTTCCCACAACCTACGAGGGATTTATTGATTGAATGATGGCGATGTGAGGATCTTAGTGTAAATGGAAAGGATGTGTGTCCCTTGCATTGCATTGAAACTATTCTACAAAAAAATTAGTAAAACGTTTTTGTGCTCAATTTCCTACGGTCCCTTCATGCCTTTATGAAGCACTAATGAGGGGGTGATCATTCATCTTCATAGCATCCAGGCATCCATTATAAAAGTTAGGCATTGTTGATCTAGGTATTTTAAGAAGGTTAGGCACCTTTGATCTATCTCCACTAAAAATCCAAGTACATCAAATGAGAGTTCTTAAATGGGTATTCAAGTCATTCCATTGTGATGGAAAATGTTACAAATTGAAGTAAACAAGAATTAGTGGTCTTCTTGTAAGTAGTGGAGGCAAGGGTTTTCAAAGATTAGTAAAGTTGATGGTAGTGTGGATATTGATATCTCCTTGTAAACATTATCAAAACCAATAATAGTCTCAATATATGTAAATAATAGTCTCAATTGTATGGAAAACCATGATTGACCATTACTTTGACTAAGAGGAGAAAATGATAAGAATTTTTTAATGGGGAAGAAATAATTGTGAAACATAACTCATGAATTTTAGTTGAAATTTATACAAGTCCTCATGTTCTTTACTTTTTTTTTTTTTTTTTCGATCAAGTGAGAGTAGGACCTTCTATTAAACTTAGTTAAATATACATAATTTACAAGGAGCCACACCCGCTCTGCGAGAGTTCAACAGATAGCCGGGTAGGCCAAACCTAACCAATCTCCCAAAATTAAGAGAACCTAAACCGAAAAACCGGGGAGAATTGCCAAAAAAAACATAAGGAGCATAGTAAACCTTGGAGGGCAAGTCCAAAACTCGCCATAGAACCACAAGAGGTCCCACCACAAGTCAAATTGAAAACTGACAAACTGACAAACTAACAAACAGACAAACGAACCCGAAGGAATTTAAAGCATAACACTTTAGATATTTTTCAGGTCCGACCAACGCACACACACAATCGCCACCGTTGATCCACTAATTAAGATCCAACGGTCATCATGGATATCGAAAGGACAAGAAACGCAAGAGTTAACTGCCTGATGAGGATGGTTTTCTCTCTCCTCGTTCCACAACGTGTCGCTCAAAGAGTGGAATCGAAGCCAAGCATTGAAAAACCAGAAATCGTTCAGACCCCGCCTGATATACCACTTGTGGTATTGGACTGGTTGACTCGCGTAAAAACCCACCTGACGTTTCCCCTTGTGCTGTCCCTTAATTCCTTCTAGCGGGTAGTACTTGAGCCAATCCCGTTCACTTGGATTCTCTGTCAACCACCACCTAAGCCAAATGACAAGGGCTACCCTGCCCTGTGGAACAATCCGAGTCAAACTGTTCTTCATTTAATCAAAGTGAATCCTTACCTTGGAAAATCACCAAACCATGGCGAGTTGGACTGTATGGAGTCCTCCAACCTCCCGCTGGTCTTCAAGATTCCTCTGATCCTCCCTGTTAGTCCATAGTTCCATATCCTGGGTAGCATTACATAGACAATCCTCCCGCGATTTACCTGGGGGAAGTGAATCCCAAGCATACCTAGAATCCCTGTTCCTATTATGACTCCTTCATTCGCCAACCGATCCCCTAACATATTAGCCTTTCTTTTCACATGAGAAAATCTGATAGTTTTGAGGGTTCGCAGGTGAGAATAGATGCGACAAAAAACCTACAAGAGCTTCCAGTGCTTTGACACTTTATCTGGAGAGGTGCCATTACTAATCTTCTTAGCCGCTCTAATAATTAATTTTGAATCCGCTTCAATTATATCATTGTGTGAACCTCAATTCACCAGGATTTCCAAGCATGGCTCTAATGCCATGAGATCAGCCATGTTGTTTGTAGCCTTCCCCAAGTGGCCATGGAAGATCATTTGTATTTGTCCCTGATCGTCTCTTATGGCACCCCAAAAGCCCTCTAATCCTCGGTTGCCCTTAACTGCTCCATCAATATTGATTTTTAAGAAACCATAAGGAGGAGGCTTCCAGATGGTAGCACACGTGTTTAGAAGGTTCATTGTCTTCATTATTCCCAAAGGATTAATAGACTGGAGCCCTAGGTGAAGTAAAATTCTCTCCTCATGGGGCAGGGGAGGATCTTTAGGAACGGTCCTCAGCAAGCTTCTAACTGTGTCTTTGAGCTACCTTAGAATTTGCTCAATTATGTGTTGGGGCCTGTGAGTTTTGTTTTTGAAGATTCGACTGTTGCGTTCTTTCCACACATGCCAAATGACAAAACCTGGAACCAGAATCTAGGCTTTATTAACTATCTCATTCCCTACGAAGTTCCTCCTCCAGTTATTTAGAGTGTTGGATATGCTAAGACTGTCCCTATCAGTTTGTCTAAAGATAGCAGCCACCCAGTCCCACACCTTTGAAGTGAAAGGACAGAGGTTGAGAAGGTGTTCAATCATCTCCTCATGCGCACCACAAAGGTAACACCTGGAAGGACCAATGAAGCCTTTCTTGAGGAGATTCTCCCAAGTTAAGATCTTCCTTTGATGCACTAGCCAGATGAAAAGCTTTATTTTCATCCACTGTGGACTTTGCCAAAGTTTCTTCCAGATCTGATCAGGATTCACAAAGTTAAATCCTGTGACTTCCCGTTTGGCCTCTTTGAGGTTAAAGTTGCCTTCAGTGTTCTTTCCCAACTTAATTGATCCGTTCAGGAAGAGACAATAATACTTTTATGCTCGAGCTCCTGGGTGAGGGCTTATGCCTTGGTTTTCAGCTGGTTTTCATCACTGTATCCTAGATCCTTCCACTCCCTCCATTTTCCATTGTTCCTTCCCTGATCCCAGAAGTCTTTTACCAGAACCATACCTTTGTTGTCTGTGTCATTTTTGAGATCTGCAAATTCATCCCTATAAAGGTTGGGTTCCTATTGCCAGTTATCCTCCCAAAATCGAGCAAGATCCCCTACCCATGTTCTTTAATTATTAAATACTTAATGTAAATACAAATAAATTATCGTTAAGATATTGATTTTTAAGATTAAATACGTATTAAAAGGAATTCATCTATGACACTTTATTTTTGATATAGTTTGAATAAACCACTTAAAGTTCATTATCGATTAATCCTAATTAGTTTTGTAAAAGATATATCTTTACTTACATTAAGAGATTTATTTCAAAAATAAATTACATTTATAAACTTATATCAATACATATAAGTAAATGGAATTGAATAAATAGCTTCTAAGTCTTGTTGGATTCTATGAGATTATTTTAAGTACAAATAGTTTCTTTAAGAATTGAAATTTACAAAATGTTTATCTTGATGGGAAAATCATGTCATATGGTGCAAAAAGTTTAAAGACATTCATTTATGGCTCATATGTTGAATGAGCTTAAATAGTCTACTTAATGCTAATTGTCAATTCATTAATCCATGTTTAATTAGAAAATGCATTTTTTACATGGATTTTTATTCTAGAAATAACAATGTCACATTTATACATTCATATTAAACCACATGATAAATAAAAATCAATTAATGGTTTCTTGACTTATTGAATTATATGATAATTGATTTAAGAATGCATGGTTAGAAAAAGTTGTCAATTCAAAATAGAATAAATTAGTTAGAACTCATCAAACACTGATTTTAAATTATTAATTTTCTAAAAAATATATTTTTACTTATATTAAGAACTTTATTTCAAAAACAAATTGCATGTATACATACATATATACTAAACATAATTTAATACATACTTGTTTTATTGTCTTCTGTCAGATTATTCAATTACAAATAATTTATTTAAGAATTGAAATTTACCAAATGTTAGGGGTGGGAAAATCAAATGTCCTATGTTGCAGAAAGTTTAATTACATTTATTTATGGCATGTATCTTGAATGAACTTGAACAATCTACTTAACATTCATGACCAATTAATTATTCCATGTGTTGTTAGGAAAAACATTTAATTTTACATGGAGTTTTATTTCAAAAAAATTGTCACATTTATACATTTATATTAAACCTCATGATAGGAAAATAAAAGTCGATAAATGCTTTTGTATAGATCACTTAGAACTCATTATCAATTACTTTATATATATATATATATATATATATATATATATATATATATATATATATATATATATATATATATATATATATATATATATATATATATATATATATATATATATATGAAGAGCAACATCTCAAAAATACATCACATTTATAAACTTCTATCAATGCATATAACCGAATAGAATTCTTCAAGTCCTATTGGACTCTATGAAATTATTTAAACCACAAATAAACTAGTTGAGAATTGAAAATGACAAAATGTTAATATGGATGGGAAATTCAATGTCTTATGGTGCAAAAAGTTTAGATACAACCATTTTTAACCCATCTCTTTAATGAGTCTAGATGGTCCACTTAACACATTGTTAATTAATTATTCCGTGTTTCATTAAGAAGATAATTTTGTTTTTCATAGAGTTTTGTTTCAAAACAATACAATATGAAATTAATACTCTTAATAAATTAAGTGATAGGATTATGGATTAAAAATTTCAGTTTATTTAAAATACAAATTACAAAAAATTAACTTTAAGTAATGAAATTAAATCCCTTAAAGTTCAAAGATATAATTCATCCATGATAGTGTCTAAACAAACCTTGATAGTCCACTTAGCAATCATTATCATTAATTATATGTTTTTTTAAGAAATTCAAAATTATTTACAATAGATTTTTATCTAAAAAATTACAAATCATATTTATGCACTCATATTAGTGGATTTTATATGTAAACAATGAATAACTAACTTTGTGCCTTGTTGATTTTCATTGTTATATGATTGCAACTACAACCATTAATTGATTTAAGCATATAAATTTAGGAAAATTATGAATTGAGAAATCACATATCTTATGTTTCAAAAGGTTCAAATCATTCATCTATGACACATTTCCCATTAGCCTTAATAGTGAATAATGCATTGTGAATAGTGAATAGTGCACATAGCATTTATCAACTAAATTATTATAATTTTTTTAGTAAGAATTACACCTTTGCTTGCAAGGAGTTCTATTTCAAAACTTATATTTCACATTTATATATGATTGTTGATGCATATAAGTAAACAAAAATCATTAAAAATAACATGTCTTGATAGTTCATGTAAGATAATTAAAAAGGCAAACAACAAAGTCATTGCAAAAGAAATTATAAATAATAAGAAATATACATATTAATATAATTGGCAATTCCCATATATTTCAAAAAATATAAAATCATACAAATTGATACAACAAAAACTATGTCCAAAATGTATTGAAAATTTGGAATGTACTTTTCAACAAATTTATAAAGGAAATTATCTCCATCCACTACAATGAAGTACATGTTCTATTGAACATTTGAATGTACTCATGTTTTTCTTTGATACAATGAAGTGTCTTAAGAAAGGGGAATAAAACTTGCATAAGTCAAGTATCTTGCTCTTTTCCTGTATAGGCTTTTATCAAGATGTGGTTTGATCGATATCCAATGAATTGAAAAGTATGCTTTGTTGTATCTATTAGCAATACATTTGATTCTTTATAATTATCTCCATATTGGGACCACACATCAGTCAACTTTTTCTCATAAAATTGTCTTGTTCTCCCTGCTTCCAATTTTGTTTGCAAATAACAATGAGACTTGTCCCATGCAAATTTAAAGTCCTCTATATCAATATTTGACTTTTCAAGTACTTTTCGGATGTACTTGTCAGTGACATTAATGTCCATATTATGACATCATAAATTTTTAAGCAACATTTTAATACTTCTCACTGAAAAAGCCTTAAAAAATAAGACCTACCACCAAACTATCAGTCTAGTTCCCTTTGAATATGAAAATTGTGTTCATCTTTGGTGTATGATATGAAGAATACTCCTTCCATTTCAAATATCAACATCTTTTGACTTGTAGTAATGCCCATCTGCATCTGCACTGCAACCACATGTATGATATTAAAATGTCTACACTTCATTGCTCAAGGACATAAACACCTACCAAATTAAAAATAATGTTATTATTTATTATGAATTGTTTCCATTATATGCAAAGGGAATTTTACGAGTTAATAGTAATAAAAAATACAAATACAAAGGCCCCATTAAAATGAACAAACTAATGATATGTTTAATTTATATATACAACCTAGTACCTTTATTTAATTTGTATGGAATACAATTTTTCTAAGAACACTTTGACCCACCATTAAAATCATTGATTTTAATACTTATGATGATTTCTTTAATTGCAATTGAAAAATATAATTACAATGGTCTAGTGCAAGTAAACAATCTAATTATATCTTAACTTCCACATACAATATAATTTACAATTTTTAAATTTCAAACCTAATTAATTATATGCTAATTTCTAGAGTCTCTACCCTAGTTGCTTTTGGTGCTTCTTTTAGTACAAATTTTATGTTTATTGTTGGTGCTACATAGAACCTAATATAGTTTTTCAACTTATATGGAATAAAAAAAGTTATAAGAATGCAATGGGTCATCCTTCATATTACTAATTTCTAAGAGGTATAATGATAACTTAAACCACTATTGAAACAAATAATTGTAATGATCTAATTCAAACAAATAGACTAGTTATCTATTAATTTTTACATATAATGTAATCCATTGTAAAAATTTCTATAGCATGGGAAATTTTGATATGAAAACATTAAATGACAATTCAAATCAATAATTGTTATCAACACAATATCTCACCAAAAATAAATAAAATAAAAATATTTTATTTTTAGTAATGATAAACCAAATCAACAATTATTTTATTAGTGTTGTGAAATAAAAGCAATAGTTCATGATGTCATACAAATAATAGCATGAAATAGATATCGGTCATCTTAAGGTACTTCTAAATGCAATTCGTGGCTATGTATTCGGTCTCAGCGGTGCTTATAACAACTGACTTCTGCGTCCTACTCATCCATGATATCGAAGCAGAACCCAAAAAGAACTAGCATTGAGAAGTGCTCTAGTGATCCTCCACACTGGGTGCCTAGTTAGCATTCGAATAATCATGCAGCTTCATATTTCCAACAGTGTATCTCAATCCATGAGAGATTGTGCCCCGAAGATATCTTAGAAGATTGTTGGCACCAATCCAGTGAGGCTCAACCAAATATGAGCTCACCATGCTAACTGAAAAACATATATCCAAACGGAAGTTCACCAAGAACATCAATGCAAATGAGTATATGAAACTCAAAGGCATTTCCAAAATCTGGTCCGACATCACCAACATATAACTTCTGAATGTTAAGATCCTCGAGGTAGTCACGTGCTTGCAGTTTACCATTCCATATCCAGAATCCAACTCCCTCTTACTTCTGCAAGTGAGAGGGTCTGCACCTGTTAGAAATAGGTTGTTCTTAGAAGGCATCGGTATGAGAGGTCTATCATCCACAACCTTCAAACAATGGTTTGGATCGACTTCACTCTTAGTGAATCTCAGCTTCATTTGACAACTATCAATCCTCTCATATCAAACTTGGGGTGATTTGCTTCAAGCCATAGAGGGCTTTCTTCCACCTACACACATGAGATTCCTAATCATGAATCTCAAACCTCCTCGGGTTGTTCCAAACCTGTGGACCTGCTACATGAGGGGAATGGTCCCCTTGTGAGATTTTCCTTCGATACATCTCAGACATGTACCTTCATGCTCCTTTTGAATTTAAGAATCCTTGTCATCATCTGACTCACAGACCTCTGGTGCTATGTGTCAACTGACATGGTCCCCAATGGACTTTTTGAAATTTGATACAAATTTCCAACCTTGAACCCACAAGTAAAAGCATCCTTGAAAATTTTATTTTCAAACACGTACCTTTCCATCGATGAATGCCACCCTGAAACCTTTGACTTCCACTGCCGAAATGGACACCAGGTTCTTCTTGCAATCAGGTACATAAAAGAGATTATGTAAATGAATCGAGTTACCCTCATTCGATTGAGGGGTAACACCCTTTCTAGGATAGGTGGCATCGGCTCCAAGTATAAACCCACGAATGTTTCCATCTCTACCAAATTAGAGAGAGAGCACCCTTCTATCTGATGGAGTGCCTTGAAGCACTACAATCAATAAGCCAGATTCCCAAAGAATCTGAAGGAGAGGGCCAATACAAGATACCACTTCTTTATCTTATCATAAAAAACATTTGATTCTTCATACCTGGGGTTCCTTGGTTTCTCAAAAGAGTCAGTTGTGTCCTGTTATTCTTCTGATCATTGAAGATGTCCCTAGAATGATTGTTATCATCATCAAGTGATGTGTCCCTGCTAGTCAGACACTCCTTTGCATAATGACCAAACTTATTTCAACCAAGGCATCTGCCTTTCATTCCACCCTTAGATTCAGACTTCCCATTAAAGTGATCTTCAGGTAGGCCATCAGAAACTTCCACTACACCATTCTGATAATATTCTCTACTTCGACTTCACCCTTGGTGAATTAGAAGAGGGATGAGGAATCCATTGATCGTTTTGTCCTTTCCCAACTGTCTTAGTGATTGCTCTTTCACTATTGCTTGGGATTTGTCTTCACCTCAGCTCTGATACCATGTTAATTTTTGGGTATGTTCTATTCTAGAGTAATTTATTTCAATTTTCACAATTAACTCAATATTTTTTCCAGATTAGCAGTCACATCAACATTAAAGTAAACTATAGTTAGAACATAAATATAAATCGCAGAAGACAATCCAAGACAAGAGGACAAAAGATGTGGTGCTAGCCAGGGACAAACCCCAATGTGGGGAAACCCTTGTTCAATTCTTCTTATATGTTCTTCAATAGTTTAGCACAGAGAGAGAGAGAGAGAGAGAGAGAGAGCTAGTACATATACAACTGAAGTCAACACTTTGACTTATCTAAATGAGAGCATAGATCATCTCTAAGAAGATGATGCATGTGATTAGTTGAAGACATGCTTCTTCAACTAATTCTCCAAGGTGACTCCTTCACCTATCATCGTGCTGCATCTCATCATCATGCTGCACCCATCATCACAATGCTGGACCTCATGACTGCTGCACTTAATGTTGTATTGTTGTCCCATGTGTCATGGTTGAACCATGTTGTCCATGTTTGTTGTCCCATTTCTTTCTTGTTGTCACTTGCATGCTTGGTGTACTTGTTGCTAAGTACCATACAGTTGTCCCAATGTTAGTTTGATGTCCCTTACATGCTGATGTACCATTGCATGCCTGGTGTACCTGCTGCTAAACTGTACCATACAATTGTCCCAATGTTAGTTTGTTGTCCCTTGCATGCTGCTGTACCAATGCATGCTTGATGTAATTGCTGCTAAGTATCATACAACTGTTAGTTTGTTGTCCCTTGCATGATGTTGTACCAATGTGCTATACTTGCAGCACCATGAACTTGCTATATCATATTGCTGCACCTCATCATTGTGTTGCCCCTCATTATGCTATGATACACTTTGTCACTATACCCATCATGTTGAAACATTCATCATCATGTTGTTGCAATATATCATCATCATGCTGATTCAATGTATCGTCATCACTATTTTGGGGCTTTTCTATTTGCTGCATTGCTGGATTGGTTAGGGAATTCTAACAGCAGTCCTAACAGCCTTCAAAATGTGGCTAGAATAGCCCTCCACAACTGCGGTTCCCTTTCTAAGAGGGGAGGAAAGCCTTGGCTGCAATGCTCGGCTGTTCCAACCCCTATTCCATCCTTCGGCCTCCTCTTATCTATTGTGGCTTGCTAAAGCAAGTTGTGCCTTAGTTGTGGCAGCCCTTCTAAGGGACATTCCTTCACCTAACCACCCCAAAACAATTCCGCTGCCTCTCAACCTCAATATGTGGGCTACGACCTTCTTCAACAGCTCCTTGGCCTCTTGGAATAGCCTCTTAACTCCTCGTTGTTCTCTTCTAGGCTTGTTGTGGCTAGGGTATATCCATACCACCCTTAGGACAACGTATAGGCTTCTTCATAGGCTACGTTAGGGCTTCTCCATAGGGCAGTGTTAGGGCTTCTCAATAGGGCAGCGTTAGGGCTTCTTAATAGGGAAGCGTTAGGGCTTCTCCATAGGGAGTGTTATTCCTTAGGATCTATCCTCCTACTAAAACCCAAAGACAAGTAGAGAGGAAGAGATCCCAAGTGTGTGTAGAAATGACTTGAAGGCCACTTCTATTTATACTAAAACGTTGGGCACAAGTGGGGTTTATTTGGTTGTTGGCCGACCTTGACAAATTGTCCCATAACACAAATAAATTCATATCTCCATGAATATTTATAGGAATCAGATGATCTTTAGATCAATCTTACACCTCTCGATGAGAGGGATCCAAGAAAAATATCAACTTCCATTAATAAGATGACCCACATGGAGTTTGGACCTAGTTTCCAATTTTAATAGCATAAAAACAAACACATAAAAACATTATAGGGTGAAATAAATCTAGCATGTGCTAGAATTACGTTTAGCAAAAATACAAACATGTTTCCAACAACAATATTGCAAAGAAAATTAAATGTAGCACATGCTAGATTTATTTCTAGTACAGACAAAAGCACATTGCCAATAACAACATTAGAAGGGGAAAGAAATTTAAGCATAATAAAAAAAAAAAAAAAAAAAAAAAAAAAAAAAAAAAAACTCATATCAACATTGGTAGGTGAAAGAAATCTAACAAGTGCTAGATTTAATTCTAGCACAAACACAAATATGTTGTCAACAAAAACATTACAGCAAGGTAAAATAAAATCTAGCACATGCTATATTTCCTTCTAGCACAAACATAAGTAAACAACATTATTGTATGGCTAAAGAAACCTAATACATGTTGGATTTACTTCTAGCACAAACACAGACATATTACCAATAACATCATTGTAAGGAAAAAGGAATCTATCACCCACAAGATTTTTTCTAGCACAAACAAAAACACATTGCGAATAAGAACATTGTAAGGTGAAAGAAATCTAATGTGTGTTATATTTCATTCTATCATAAACACAAGCACATAACAACATTGCAAGGTGTCGGAAATCTAGTATGTGTTAGATTTACTTCTATCACAAGCACAAGTATATTGTCAACAACAACATTGCAAGAAAAAAAAGAAGTCTATTGCATGCTAAATTTCCTTCTAGCATAGGCAGAAACACATTGCAAAATAAAAACAATGCAAGGCATTTGATATCCTTCTAGCACAAATAACTATATTGTCAAAAATAATATTGCATTGTGAAAAAAATATAACACGTACTATATTTCCTTCTAGTACAAATTCACAAACATATTGCCAACAACAAAATTACCAGACAAAACAAATCTAACACATGCCAAATTTCCTCCTATCAAAAACACAAGCATGTTGCAAATAACAACATTACAAGATGAAAGAAATATAATGCATAATATATTTCCTTCTAATGCAAACATAATCACATAACAACATTGTAGGGTGAGAAAAATTTAGTCTGCGTTATATTTACTTCTAAAACAAGCATATAAATATTTCCAATGACAACATTACAAGACAAAACAAATCTAACACAAGCTAGATTTCCTTTTAGCCCAAACGAAAACATGTTAACAATAACAACATTGCAAGGTAAAAGAAAATCTATCTAACATGTGTTAGATTTCTTGTTAGCGCAAACACAAGTACATAGCAACAATGTAGAGTGAGAAATCTAGCAAGTGCTAGCTTTATGTCTACCACAAATACAAGAATGTTGCCAACAACAACATTGTAGAGTATAAGAAATATAGCCTGTGCTAAAAAAATTTCCAACACAAACACAAGCACATTTCGATTTGAAAGAAATCTAATGCATGTTATATTTCCTTCTAGCACAAACACAAGCACATAACAACATTGTAGGACTAAAGAAGTCTAGTGCATGCTAGATTCATTTCTATCACAAACACAAACAGATTGCAAGTTGAAGGAAAGAAAACACATGCTAGATTCCTTCTAGCCATTGTTTTAAAAAACGACCGAGTCAACTCCAACTCGGCCGAATTAGACCAAACCAATGCCTCGCCGGGTCAGCTCGATGGTCAAAACGGAATGGTTGGTCATGTTGTTATCAAGCCAGTCATTGACTCGGTCATCTCGATAACAACTCGGTTGACTTGGTAATGACTCGGTCGACTTGGTAACAACTCGGTCAGCTAGGCTCTTTGACAAAAATCTTGAAGCACATTTGTCAAAAGTTGTCCCACCTCCTAATATCAATGGTTTGGTTGTTGTTTATTGCATATTTATAGCCCTAAAGTAATCTATCACTGTGAGAAAGTTTTGAAAATTACAAGGTCGAAGTATGGTTATCCTAGTGGCATGAATTAGAAAACTAAAACAATGCATTGAGCCATACAATGTTTTTAAAAAGGCAAACGTTCTGGCAATGGACTAATAAATACATATTTACCTTTGATTGTTTTGGAGCTTTACTAGAATTAAATCAAGGGTTTTGAGACTTCATTAGGGGCAAAGAATTGGTATTATTGTTGTTGTAATCTAGTGATTGTCCTTAGGCTGAGGCAGAAAAGAATCCCGGCAGTGGTGGCTAAGTATGAAAATTGTATTGGATAGTGCACTAGGTGCCATTTTGATATAATGGATATATTCATGAGCCTAGTTTGATCATATGTTGTCTTCTCTCTATATTCTAAAGCTTTGTGTTTGGAAACATGAATGAAAATCTTTAAAATTATGTTTTTTATAAATAAATAAAAATTAATGTATTTTTTACAATTACCGCGTCATTGAAATCAAACTGGTTGAGTCGCTACCGAGTTGGAGTCGAAGTCGGAGCTGACCCTCGGTCATTTATGAACCAAAGTCGAAGTTTTAAAACATTGCTTCTAGCACAAGCAACCACATTTCCAAAAACATTGCATTGTGAAATAAATCTAGTGCATGAAAAATTTCCTTCTAGCCCAAAGATAAGCACATCGCCAATAACAACATTGCAAGGTGAAAAAAATCTATGTGTTTTAGATTTTCTTCTAGTATAAACACACGCAGACACAAACATTGTAAGGTGAAATAATTCTAGCTCGTGCTAGATTTACTTCTAGCAAAAACACAACCATGTTGACAACAACAACATTACACGGCAAGGAAACCTAGTGCATGCTAGATTTCTTTCTAACACAAGCACAATCACATTATAGGATGAAAGAAATAAAACCAGTGCTATATTTCCTTCTAGCACAAACACAAGAACATAACAACATTGTAGGGTTAAAGAAATATAACACACACTAAATTTACTTCTAGCACAAACTGAAACATATTGCCAATAACAATATTGCAATAAAAGAAATCTAGCGTGTGCTAAATTTCCTTCTAACACGGTCACATGCAAAATTCCAATAACAACATTGCAAGGTCAAAGAATTCTAGCATATTTCCTTCTAGCACAAACAACCAAATTTCCAACCACAACATTGCATTGTGAAAGAAATCTAGTGCATGCTAAATTTCCTTATAGCTCAAACACAAGCACATAAAAACAATGTAAGGTGAAAAAAATATAAAATGTGTTATATTTACATTTATCAAAAACACAAGCCTATTGCCAACAACAACATTATCAAGCAAAAGAAAGCTAACACATGCTAGATTTCATTCTATCATACACAAGTGTATTGCTAATAACAACATTGTAAGATGAAATAAATCTAACGAATGTTAGATTTTCTTTAGCAAAAATAAGCACATAACAGCTTTAACCCTTAGTAGCTCCCACACACATATTTTTATTTACATGTTTGTTTTTTGACACCTAACACCCCTCAAGTCATTTCATGGACTTTTTTGAGAAGCCAATGCACTTCTATTATAATTATTAAGTTAGATGAAACCCACTTTGTATGCACATGGGGTCTTACCCCCCATACTCTTTTCATCTTATTTGGTCTACAATGTTAATGCGTTTATTAGTGTGCATGAAATATCATATTTTCAACACCAGAATTTTTAGCCTCAAAACATATAAAAGCATATGCACATCGATACTCTGGTCCCAAAACATACACACATACATACACATGGGCATGATACCCCCACTAGCCTAATCTTTGCATGTACATGTTATTTACAATCAAGGATTTGGAATTGGGGTGTTAGAAAAATTATCCAACATAGACAAAATTTTAGAACCTAAAATACACTAGAGGATGTGTTCCACGATTGGAACAAGGTAGTTATATTTATCTAATGCTGTTGGGTCCCTATAATACTAGTGATTACCCCATTAATATTGTAGTTATACCCCTTATTAATATTGTTGTGCCCCTATTGCCCCCATATTGTTATTACTGTGCCCCATAGAATCCCTCTATTGTTATTTTTGTGGCTTTATATTATTATTGTTAGGTCAGCTAGATTATATTGTGACTCCTTAGACTCCTATATATAGAAAGGATATTTTGTCATTTGAATCATCGAAGAATTGTTCATTTATGTAATGTAAAGGAGGTTTCCCTCTCGAAAAGGCTGAATTCTAAGGCGTTGATCTATCTTTTCTATCTTTACTTGAGCTGGTTTCATAACATTTGGTATCAGAGCTTTGGATTCTAGGGTTTCGCTGCTCCAAACAGGTCATCGTGGAATTTTCGCTATAACTTTTTTTCTGCGACGTTTCAGAAGTTGCAAAGAAAACCCATTTGAGAAGAAATCGCGCTGAACCTTGGCTCTGAATTTCAAAGCTTTTCGCGCTATATTTGCGGAGATATGATCTGAGGAAGTTGGTCTTTTTGTAGACTCCTGAATTACATTCCAAACAGGTGACCTGGGGAAAATCGTCATAACTTTCTCTCTGGGGATTGGATTGAAATTTTGTAAGAAGGTACAGAAAGAGGATGGACTTTAGTTTATTGTATGCATTTTTCAGATCGAAAGGTCGAAACAGTGACTCGTGGCACGTCGTACAAGTTCGCTCTACTGAACTAGTCTATAATCAAGTCACTGTGGGAGATTTCACATAACTCTTCCTTGAAGAAACCAATCTGGGTCAGACTTGTGGCATTGGAAAGAGGACACAAAGGGCTACTACAGATCACAAATTCAGAACTAGATGATAGGAAAGTACAGAGATACATCAGAGGCAATATCGAGCTCCTATAAAGTGAAAAAAGGTGTGTAGATTTTCTTAAATTTTTTCTTAAGCTTGGTTTGAAAATTTGTTTTGAAGGAATTCAAAGGGCATAATAGAGCATTATTATCGGTAACTAATGCCCCGAGGAAAGAAAATGCAAACACTTAGTAAGGAACCTGGAAGCTCTAGCATGACTCATGAAGAAGAAGAAGAAATGCTATATGATATATCAAAATTACAAGAACAAATGCAACAAGTGTCACTTGCACAAAAAGCAAAAGAATCTAAGATGGATGGTTTAAGGAAAGATGTAGAAGCTAAGATGGATGGTTTAAAGAAAGGCGTAGAAGCTAAAATTTATGGCATGGATGATAAGATGGAAGAATTGAAGATAAATATGAATAAGTTGCTACAAGAAATGGTCAATAAGGGTGAAAGGGTACTAAAGGAAACTCATGATGAGAACAAAAGAAATGTTAATCATGATTCCATAGACTCTAATGTTGGATCGAAGACTCACCATATTCCAACAATCGATATGAGGAAGTTTGATGGCAAGGATCCCGCCACATGGATATTACAAATGGAGCAGTTCTTCGATCTCAATAATGTGCAAAACACACAAAAGGTACGTATGGCTTTTCTCTCATAAATAATTTATCACTTGGGAAATTTTTACGGAAGAATTGATAGCACATTATGAGGATACAAAAAGCAACACTTTTTTTAGCCAATTGATAAGTCTCAAACAAAAGGGTTCAATAATGGAGCACATTGAGGAGTTCCAAAAATTGAACATAAGGGTAAAAGATATTCCAGAGGAGCATAGGATTGATGTGTTCATAGGGTCTTTAAAGGATAATATCCAACATGATGTTCGCCTTTGGGAACCTGATTCATTAGAGAAGGCATTCAGGTTAGCAAGAAAAATGGAAAGCAAAATTATGGCAACCAGGAAGCATACCACTCACAACTATAAAGACGGAAGTGTTGTTTCCCCTAGTCTTCCACAACCTATAAGGTTGACACCACAACAACTGGAAGAAAAAAGAGCAAAAGGGCTTTGTTACAGTTGTGATAGCAAATACACTAAAGGTCATAAGTGTGCTGAGAAGAAATTATTCTACATAGATTGTGAAGAGGAAGAAGAAAAGGAGCAAGAAAGGTCAAAAGAAGAGGATATACTCCAGGAACAAAGCCTAGATGAAGAACAAATAAATCCGACCATATCTTGTAATGCATTGGCGGGAATTACCACTCCTCAAACCATCAAGATAGAAGGACAAATCAAGAAGAAAAAGGTAATAGTGTTGATTGATTCAGGAAGCACCCACAATTTTATTCATTGTAGGGTAGCAAAAGAATTGAATTGCTTCCTATATCCAGCACCAGAGTGTCAAGTGATGATTGCAAATGGAGGAACAATAAATTTCTCTGGAAAGTGCCATAATATCAAGCTATCCATGGGAGAATATGTATTGACTAGCCCAATGCTTTCCATTCCAATGGGAGGTGCTGATGTTGTACTAGGAGTCCAATGGCTACAATCCTTGGGTACAATAGCTTTTAATTTTCAAGAACTTTTCATCAAATTTTCTACGGAAGGAAAGGAAGTTGAATTAAGGGGTATTGTAGGGAAACCAGGAAAGATAATCAGCTCTAATGGTATGACAAAGCTTCTAAAAAAGGAGCAAAGAGGTGTAATTGCACAATTATGTTCGCTAGATGTTTCCACATTGGAATCATCTATTTCTCCAGATCTCCAAAAAGTCCTAGACAATCATTCCAAGGTATTTGAGACTCCCAAAGGTCTCCCACCTATGCGTGATCATGATCATGCTATTCATCTAATTCCAGGAAGTGTTCCTCCAAACATCAGGCCGTACAGATATCCCTATGTCCAAAAAAGTGAAATTGAACGTATGGTTGCAGAAATGCTAGAGGCTGGTATAATTCAACCGAGTCAAAGTTCTTTCTCTGCTCCAGTAGTATTGGTGCACAAGAAGGATGGATCATGGCGCATGTGTCTGGATTATAGGGAGCTCAACAAGCTCACTATTAAAGATAAGTTCCCCATTCCTGTCATTGATGAATTACTGGATGAATTGCATGGATCAATTTACTTCACCAAGTTGGATCTTCGTTAAGGATATCATCAAATCAGAATGAAGATTGAAGACATTCCGAAAACAACATTTAGAACTCATGAGGGTCATTATGAATTTTTGGTCATGCCTTTTGGCCTTACCAATGCACCTTCAACATTTCAAGGTTTGATGAATTCAATTTTCAAACCATTCCTTAGAAAATTTGTGTTAGTATTTTTTGATGATATACTAATCTACAGCAAGTCTTGGAAGGATCATGTTGAACATGTTGACAGGGTGCTACAACTATTGGAGGAGAAACAATTATATGCAAAAAGATCCAAATGTTTCTTTGGAGTCCAGGAGGTGGAATATTTGGGTCATATTGTATCTCATGAAGGAGTTAAGGTAGACCCTAGCAAAATTAAAGCCATTAAGGAATGGAAAATCCCCACATCCATAAAGCATCTGCGAGGATTTCTTGGGTTGACAGGGTATTATCGCAAGTTTGTTAAGAATTATGGGAGAATAGCAGCACCTCTAACAACATTATTGAAGAAAGATGCATTTTCATGGACTCCGGAAGCAACAAAGGCCTTTGAACATCTTAAAGAGGCAATGTGCCAAGCACCGGTCTTAGCTACACCGGACTTCACAAAAACCTTTATTGTGGAATGTGATGCTTCAGGAAATGGAATTGGTGCTGTTCTAATGCAAGATGAAAGACCCATTGCTTTTGAAAGTCGTCCAATCAAGGGAAAGTTTTTAAGCAAAGCTATTTATGAGAAGGAAATGTTGGCAATACTCCATGCACTTAAGAAATGGCGACCCTACCTAATGGGAAGACACTTCAAGGTAAAAACGGATCATGATAGCCTTAAATACTTTTTAGAACAAAGATTATCCTCTGAAGAGCAACAAAAGTGGGTCACAAAGATGTTGGGTTATGACTTTGAAATCATCTACAAAAAAGGGAAGCAAAATGTGGTGGCAGATGCACTCTCAAGAAAGGATGAGGATGTGGAAGCATTGTTGTGCGCCATTTCTATTATCCAACCAGATTGGATAAACGAAGCAAGGGAGGAATGGAAGAATGATGAAGAAGTGTGGGCACTTATTCGAAAGCTACAACAAGATTCCAGTACGTCTGATACATTTAGCTGGAAAAATGATTCGTTATGGTACAAAGATCGCTTATACCTCTGTAAGAATTCCCAGCTAAAACAAAAGATTCTTATGGAATTGCACACTTCTCCCTTAGGAGGGCACTCAGGATTTTTAAAAACTTACCACAGGGTTAAGAAGGAATTTTTTTGGGATGGCCTTAAATCAGATATTCAAAAGTTTGTGGCGGAATGTTTGGTTTGCCAACAAAATAAAGTTGAAACAATTAAGAGACCAGGTCTATTACAACCTTTATCCATTCCAAGCCAACGTTGGGAGGAGGTTTCAATGGATTTTATCACAGGTTTACCCAAGTCTGAGGGAAAGAGTGTCATCATGGTGGTAGTTGACAGACTTACCAAGTATGCACACTTTTGTGCATTATCACATCCATTTAAAGCCAGTACATTTTCTACTGCATTTATGGAAACAATTCAAAAGCTACATGGAAACCCAAAGATTATTGTAAGTGACAGAGATCCCATTTTCACTGGAAATTTTTGGACAGAATTATTTTCTTGTCTTGGTACTCAGTTAGCTCATAGCTCATCTTATCATCCTCAATCTGATGGGCAAACTGAGATAGTAAACAAATGTTTGGAAGGATATCTTCGTTGCTTTGTATCTGATAAACAGACACAATGGGTCAAATGGTTGCCTCTGGCTGAATGGTGGTATAACACTTCCTTCCATACAGCAACAAAAATGACCCCATTTATGGCACTTTATGGGTATCAACCACCATCCATCACATCATATTTAAGAGAAAATTCTAAGGTTCAGGCAGTGGAACATCACATCGAACATCAACAACAAGTCCTCCAACTCTTAAAGGATAACCTCGTGTTGGCACAGAATAGAATGAAACAACAGGCAGATCAACATCGCAGTGAAAGAAGTTTTGATGTAGGTGATTGGGTATTCCTACGGCTACAACCATATAAGAAAATGTCCCTCAAGCAAGCTAAGAAGGATAATAAATTATCACCAAAGTATTATGGTCCGTACAAGGTGTTGCAAAAGATTGGTACTATGGCATACAAATTGGAGCTTCCTGCAGCTTCTCGATTGCACCCAGTTTTCCATGTTTCATGTTTAAAGAAGGTTATAGGCGACAAGCTCCCAGTTCAAATAATATTGCCAGAACTTGACGAGGAAGGAAAAATTATATTGGAACCAGAAGAAGTCATAGAAACAAGAACTCGACAGCTACGAAATCGATCAATTTTAGAGTATCTTATCAAGTGGAAGAACTTATTCGTTGAAGATTCCACATGGGAGGATGAAAATTTTATGCAGAAGTATCCAGAACTACTCAAGCGTTGAGGACAACACTTTTTTGAAGGCGAGGGGCATGTTGGGTCCCTATAATACTAGTGATTACCCCATTACTATTGTAGTTATACCCCTTATTAATATTGTTGTGCCCCTATTTCCCCCATATTGTTATTACTGTGCCCCATAGAATTCCTCTATTGTTATTTTTGTGGCTTTATATTATTATTGTTAGGTCGGCTGGATTATATTGTGACTCCTTAGACTCCTATATATACAAAGGAGGTTTTGTCATTTGAATCATCCAAGAATAGTTCATTTATGTAATGTAAAGGAGGTTTCCACCTCGAAGAGGCTGAATTCTAAGGCGTTGATCTATCTTTTCTATCTTTTCTTGAGCTGGTTTCATAACAAATGCTTTATTGATATTTTTTAAATCAATGAAAATCTTGATTTCTCCATTCTTATTCCTAACAGGCACCATATTGGATACCCATAGGGAATGGTGAATGATAAAAAATATTTTTCCTCTTATATTCATTTTCATTTGTTATTATATTGTTGAATACATATCTAAGAATGTTTGTTGAATAGGATTATATGTTTCTTGAATGATATCACATTCTGAATGATTTTAGTGTCATGGGTCTTTGAATCAGTGTGATTCTACGACAAAAAAGTCTTTATAATTCCTTTAGGAAATGAAAAAATGTAGCCCTCTCAATAGGCACGTATCCAATACCTAGATTAATATTTTGTGGGTATTATTTGTTATAGAGATCCGAATCACATATTTAAGAAATAAGTTCTCACTTTTTGGTTTTGCATCTAGAGGCAATGTATTAATTTGTTGATCACAATGTCAATTTTCATCAATGGTTGACCCCCTAAAAGTATCTCCCTATGTGAGGAATTCTAAAATAGGGGCATTATCATCAAAAAATATCTAGTTTGTAATATTGTTTGGTATAGAAGGTATGGAAAATTGTTCATTAGAAGACATGTCCATAGAAACATTTCCCAATGGTATAAATATAGGAGTTGTGTTTGAAAGTAAATTTGCATTTGCATTTTTACTTCAATGTACATAATTAATATTGAATGTTTCAAAATTAGAAATAATAAACCATGCCTCATCTCTATAATTCTTAAGGTGATTAAAATACAATGAATTGAATTTCCTAAATGTTTGATAACTATTTGTAAATCCTTATTAGTTGGAGCTATTTAACATCCAAATCTATCACTTTTTTAAGGCATTGTATCAAAGCCTCATACTTAGTGACATTATTTGTGCATGGGAAATACAAGCAACAAGACATCAAATATTTGTATCCTTTAAGATCTCTAAGAGTGCATCTAGACCTTGCTCATGAACTCAACTTAGAGCCATCAAAAAATAAAAACCATACATTTTAATTTACATCTAAATTTAGTAATTTTGAAAATAACTTTGTACATGTTCTTACATAATTACACTTATAGGTGTTCTCTTTGTTGGCTTGGGGTGGGCAAACATTGTTCACCCCTGGCCAATGGGAAAGCTTAAATTTCGCCCTTCTAACCAATGGAAATTTTCCATTTGTCCAAATTTCTTTCGGCATGTTTTCTCCTACCTGCGTGTTTCTACAGCTCTTTATGGCATCCTCTGCCCTGTTTTGAAACCTTGTACTCCTCTCTGGCATGTTGCACCTTTTTGGAGAGGTAAATCCCCTCTACAGATAGAGGCGATCCCTACTAGCCCAGAACGGGTCTAGCAACAATCAGTCAATGCTACCATGCAAGTTCCTAATTGCAAATAAAAGGTAGGCAATGAAAACCTACTTGGATTCCAATGCTAATGTTTGATGAAGAGACGTCGCTCTCGCTCCTTCGCTTTGGCCGGTCACAATCCTCCACGATCCTCGTGAATAGACACCTGCACACACAAAGAGAAACACAAACACAAGAGTGAAATCTAATAAATGCAATTATACGTCAGTCAGAAAGGACATAACTCACATTAACCATTACAAAGACAAATGAGAGTGGAACCATAATAGTAGTCATCTATTATTAATAAAAAACAGAGAGGAGTACAACCAAAGTTCTAACGTCGAATCCTTCTCAAGAGGGTCCAGCCAGCAAGTCTCTTAAGCATTCACCCTTGGAGGTAGATCTCCCAAGACAAAAACTCTCTCTCACACAAGTTTACACAAGAAAGCAACACTTCACAACCTTCCTTAAGCTCTCTAGCAATCCCACACTTGTCACACCAACTACCTATCAAATTCACACACTAGCAGCAGCACTCTAAGCACTATCAATTCCACACTGTCCAAACTAGCTGCTCATGGCAATGGTAGAGGCTTAAATAGGGGAAAGAGTCTCCATGAATGGTGGGAGGATGAGCTTTTCTCCAAGGAAGGTGGCTCAAATGACGAAACAAACATGCCAGAGAAGGGAGGGCGACATTTACAAGGCCAACAACCAGGTCTGGAGTCATCTAGAAGGCCGGCTGTTAGAACAAACTCGCCCAAACAAGATCAGCGTGGGTGTATAACTGCACTGGAGCGCTGACATCGCATCTGAATAACAGGGAAGGTTATGTCAGCGCGACCCAATATGAATAGAAGATGCGCTGGTTCATGAAATTCGACCAGCGCGGGAAACACGTGTGCTTCCGCGCTGGCAGCGCATTCGTCGTATTATGAGGCACGAGTCAGCGCGGTTATTTTAATAATAGTCCCGATGATGGGAAAAACTTTGGCAAAGTGGGTCATTTGGCAACATTAGAGAGCATGAGCATGGTTAATTTGAACTCATGACACAGTAGGGAGACTGACAGGGAGACAGTGACAAATTATTGTGTAACAGATGCCCCCTAAAGCATGAAGCCCGAGAGAGTGGGAGGGGTGAAATGCTTTACAAAACTCGCTGAACTGGAACACCACCAGGAAGAATCTGCACGTATGTACAACTGATATCTCTGAGAATCTATTACATGTAGTCTAGGCATGGGCGCAGCCATCCAAAAGACATACGAAGAAGGTCTGTGGTATGGACGCAGCCACCCAACTGAAGAGACCATGATGATAATAAGGTATGGTCGCAGCCATCCCAAAAGACTCAGGTATGGGCGCAGCCATCCATCAACGAGTCATGTAATAATAATCCACAAAATCGCAACCTGGATTGCAACAGACAAAAATCCAGGGTCTTGCGCTCCATCCCGACCCAAACAAAGTACAAGTCCAAGCATGTGAATACATGGGCTGAAGTCGAACATGCATGAACATCATCCGATTACCAGTCAATAATGAAAATTGTTAACAGACGCGAGAGGTACCACCAATAATGACAATGGTCCTCAAGGTACTTATAGGTATAATCCGCGGTGTGTGAATCAATGAGCTGGTGTCGAACACCCACAGAATCATTTGATCGGAGGCCAATGATGAAAACCTCGCGTCAAACACGAAGAACTTGCCATTGAGGCATGCAGGCTCTAAGGCACCTGAAGGGAGTCTCTAAGTCACCTTCCTGGATAATGAGCTGAAGTCGACAGGAAGTAACCTTAATCGAAGGTGGGCCATAATGCTTCCCACATCATCGACACGAGACAGAGAAGGATAAGATATTTTGTGTGAGGTATCAGAGGGAGGTTGTAATTTTGCAGCGGTCAACTTCTCTTGAACATATCGGTGGCACGACAGTGGATTTGGCAGTATCTGACATCAAATGAGCAGAGGTCACGGTGACAAGGCAATGAGTAGATGAGAGGCCAAATAGGATAACCCAAACCCATGGAGGCTAGTGTAAAACAAGATGAGAAATCCCCACCCAGACACGAATGCAGACTAGTGCCATGTTCAAGAGCGACATACTGCCGACACGACAATTATTACAGTTCCATTTTCCCCACCATTTCTGGCAGGTACCCCGATTATTTTTGGATGACAAGCTTGACGGGGATAGCATATGCTTGGAAAGCGTCATTTCGACAGTGTCCGATGTCATTAAGTTTTAACGAGTCTGACAAAGGAAGAACTCGGCGTCTTTTCCTGTTTAGAGAGTCTGAAAAGACAACGGAAAAGAAAACTCCAGGGGGGTCCTTTTTCGTAAAGTTGTGTCTCTCGAGCCCGAAAAAGTATAAAACAATGCTCGAAAGAACCGCCCGACCAGTATGATCGAGGAGTACTTTTCGTAAGTAGTGACTTCGACCCGAAAAAGTAGAAAAGCGGTCAGAAGTACGTCGTTTTGGAGCCAATAACGAGTTCGAAACGACAAACACCCGGCAATCTTTTTAGTTTAAACGGTCGAAAAAAGAGCTTTAAAGGCGACCGCCTCTCGTTCTTTTTAACGAGCTGAGAGGGGGGCTCGGCCATCTTTTCTTGCTTTACGTCGAAAAAGAGCTTAAAGACGACGTTGCGGGACCAAGTGTGTATAGGACCGTCGTGACCCCACCGGTATGAGAATCTGCACAAGAAACACCGCACGCGTAAACCTGTTCGAGATAATATGTACCACATGCATAAAAAACATAGTAAAACGACATTGGCACCAAGCACATGGTAAAAAACATCACAAAATCCCACATTTATGAAAAATGATAGTTAATTATAAAATTTTTACCATAAATAGGGGGGTAAAAGAAGGTTTTTACCATTGTTATCATTTTGAGCTGTGGAGGACGTTGTGGAGCTGCGAGGTTGACGAACCAAATTCCATCCCGTGCGGACATCAACCACCCTGCAATCTGTTCCAGGTAGGTTCTCCTTCTCCTGCGCTCCATTTTGAAGCATTTTAGCCGCATTTTCATGGTGGGAAGTGCTAGTTTGGGCGAATTTTTTGGACTTCAATTCGCTCTCGGTCAGCGCGGATTTCCTCATCGGGTCCGCGCTGATCGAATAATATTTACACATACCACCCCCGGATCAGCGCGGAAAACACGTGTGCTTCCGCGCTGACCCAAGAAAAATATCAAAGGGCGCCATTATCAGCGCGACTGTTTTAAAAACAGTCGTGCTGACACTGCGAAACTAAATTTTTAACAATTTGAACGTGTAAATTTTAACGGTCAGGGCTCTAATGATTTTTTGTGGCCATGCAGGACAAAATGGCATTTGTTTGGCAAGAGCGAGCTCATGATAATGAGGATATAGCGACATTCGCCGATGCTGGGTGCCGTAATGCAATGCGGGCATGCGGAGTGCTCAAATTCTTCCTAACTCCACGCCTGCGAGCACAACCTGATCTTCTCGAGTTCCTAATCAGAGCCTGGAATCCTGTTGATGGGAAGTTTGTGATTCGAGGCCGAGATATCGAGTTCGATTATACGGATATCTATTTTTTGACCGGGTTATCACGTCGAGGTGAGATGCCCATTCTGGAGGGGCAGCGACCCAGTGGTGAAACCCTAGATATGCTGATGGCTCGGGTGTGCCCACAGGCACGCAAAACGCGGAGTGGGAAGGTAGCTATTCCTACGGTGGAGGACATCGTCCTTCGAACCATACTCTTTATGGTGACCCGGGCAGCGGGCTCTTTGGCCAATCACGAGGCTTCGAAGACCCATCTCCTATTAGCTCTCGAGTGTTTGAATCCCACGATATTCAACTGGGCAGCAGCAGTAACAACCAGTATGAAGAGACAGCTGAGCAACTGCCGACGTGGTGAGTCGAAGCAGTTTGGCTATGGGTCGATTTTACTCCCGCTCATGCTGGAGCGGGTACCGGCATTACAGCTACAGGACATGGTCGTGGATCCACCCAGAGGCCCCCGAGAGACGAGGGCTAGTCGATGGGGCCATGTCATGCCGCGAGGAGGTGGCGGCCGACCAGTGGCATGGGGAGTATATTTCCGAGAGTGGCTGGATCGGCAGGTTATTTTTGTGGAGGACTGGCCATATGCTGGCATAGACTTCCGTGGAGATCCAGACATGCCACTGCCTGCGGGAGAGCATTGGGACGATGGTGGTAAGCCACTTGATCTCTTTTTAATTTTTTATTTTTTGTAATGTTTTTAATTTTTCATGTACATGTCTTTACGATGAATGCTATGGTATGCAGATGTAGGACTGACGAGACCCCTTGGTCTGGCCCCAGAGGCGCGGAGAGAGGCACAAGGCGTTGGAGCCCTGGCCCTGGCTCCTCCAGGAGTCGATACGATGGAGACTGTGATACAGAACCTTGAGGGCTTACTGGCGGGGATTCCAGATTACCAGGGGATAGAGGAGGTCCCCATAGCATCTCAGATCCATATAGTGAGGGTAGAACCCAGGATGCACCGCCTTTTGAGGCGGGTGGCACGGGCGGTTGTAGTATACAGAGAGCATAACCCACCACAGTAGACATCTAGGTCTTATTTCCTACTGATGTTTTTTGAGAGACATGCATCTCAGATGTACTGAGAACACAGGCCTTATCTAGACATATACACTTATTTTTGAGCGCCTTGGTGCGCCACATGATATATATATATATATATATATACCGATTTTGGATGGATCTTTTACATGTGATGATGTTTTTATATGCTATGCAAATGTCTAACACAAATGTAATCTAATGTATCAGTTGCATAACATACGACCCACATATTTTAATTTTTTATGCAAGCTTAAAAGCACACATGACAACACACATGCAAACTATGCTTGGAAAAGGATTTTATTTTTGATGCACACGGTGCAAACATTATGATATACATATACATATGCTTATCCTATGGTCTTATTATGTTTTCTATGTCTTCTTGTATAATGTTTATCTGTTACGCAAATGTCTGTCTAATACATGGTTTGCCAATGCATCAGTTAATGTGTTTAATCGTCTCGGAATATGTTGATATGTGATGTAATCAAAATTCCTTTCTAACAATCTTACACGTAAATACAACCTTAGAATGCGTTGGTCTCTGACGGAATATCGCCCGTTGAGTTGATGGACGACAAGTTGAGAGTCCAGGTTCACCACCAATGCACGAATGCCGAGATCAACTGCTTCGGCTAATAACTCAATTACAGCACTGTATTCGGCAACATTGTTAGTGGTATGACCCAAGCACACACCTTGAAGATCTAGCAACTCTCCGTGAGGATCATAGATCGCCCACGCCGCAGAAGACAAATTGCAAGTGCTACGACAGGCACCATCAGCGAAACCAACATAAGGTGCACTAGACATCTGCACAAGAAGCAGAAAGCACAATAAGAGGCAAACACGCCTTCACACCAAAGCAAAACGTGAAATCATACACACATAACACACTTGCTAAAAACACACGTATGTACAAACTAGGTGCACGAAATCATGCATAGTATTTTTTCAAATAAAGCCCGTTACGGGGCTTGTCGAGAGGATTTCCTTCGTAGTCAATCAGCTCATATGCCCCCTTCTGCAAAACTCTCTTCACAATATAGGGGCCTAGCCACATGGGTTCGAGTTTACCTGCCCCTAGCTTATCCTTAGCTTGATCATAGAGCAGTACTAGATCTCCCTCAACAAAGGAACGAGGTTGAATGGTATTGTCGAAGTGAGCCTTAACTCTCTTCTTCTGTGCTTCGATAGCTAGAGAAGCTAAGCGACGGGTCTCGTCTAGCCGTTCTAAATAAAGAAGCCATTCCTCCACCGGAGTGGTGTTGGGAAGCAACTCGACAGCTAACTTTAACGAAGGAATCTCACATTCAACAGGAAGGGTGGCCTCCAGTCCATAAACTAGCTGAAAAGGGGTGAAACCGGTGGCATCCTTCACAGAGGTCCGGTAGGCCCACAAGGCGGGGAACAACATCAGATGCCAATTAGACTTGTGTGTACCAATGGTACGTTGGAGCATTGTGATCAAGACTTTGTTCACGGCTTCAACTTGGCCATTGGATTGAGGGTAGTACGGTGTCGAACTATCTTGACGCAAGCCTAGTTGGGTCGTTAGTTCCGTCATCATGTGATTACGGAAATGCTTTCCATGATCCATGACGATAGCCTGAGGGACTCCAAACCGTGTAATGACATGATTAAACAAAAACTGCGTCGCTGTGTGATAATATTCATTCAATATAGGCATCGCTTCGACCCATTTGGTGAAATAATCCATGGAAACGATGATATACCCATGCCCCCCGGCCGAACGAGGGTTACAGGATGTATAATCGATGCCCCATTTGGCAAAAGGACCTACGGTAACAACAGGGTGCAGTGGTGCAGGAGGTGCACGCATTTTCCGGTGGTAGATCTGGCATTCATGGCATGAACGGACGACAAGGATGCAATCCTTGAAGATAGAAGGCCAGAAATAACCAGCACGGAGGATTTTCTGGGTGGTGGCATATCCGGACATGTGACCACCACAAGCACCGGAGTGGCAGTCATTCAACACCCGCTCAGCCTCCTCGAGAGTCAAACATCGGCGGAGAACAGAATCAGCGCCGAGGCGGTACAGGGTATCGCCAATAATGCGATAGGGTTGAGATTGATGACGAATCCTTCGTCGAGCGTCTTTCGATACATTGGGACGGAAGGAAGACGTCTGCAAATATACTATGATGTCCCCATACCAAGGGTCGAGGGTGCTGATTAGAAACAATGTTTCGTCCGGGATATGCTCTTCTGAAAGAGAGGGTGCAGAAGGAGATGGCAAAGAACAGAGCAATTCAGCAAAGACCAGAGACTTCTTAGACTTGGCAGCAGTAAATTCCAAGTCAAACTCTTGGAGGATTACGATCCATTTCGAGTATTTTCCCCCCAGCAACTGACGCGACAAAATGTACGTCATTGGGTTGCAGTCAGAAATCACGGTCGTGGCGCGCAACAGGATATAATGCCAGAAACGTTGGATGGCGCAGACAGCAGCCAATGCCAACTTCTCGACGTAAGCGTAGCGAGTTTCCGTATCCAAGAGGTTGCGGCTAAGGTAATAGATAATGTGCTCATTGCCGTCATCATCATCCTGCACTAGAACCATGCCGATAGTGGTATCGGCGGCAGCTAGATAGAGAGTATAATCACGATGGTAGTTCGGAGGTCTTAATAATGGAGCAGAGACAAGGAGGCCCTTGAGTCGCTCGAAAGACTCCTGAGCGATAGCATCCCAATGAAAGGGTGTGTCTCGCTTCAATAACCGTGTGAAACCCTTAGCCACCTCGGCATAATTCGGAATGAATCGTCTAAGGAAATTTGCTTTGCCCTGCAAGCTCTGCAACTGCTGCAAAGAAGCAGGGGGAGGAAGATTCAGGATGGCCTCGACTTTGAGGGGATCCAGACGGATGCCTTCTCGGGAGACGATAAACCCGAGTAGTCGGCCCGATTCAACGCAGAAGACACACTTATGAGGATTGAGCCTAATACGGTAGTGTCGACAGCGGAGAAAAATTTCGCGAAGATGGGAGGGATGGTCCTGACGCTTGACTGAATGAGCTGGGAGGTCATCCAGGTATGGCTGTACAATGTGACGAATGTCATGAAAGGCATAGGACATTGCACGTTGGAACGTAGCGCCGGCATTCTTTAGACCGAAAGGGAGCTTCTTATAGGCAAAAGTGCCCCAAGGACAGATAAAAGCCGTCTTATGTTGATCAGCGGGTGCAATGTTGATCTGGTTATATCCAGAGAAGCCGTCCATAAATGAGTAAATTTTGCTTCCTGCACACTCATCGATAAGCTGATCGATGAAGGGTGTAGGGAAGTTATCCTTAGGACAGGCACGATTGATATCGCGGTAATCAACACAGACTCGGATAGTGCCCTGCTTTTTGTTCACAGGGACTATATTAGAAACCCAATCCGTCAGTGGAATGGGGTAAATGAAACCAGCCTTGAGAAGCTTTTCGACTTCTGCTTTGATGGCTGCGGCCTTTCGGGGGTGCACAGGGCGTAAGCACTAACGAACAGGCTTAGCACCTGGATACGTAGGTATCTCGTGCACCACTATACTAGGGTCGATGCCAGGCATTTCTTCATAGGACCAAGCAAAGACATCACGAAATTCGCGAAATAAGTCAGTGTAGAGTTGAACTTCCTCTGGAGTGCAAGTGACTCCAATATGAATGTGCTCGACAATCCCTGGTTTCACAGAGATGTCGATAGGTTGGGTTTGCGTAATGTTCCCCATATTGCCCTCAGAAAATACTTGGTAAATTTGAATAGGCGTTTGGAGGGGCGAGGATGGGATACACGGAGCAAACCGCTCGAGACATGCGATCATTTCCTGATGGGCAGGGAGAAAGGAAGAGCGGTGGTGATGATCTGACCAAGGGAGCTCTTCGAGAGACATGGTCTCTATGATGGCTTCATCGGAAGGAAATATTTCCTTTAATGGATCCGACGTAGCATCATCTCCAAGCCAAGGGAAATGAACATACGAATTGGGAACACCGCTCGAAAGAGCAGGTTCGGGAGGTGGAGCCGATGCAGCAACGATTTCGACGTAGTTGAGCTCGGCAGGACTCAACGGCATCATATCACCCCAGGAGTCTATCTGATTAGCGGGAGGAAGGACCCACAGATCAGAACGTACAGAAATCATGTTAATAGGGGCGAGATTCAGAGGTGGAAGGGGAAAGACACCCATTAGGGCGGGATCTTTAAAGAGCCCAGCTCCCACACTCTCGAATGATTTAGAGGTATGCTCCACGAACAGCACATTACCTTCGGAAGAAGAGGCGAAGAAGGAGAGCTGGTCCACTGTGACAATCTTCCCTTGATGAGGGAAACGAATGACACGGAAAAGGGAGGAAGCCACGGCTTGCATGGCGTATGTCCAACTGCGTCCGAGGAGGAGGTTGTAGGTAAGATTGGTGTCGACAACTTTGACCTCCACTTCTACCATCTTCCCTTCCAAAGAGATGGGCAAGTGTTGGAGGATACCGTAAGGATGGGACTCTCTTCCATCAAAGGCTTCTAACGTCGTAGGAGACTGACTTAACATAGGAGAACCAATAGCCTTCCAGCAAGCAACAGACATGATGCAAGTCGAGGCACCTTCATCAATGACTGTACGATGAATCGTTTTGCCATTGATGATGACCTGTATAAGGAAAGCGACTTGGTGAGGCAGTCTCGGCGTAAAACCCTCGAGATCGAAAGAAATCAAATCTGAATCAGTCGGGTCTATGCCACCGATAGCCGATAGCAAGGACTTCCTCTGGGAGGGGCAGCTCTGGAGGACTTCTAGAGCGGACATAGCAGATGGAGCCTGAGCTAAGTCCTCAACAATGCTATAATGCTGGGCAGCACGAGCATTAGGGTTGTAAGACGACTTCTAGAGTACACCTTTCGGAGGGGGTCGGGGGATCGTCTCAGTGCTGGGTCTTTCGATGTGGAGAGGACCAGAACTGGATGGAGGAGCGCTGGAGGGGACCTCCGGCTCTTTCCCGGCAGGAGAGGGATATTCTTTCGCTCGAGTGGTGACATGGATGGGAATCGTTCCAGCCATGAATACTTGAGAGCCAAACGAGGAAGAGGGTTGAGATGGGTCTGCCACCATTTGAGTTTGCTGGGAAGGGAAAGGTTCTTTAAGCACGGCAGGAGTCCTAGGAGCACCTTTCAATAGTCGACTAACTTCAGACCGCCTTGGGCAGTCCTTAGTGTAGTGATCCTCATCACAGATAAGACAAGGATACTTAGGTTTTCGTTTGGCTCCTTCCTCGGGTGGAGGCTTAGGGGAATCCTGTTTGGGCTGTTCGGATTTATTCTTGGCTTTCCCTTTCTTTTTCCCTTTCGAGGATTTATCCGCCGTGGTGGACTGAACGGCGTTTACCTCGGAGGTACTTCCAGAATTAGATTGGCCCTGAGAAGCATTTCCATTAGAAGCGTTCTGTTTTTGCTTCCCAGGGTTCGCGGTCGATTTCTTTGATGACGAGTTTACAGAGCCAATAACTCCGTCAACAGATGGTTTTGGTGGAGCCTTGGATTGTCCAGGCCTCGGGGCGTCTGGCAAATAATCATATAAAGTACCCGACTGAGAGTATACTAAGTCAAGGTACTGAGCACGCGCGATAGCTTGCTCTTCAGTTACACAAGCTCCCATGGCGATGTCTCGCGCGATCGTAGGGACAAAGGAAGTCGTGAACCAATCGGTCAGGAGTTGATCAGGAATCCAAAATTTGATCAAGCGATGACGCCTTCTCCATTCATGTATATGATCGGATATATGCGTAGCCGTGTCCTGTTTGAGAGACGTAAGGAGATGTGTCCCTGTCTCATACCGAATGGGTAACTGAAAATGAGTTAGGAATGCCATAGCCAGCGAGTTGAAATCTTGAAATGTTCCGCGATTCAGCTCAATATACCACTTAGCGGCTGAGCCGGTGAGAGTTCTTTGAAAGAGGCGGAGCCGGATAGAGTCATCAAGCCATGAGTTCGATGAACACCAAAGGTGATAGGTCATGACATGGGCTTGAGGGTCTTCACCAGCTTTGCCATCAAATTTTGGGCAATCACCGGGTATTTTGGTCGGAACTGGTGGCCAATATGGGTTATGAAGAATGGGATCATTCGTCAACTTGGACACATCCGGGAGTTCCAACGTCGCTAAGAAAGGCAACTGAGGGTTAAAGGACATTTGTGGCTGTGGAAGAGAGGTAGTACCAGGGTTCCAACCAGGTGGTGGTTGTCCCCATGGACTTTGTCTAGATGGGCCCAGCCCGAAGGGGCTTTGCCCATAGGGATTTTGCCCGTAGGGGTTCTGTCCATACGGATTTTGTCCATATGCAGACAGTTGACCCTGGGTCTGCCCCCCAGCACCCCATGGATTAGCAACTTGACCTGCAGGTGCAGCGTACTGATAATTCTGGTAAGGAGTGACCTGCATCTGTTGATAATTTTGATAAGGGGTAAACTGAGTTTGCCCCTGGGGTTGCTGGTAGCCATACATTTGCTGAGCTCCATACTGAGCCTGATAAGAAGGCTGCGCTTGGTAAGAAGGTTGGGGCCGTGGCCCACCTTGCATTTGATAACCAATTTGAGTTTGGGGCCCAGAAAAATGTCCTTGACCAGGTTGGGCTTGGACCATCTGGCTGGAAGGTTGGCCTGGTTGAGTTTGGGATGGACCTGTTTGCCCAGAAGGATGTGCTTGCTGGGTACCAGGTTGTCCTTGAGCAACCAAGGGTTGTCCTTGCGGAACAGATGGTTGAGCGGGCTGGACGGCTGGTTGACCTTGAGGTTGGCTAGCCTGTCTAGAAGGATGACTAAAACGGGCAGTGGGTTGGCCTTGCTGCGTAGAAAGCTGGCCCGTTTGCCTAGAAGGATGCATAGACTAAGCAGCAGGCTGGCCCTGCTGTACGTAAGGTTGCCCCCCTTGCCCAGAAGGATGACTAGACTAAGCAGTGGGTTGGCCCTACTGTACGTAAGGCTGCCCCCCTGCCCAGAGGGATACCCCTGTTGGACTGCCGGTTGACCTTGTGGAATATAAGTTTGACCAGCTTGTCCAGAGGGATAACCCTGCTGGAGACCAGGTTGGCCTTGTTGGATGTAAGGTTGTCCTGGTTGTCCAGACGGGTAACCTTGCTGGGTACCAGGTTGCCCCGGATAACCAGAAGGTTGACTCAGATAGGTAAACGATGGACCACCAGTGGCCGAAGGTTGTCCCTGATAGGGTTGTCCTTGTGGGCCCCCAGATTGTCCTGGGTAAGACTGGCCATAATGTGGCTGCCCTTGGGGGGCTTGCACATAAGGTGGCTGGCCTTGATTAGGCGGTCCTTGGAGCTGTGCAGGCATTGCTTGGCCTCCATGAAAAGAGTGAGTACTAGAGTCCCAAGCAATGGATAACGGTACCGAAACCTCAACGAAAGGTTGAGTAGGCAAGGATTGAGAAAGTTGAAGGTATTGACCAGTAGAATCGTAATAAAAGAGTGGACCTTGCGCGTTCGGATCCTGAACAGCTTGCCCATAGGCATCATATGGCCCCCCTCCTGGAACAGGACCAGAAGAGGGTGGAGCACTTTGTGCAGGGTGGATGACTCTAGGCGAGAGTTCCGGCTGGCCACTACTCACTTGACCGTGAGGGGGACCAGCACCAGTGTTCAAAGATGAAGACGTTGTTACGGCACTAACGACCGGAGTTGAATGTGCTACACAAACAGTTGGATTCGTCGGAACTGAGGTAACAGGTGTAGTATGGGGTTGTGAAACAAAAGGTCCCGTGGTGGGAGTGACATGAGGATCCCACATGGTCGAAGCAGGAGTCCTGGCAGCTACCCTATCCCTCAACGACTGATAGCGTGGGGGGAGTGGAGAAGTAGCTGGGATGGGAGTGTCAATATTCGACACCACAGGTGTCTCACTTGTGCTAGGAGATGTCTCATCCATATGGGAGGTAGACATTGGAGACGAAACACCAGGGGGGTAACAGGAATATCGTCCTCGTCAGGCTCCCAGATAGGGTTCCAATCGACTTCGTAATCTTCGTCGCCCGGGGCACGAGAGTTGATAGGTTGGATACTCGGGATAACAGGAAGAGTATCACTTACAACTGGTACCTCAGGAGCAGCGGAAGATGGAGAGCCTTGATCACTTGGAACGGGAGTTGACGGGTCAGCCAGGATGACAAACTTCAAACAAGACCTAAGGGAGTCTAACGATAAAGGACCCTACTCAAACTAACGCACACAAGATCTAACCAGGTGATGTTAACGTGGTCGAATAAATTTTTAAGACACAGGAACTAAACTTGACCTTTTCATGTTTTAAGAGTCGAGAAAAGGACGAAAAGATGACTCTAGTCTCCTTCGAATGTTTAATGAGCACGAAGTGACAAGACGCTCACTGGCACCTTTTCTTTTAAGGAGTCCGAAAAGGATCAAAAGTGACTACTCTGGAGACTCTAGGCAAAGGGTTTACCAGGAAATCCGTAAAACTGCTTATACACCTTGGCAATCGTATGAGAACCAAGGACTTTCCGTACTGCAGTCAATCTTCCCGAATGCTGTGTTTGGTGCATTACGGCTCACAAGGCGGCAGACTCGGCTTCCTATGGATCAAGGATGATAACCTAGTGGAGTCTCCCCTATATACGCGACGGTACGTGGGAGCTCAAGTCCGTGCTAGACCACTATCGAGTCACAAAAGGAGGAATCACCCAACCGTAGTGTGAAACAACAGTGACTAGGTTTAACGACGCCGGAGCACGTCTCTAGCCTAGACCTCTAATTGTTTGCGTTAAGTTCCAATGCGTTTTTAGGTTTATTCAGTTTATTTTACGGTTTACCTTGAATTAAGTTTTGGTTTCAGGTCCTACCGTGTGATCTCTCACAATTGCCTAGATGCAAACTACATGCCAAAGAATACCATTTCGTTCGATGAATTCTAACTATGAGAGGGTTAAGAATTTTCAATCAAACAAAATGAACACAATCAATCAAACAATCTAATGCAGCTAATGGCAAGGAAATGAGACTTTTTCTTTTGAGAACACAAATCAATGAAACGCTCTTTTTCCCATTAACTATTGAATGCAAAAGATATTAGTTCGATTTCTTTTCCAATGGCACAATGCACTTAAAATGAATTTTGAGAGACAACAACACCGAGTAAAGAGAAATAAAATCAAACAAATGTGAAAAGAACCGGTTGACCCCAAACAACTGTAATCCGTGTCCGGGTAGTGAGAAGTAATCGAAACAATACGAAGACTGGTTCAATAACAATCACCTAAACAACCAAGCAAAGCAAGCAAAGAGGAAGGTTTTCGCAAAAGCAAAAGGCAAGTAGTAAACGAATCTTTGTGAACGAGTAACGAAACAAAGCCAATCCAACGAAATCAGGATGATAACACTAGGTCACAAGACACAAAAACAAGATCCGCCCAACAAGACTTCCCAAGCAAGTGCTTCAATGTTCAGACAATAGAAATCAAGTCATAAACAAGGTGGAAAGAGCAGGGGATAGTCAAACCAACAGGCTCAGGAGGCAGAATTGAAAAAAAATTCAATTCTACAGGTATCAGCGCGGGTGATACACAGCAACAAAGCGTTGATCAGAAACCACGCATAGCAACAAAGCGCTGTCAGCGCGGAAGTACACGGCTTAACCGCGCTGGTTCGATTTTCAGAACCGTCGCGACTGTTAAATGTACAAACGCGATGACCACGAAGTCAAAGAAACAGCTATGCGATGGCAGCGCGACTGTTTTATTATAAACCGCGCTGAAGCTAAAAAACAGGCACAATCAAGCCAAAAGCTCCCAAACCAAGGCAATGACTCTTTAAACAATCAAGGCACCTCCCAGACTGAACCAGGAAATCCAAAAGTAGAGAACTAATCCATAATCTTTGAAAAGAGAGCAACAACCAAACTCAAAACAAGAATGAACAAAAAGGGACAAAGGCCAACTCCCCAGCGGAGTCGCCAAATTGTTGGAGAGGTAAATCCCCTCTATGGATAGAGGCGATTTGTACTAGCCCAGAACGGGTCTAGCAACAATCAGTCAATGCTACCATGCAAGTTCCTAATTGCAAATAAAAGGTAGGCAATGAAAATCTACTTGGATTCCAATGCTAATGTTTGATGAAGAGACGTCGCTCTCGCTCCTTCGCTTTGGCCGGTCACAATCCTCCCCGATCCTCGTGAATAGACACCTGCACACACAAAGAGAAACACAAACACAAGCGTGAAATCTAATAAATGCAATTATACGTCAGTCAGAAAGGACATAACTCACATTAACCATTACAAAGACAAATGAGAGTGGAACCATAATAGTAGTCATCTATTATTAATCAAAAACAGAGAGGAGTACAACCAAAGTTCTAACGTCGAATCCTTCTCAAGAGGGTCCAGCCAGCAAGTCTCTTAAGCATTCACCCTTGGAGGTAGATCTCCCAAGACAAAAACTCTCTCTCACACAAGTTTACACAAGAAAGCAACACTTCACAACCTTCCTTAAGCTCTCTAGCAATCCCACACTTGTCACACCAACTACCTATCAAATTCACACACTAGCAGCAACACTCTAAGCACTATCAATTCCACACTGTCCAAACTAGCTGCTCATGGCAATGGTAGAGGCTTAAATAGGAGAAGGAGTCTCCATGAATGGTGGGAGGATGAGCTTATCTCCAAGGAAGGTGGCTCAAATGACGAAACAGACATGCCAGAGAAGGGAGGGCGACATTTACAAGGCCAACAACCAGGTCTGGAGTCATCTAGAAGGCCGGCTATTAGAACAAACTCGCCCAAACAAGATCAGCGCGGGTGTATAACTGCACTGGAGCGCTGACATCGCATCTGAATAACAGGGAAGGTTATGTCAGTGCGACCCAATATGAATAGAAGATGCGCTGGTTCATGAAATTCGACTAGCGCGGGAAACACGTGTGCTTCCGCGCTGGCAGCGCATTCGTCGTACTATGAGGCGCGAGTGAGCGCGGTTATTTTAATAACAGTCGCGATGATGGGAAAAACTTTGGCAAAGTGGGTCATTTGGCAACATTAGAGAGCATGAGCATGGTTAATTTGAACTCATGACACAGTAGGGAGACTAACAGGGAGACAGTGACAAATTACTGTGTAACATTGTTGGAGAGGTAAATCCCCTCTACGGATAGAGGCGATCCCTACTAGCCCAGAACGGGTCTAGCAACAATCAGTCAATGCTACCATGCAAGTTCCTAATTGAAAATAAAAGGTAGGCAATGAAAACCTACTTGGATTCCAATGCTAATGTTTGATGAAGAGACGTCGCTCTCGCTCCTTCACTTTGGCCGGTCACAATCCTCCACAATCCTCGTGAATAGACACCTGCACACACAAAGAGAAACACAAACACAAGCGTGAAATCTAATAAATGCAATTATACGTCAGTCAAAAAGGACATAACTCACATTAACCATTACAAAGACAAATGAGAGTGGAACCATAATAGTAGTCATCTATTATTAATCAAAAACAGAGAGGAGTACAACCAAAGTTCTGACGTCGAATCCTTCTCAAGAGGGTCCAGCCAGCAAGTCTCTTAAGCATTCACCCTTGGAGGTAGATCTCCCAAGACAAAAACTCTCTCTCACACAAGTTTACACAAGAAAGCAACACTTCACAACCTTCCTTAAGCTCTCTAGCAATCCCACACTTGTCACACCAACTACCTATCAAATTCACACACTAGCAGCAGCACTCTAAGCACTATCAATTCCACACTGTCTGATCTAGCTGCTCATGGCAATGGTAGAGGCTTAAATAGGAGAAGGAGTCTCCATGAATGGTGGGAGGATGAGCTTATCTCCAAGGAAGGTGGCTCAAATGACGAAACAGACATGCCAGAGAAGGGAGGGCGACATTTACAAGGCCAACAACCAGGTCTGGAGTCATCTGGAAGGCCGGCTGTTAGAACAAACTCGCCCAAACAAGATCAGCGCGGGTGTATAACTGCACTGGAGCGCTGAAATTGCATCTGAATAACAGGGAAGGTTATGTCAGCGCGACCCAATATGAATAGAAGATGCGCTGGTTCATGAAATTCGACCAGCGCGGGAAACATGTGTGCTTCCGCGCTGGCAGCGCATTCGTCGTATTATGAGGCGCGAGTCAGCGCGGTTATTTTAATAACAGTCGCGATGATGGGAAAAACTTTGGCAAAGTGGGTCATTTGGCAACATTAGAGAGCATGAGCATGGTTAATTTGAACTCATGACACAGTAGGGAGACTGACAGGGAGACAGTGACAAATTACTGTGTAACACACCTGTTAATTTTAGGTATGTTCTATGTTGAGAGCAAATTTACTTCAATTTTCCATATTAGCTCAATATCAATTCTAGATTAACAATCACATTTAGCATGATAGTAAAATGCAGATATAACATAAACATAAATCATAGAAAACAAGCCAAGACAAGAGGACACAAGATGTGGTGCCAGCTAGGGACAAACCCCAATGTGGGGAAACCCTTGATCAATTCTTCTTATGTTCTTCAATAGTTCAGTAGAGATCTTCACTAAGAAGATAACACATGAGGTAGCTGATTTGAACTCAGGTGAAGGCATACTGTTTCAATTGATTCTCCAAGGTGATTCCATCACCATGTTGCACCCATCACAGTGTTGCACCCATCACAGTGTTGCACCCATCACTGTGCTGCACCCATCACTAAGTTGTTCTCATCAATGTGTTGCTCCGATCACTAAGTTACACCCATCACTGTGTTGCACGTCATTACACTATGTTTCACTCATCATACTACATACAATCATCATTGCGCTACACCCATCATGTTGCACCTCATCAACACTATGTTGCACCATGCTGCACTATGTAGCACTATGTTGCACCATTGTGATGTTGCACTATGCTACACCATTCATCATCATTATGCTGCACCATTCATCATCACTATGTTGCACCCCTCATGTTGCACTTCATTATCACTATGCTGCACCATTCATGTTGCACAATGTTGTACCATTGATGTTGCACTTTCATCAATACTGTCATGGAACAGTCTTACCTGCTTGTTATGGCTTACAGCCTAGGAAAGTAGCTAGCTACCAATTTCTTAAATGGTGGTGATATCCTCAGACTTCTAATATAGAGACAATTGCCCCTAACTTACCTATGCCTTAGAATAGTTGTAATTAACATTGTTGTTGCTAGGCTTCCATTGCAACGTTAGCTGTATTTGTGACAGCGAATTAAGTCTTCTTCAGGACTGAGATTAGGGCCTCTTCTAGGTCTCCTTCCTGCGGCTTAGGGCAGCATATGAGTAGCATATAGAAGGCTAAGTATATGCATCCTCCTTGACTACAACCACAGTGTTTAGGGCACTCAAGGACAACGTTAGGGTGACTGTGTATTCCCTATCATTAGGTCAGCTTATAGATCTCAATTCAATGGATAGAGTCTCCATTATGACAGTGGAAATTAGGAGTTGTTCAGACATCATATTAAGGCTCTCTTTTACTGTGTTTTGAGGGTCTCTTGTAACAGAAAATTGTGACCAGTGGCTAGGGCATTTAGGCGTATCCTTCAGCTGAGTGTAAGCCTATTTTATGAGGGCTTACACTTCACTGCCCTCCTTGACATCGTTGTGTGTGCAGCTAGGGCTCAGGACTTTAGGGCAGCGTTAGAAGCCTATCTTCATAATTGCGCTAGGCCTTCATCTCCATGCCAGCATTAGGAGCTAGGGCATCTTCTCTTAGGAACTCTTCCTTCCACTAAAACCCAAACAAGTGGGGAGGAAGAGATCACAAGAAGTGTGAGTGTGTCTCTCAAATGACTTGCAAACCTCTTCTATGTATAGTAAAACGTTGAAGATTGATGGGGTAATTTGGTTGTTCGCCGACCTTGACAAATTGTCACATAACACAATTAAACTCATATCTCCATGAATACATGTCGGAATCAGATGATTTTTAGATCAATCCTACACCTCTCGATGAGAGGAATATAGGAAAAATATCAACTGCCATGAATAAGTAGACCCACATGGAGTTTGGCCCTAGTTGCCAATTTTAACAGTACCCTTCTCCTTCCTGCTGGTTAGTCTATCACCATCCGCCATACCATACCTTTGGCATTGAATTATTGCATTGGGAATAGGATATTAGTTGCAGGTGCCACAGAAAAAAACGGAAAATGGATTGTAACCTAACTATTATCCAAAGGATTCAATACCAGGGTTGGTGTCTGCAATGTGGATAGTGCCAAGAATAGGGTGCTGCTTAACCGAGTGAAGAAATGGGCAATGTTGAAGCTGCCATCTATGCAACGAGGTTCCGATCTTTTTTGGATTTTCTGGCTCCTTTTTTATGCATGCCAAAGTTTATAGCTCTATCGTGTTTATAGCTTTTACATAAAGAAGCGTGGATGTGTAAGAATTGTACAACATTGGAAGACCTAAGTTCCTCTTCTCCCCATTGATTACCTCTGTCTTCACTATTCCAGAGCTCTGACGCAGGCGCCAAGCATAAGCTTAAGATTTTTTCATCATAAGCCTTGGATTCCCGATTTCCCATTACTCTTTTTCAAAATTGTGATTGATAGGTTTAGCAATCTCAATTTTTGGGTATCTGGGTACTTAACAAACTATTGATTTACTGTGTGAAAAGGAAGTGGGTCTAATCAAGAACGTCTCCTGCAGGATAGAATTTGGGAGGGCCCAAATACCCCTTTTGTGATACATTTTCGATCTGGAAAAACGACCTACTCCACTTATCAGTTCTTTGTTTCTTGAAACCCTCTGCTTCCCATGGTAATCTCTCCTTCCGCTGCTGCAGCAATCTCTTCCTCTAATATCAGCTACAGAAGACGGCTTACTATGAAGTGCTACAATTTTACTACTAGTGTTCGGGATTAAAAAAAGGTTTGGTGCACCTAGTTTGGTAATAAAAACATGTGTAGAAAGTAGTGTTTTTTCTTTATATGCCAAGTTTTGTCCCTTGGATCCTAATATAACATGCATTGAGTTTCAAACGACCTTGCCTCCAAAGAAAAAAGAAGACCAAAGAGTCCTAGATGTTGAAGCCCTAAAGGCCTTATAATTTGTTCCTGGGATGAAGTAGTGTTTGGCTGTGAGGTTTAGTTTGAGATTAGGAATGAAGCCACATGGTGTAAGTTTCCTAGGCAGTGTGAATACAACATACCCCACTACTAAATTTTCAACATATAGACAGGTAAATATAAAAATAATGCAAATCTAAATTGTGTCATAGCTTTCCTTCCTGCTGTGAGTTAATTGCATTAAAAGATGCCTTGGTTTCAACAAATAAACGACACCTTTTCACGTGCATGTAGCACAAACAGCTGGCTATATAATTTCCAAGCCTTTCTAGTGTAAAAGTGATGGTTATGTTCTGAACTTGGAATACCCGTGTAAACAAAGATAGAAACCCAAATCTAAAGCCCTATGGAAAACATACAAGTATAGACATGAATACTATTATGTACATGCAAACCAATTCTTTTAAGCATTTTGTAAAATAGTTTTCATTCAAACACATAACAACTTCAGAGATAAATTTTAAGTCATAATTAAGAGAGGATTGTTATTTCCAGGCATTAAGAAAAATTCACAAATGTTTACTTTGCATCTATATTCATCATCAAAAGAATAAACCTAACTCTGTTGTGCATGTACAAGAAAATTCATTCAGAAATTTCATAAAAATTTAAGTCTCTTGTCCAGCCAATTAGGGCTAGTTTGTACTGGTTAGGTACCAGTCTAGTGAGCAGGCTGGTTCAATACCATGCCCAGTCCAACGGGGCGATTTGACCAGTTCTGATTCTGATAAGACCTACATATGAAAAATCATTCAAACAATTACATTGCTTTCTGATGTTGAATAATAAGACCCTAGTGCCTGTTTCTACTCAGAAAAACCACTAGAACACTTGTGTTATCACTTAAGAAAAATTTCAAAATTCTGAGCATCAGTTTGATTTCAAAGATTGGTGTCAGTCTTGGTTTGGTCTTTCCATAGTTATTTTAGAGTCTAATATTTTGAATAGAGTCTTGTTGGTATGGTCAAATAGGGTCAATGCTTTGTTCTTGCCTATCACTAGTAACACATCACGCATAAATTCCATCTATCAAACTTGTTTCAAGGTTCTATTGCGCTACGAAACTGTCTAGGAGTTTTCGTAACGCAAAACCCAATCTAGGAGTTTTCGTAGTGCAAAACCCAGAATTTTCACTGGCTGCGCTACGAAATCAAGGATTCGTGAAGATCCGTGGCAAATCTCATCCAGCTGTCAAATCCATCAAAATTCGTTATTTTTACATCATCAGTTGTCAGCCCATACACTTTGCCTATCACATTCAACCGCTTATTCTCATCATTAGGGTCGTTAGGTGTCTTGGTATGCTTAGGTTGCAAGTTTCAAAAAGAAGCCAAGTATTCACAGTCATGATTATGTTTGGGTTCATGCATAAGGAGAAAATTGACAGGCGTTCAATTAGAATTCTTTGAAGATCAAGCGAGGCAGTTTTCCTTATCCAGTTCAAGCGAGGCAGTGATCGAGATTAAGACGGTGAGGGTTTTTCTCAATCTTTACTTCGTAGGAATTCCATGGAGGAGTCTACAGAAAGGAAAGATCATAGGTCAGGCAGGTGTCTGAGAAATGAACCAGAAGGTTTAGATATTATCCTAAAGAACCATGAAGTTGAACGAGCCTTCAAATAGGTTGGTTGTTGGAGATTTTGTGAAAAACTTCAAGGAGGCCATATGCAAGTCACCAGAGAATTTGCTTTAAATTTCACAAGATTGAATTCAAAAGTTGGGGTGCTCGAATTACCAATCTCTCCAGAGGTTATATCTGCAGTCACTGAAATTCCAAGGGGACAGGAAAGATGGTTTAAAAACTTCAAATTTGATATGACTCCCTGCAAGGAATTTTTGAAGCCAGAGTTCATTGATTCAGACTTAAACAAGTCAGTGCCCAGGAGTTTTGTCAAAGATTCATATGCCAACTTACTTTCTTGCATACAGAGATATTTCACCTGTGAGGGGAGGTATCATAAGGTGTATTCTTATCACTTCAAGCTTCTGCTTCATTTCACTGGAAAGATATCTCTCGATTTGCCTTTCTATTTGTTTCGGAGCCTAGGAAAAATGTGTGACAAGGTTTAGTTGAAGAAGGAAGCCTATGAGACCTCGTTGTTTCATCACGGCTTAGTCAAACTGATCATTTTGCATGAGCTCCAGAAAATAGATAAGGAATGGTCCATGTTCGTGTTTATGTCTGGTTTTAAGAATGAAACTGGTCTCAGTCCTCAGGCTACGAAGAGTTCTCCACTAGCAGTTAGTCATCGTGCAGAAACAAGATCAAGGAGATTTGTGAAATTGAAGGCTAGGAAACAGGTAAAGGAGCCCACAAGAACACTAGTAATCCAAGGCACACCTCAACAGTCACAAAAAGGTAAAGGTCAGATCACAAAGGGGGTACAGGAACAATCTACAGGTGAAACGGTCCAAAGAAGAGTAACCAGGAGCCAGTTAGCTAAAGAAAAGGGCAAGACAGTGGTTACTGAGGCAAGCCCAGTTTCAAAAGGAAGTCTGAATGATTTGCTTCAAGCAATTGACATTGAAGAATCTCCTCTGGTTCGAGCAGACTTGATAGAAACAGGTAAAGGAAAAACAAAAAAGGCCAAAACCTCTAAAAAGCTCAAATTTGATGATCAGGTTTCTAAATTTGTTTTTAAACCAAGAAGACCTGTGACAAGGCACTCAAAGGAGATACAAGAGATGCTGCCAGAAGCAAGTGAAACAGGGGAGGTAACAAAATCTCATGAAGGACCTGTGGCTTCATCAGAAACATCATCACAGCTGCATAAAAATGATAGAGGTAAGGCAATTATCTCTCAAGAGGAATGTAGTTTTGAAGATTTGAAAAAGAAATTGAAGTTAGCAAATCTTGAAATTGCCAAACTAAGGAAAACCTCAAGGAAACATGCAATCAAGGAAGCTTATTTTAATAAAATGGAGGCTCTGTGGGAAGACAAAACGATTTCAATACCTGAAGTGGTCAACTGTCATGCTCAATACTACACCTGGATAGTCCCTGCAATAAAGGAAGCAAGATACATCAGGAAAGTCAATACAAAACTGAGAGCTGGAATCATAATTATGAAGAGGCAAATCGAAGATCTGAAGATACAACTAAGCCAGCATGAAGGACGTCCTTAGCTAAGAGAAAACCCATAGCAAGTAAAGCTAAGTCCTAAATTTTTGATAGATTACCTTTTGAAGTTTACCTTGAAGAATGGTGTCTATGTATTCAGTTTTGAACAGCTTCATGACAGATGGAAAAGCCATTTCAAGAAAAAGAAAGCTCAAGAAAGTCAAATTTTGGCCTTAAACTATGTTTTTGAAATTACACAGCAGTTTCGTAGTGCGCTACGAAACTGCTGTAGGTGATGCCTAATGCACAGCAGTTTCGTAGCGCGCTACGAAACTGCTGTAGCTGCATATTATGTTTCGGTTGACCAATTTTGAGAGACAAAGGGGAAATATTTTTGAAGAGGAGTTTTGAAAAGGGTCATTTGCAAAGTGTAAGCATCCAGCAAAGGCAAATCAAGTAAAGGAAGGACATCTATGAACTCTAAGCTATATGTTATATGAGTGATCATTATTTCATAGCTAGTATTGTTCATAAGGCTTCAGGCAGCATTAAAGAAGTTTTGTTTTCTCACATGTATATGGGAAAGGTCTACAGTACATGGAAAACAAGATAGTCCAATACATTTTTGTGTAATTAAGAAGAACAACAGGGATAATTGATTTCGAAGATCCTTGTGGAGACCAAAAGCAGAAAAACAGGAGCAATTTCCTAGTTTCCAGGAGCAGTAAAGAGATGAGGCATCAAGGGCCAACAAGGATTTTCAAATCTCCACCAAAGCTAAACTGAAGAGGGCCATTTGTCAGAGAATGAGTTTGGATTGTAATAAATGCTACTATCAACATGATGAGGAGTTATACTCCTAATTGTTTTAGGTCTCTAGAACTGCCAGTCAACAGTTAGTTACATTAAATAGTTAGTTTTGAGTATCAATAGGTGTCATAGTAGGAAGAATTCGAATTCCCCTCATGTTGGAGGAGGAATCTCAGTTATGTAAAGAGCTCTATATATAGGAGAAAATCCAATGTACCAAGGGTTGGAAAATTTCAGAGAAACTTGGTTATTGTGCTTTGTGTAAGACTCTGTCTTTAGTAATACAGTATTTGGCTTTACTTCTCAGGAATCAGAAGGAATTCAATGTTCAGAATGTCTTGTATTGTTCTCTTCTCATTATCTACAGTGGTATGAATGTATGTTTACTTAGAAATCACTAATTATGCTCTAACTTCCTTCATACATTTATAGACTGTGTTGTCCTATATTTTTCTGATGTGTTCTCCATGTGTTGAATTCTAGATGCCTTGACTTCCATGTAAGGCTAACATTATTGTCATACTAAAACATGTTTGACTCCATAAGCCCAATGAATATTTTCTAATTGTGTTTCAACCATTTACACTTCTTCATTTTTTTCATAGAGTTAGCCATCTTATTCATTATCAAAATCTTTAGTCTTGTGAGAGAGCCCTCTCAGGTTGAGGAGGCTAAGCCTCAGCCAAAAGTAGGTTTGAAATAGTTACTCAAGGTCTACCTAATCAGCAGCCTTTCAGGGGGTTGATTTTGAGATAACAACTTGCATGATAAAGATAGGATAAACACCCAGGGGGGTCTATCAAAAATTCTCCAGACCTAAAACTAAATTATTGGCACTTTTCATTGTCTGAGACTGAGAAAGGGAAGCAAAAACACAAATTGAAATTTCTAATTGTAAACAATGAAAAAACATGGAAAGTTTTACTTCTACTGTCACTTCAGTGATCAATAAACAGCCTCCTCTAGTCTCTTAAGAAGACCCTCAATTCTATCCAAGACTTGTTAGTGATTGTCTTGCCATATCTCTCAATGTGGCTCTCAAAGGTAGAGAGTGCAATATTGATATGGAAATATGCATGGGTAATGAAATTTCTTGAAATAAAGATGCACATTCAACACCTAGAAGCATCGAAACCCACAATGGAAAGCTCACATATAGGGAAGATATTTCCTTGTATCACTAGAACAAAGCATGTTGTACAATATGGACAGGACACATTCTTGTGATTGACCATGGTATATAGGTGTAAAGGTTGTTGCACCACCAACAAAAGGCTTTCTGAAGTCAAAATCATAATTCAATTTTTTGGCATCCTGCAACTACCTTTCGCATGCCTACAAAACTTGTTGTACCTTTGTTGAATGGTTTGTAGGGGTTCACTTTCCAGTAGTCATCAAGCAAAGTTAGCTGTTGTACTAAAGCTCCATCCCTTATAAAAAACACCCATGGTATTCAACAAAGCCAACGTCAAATGGAATTTTTGAAGGTTTCTATGACTAAAATAAACTGCAAGCTCTTTCTATTGAACAATATCATCCTTAACTTCCTTTCCCTTGAACTGCATCTAAAGACCCATAACACAACTACAAGCTCACATATAGCACATAGATTTCCCTTTATGATTGGAATAAAGTGTGGTGTACAATGTGGACAAGACACATACTTCTGATCACGGTATAGAGGTGTAAAAGTTGCTCCAAAAACAACAAAAGGATTTTTGAAGTCATAATTCGGTGGTTTTAGAATCCTGCAACCACCTCCCACATGCCTGCAGAACTTGTTGGGCCTTTGTTGCATGGTTTGCAGCGAGCTCATTTGCCAGCAGTTATCAAGCCATGTTAGCAGTTGTACTGAATTTCCCTAGCAAACATCTATGTTGTTCAACAAATCCAACCTCAAATGGACTTTTTGAATGTTGCAATGAGTAAAATAGGCTGCAAGCTCTTGTTGTTCGAAAGTATGATCCTTAACTTCCTCATGACCCCCATTTGAAGACCCAGAACACATTCTTTAGCAATTTCAATCAATTTATTCACCTTCTCAACCTCCTAAATGGAATCTACATCAATAATTGGAATTACGTGCAAGATTGTAACAAATAACGTTAATGCTTCACTAAACTTCCCATCTGTTGTGGCTTTGTAAGCTAGTCTAAGTTTCTCGTCTAATAGAAAAAGCTTAAATACCAAAGCTCATGGACCTCTGACATTTGAGCTAGCAGTCTCACTCCAGCCTCCCTCTATTGCTAAGAAGACCACAGTGCATAAACAAATGTAGGGAGGTATGTATTGTTGCCCATGTAAAGATCCAAAAACAAAGGTTTTAACTTTTAATGGAGTGAAATTCTTAATACCAAGCTATTGACTTGAGAGCTGCATCACCATATTAATGTTACTAGCAGCTGCATTCTCACCTACAAGAAAAGATTTTCTATATCCATATTTGAATTACTGGTATACGTGGTGATGGTGTAACTAATGACATTATGAGTTGTACCTGCAACATTTGCAGCTTAGACATTTGTAGGGAGCTTCAAATCTTCTACATCCCATCCTACCTCATTGTCATTGTCTCCTCTCACTTCTCTATCATCAACCACTACAACCTCGCCATTTTTTTTTTCAACTCCAGAAGTGTCAAGGTCTTAACCCCTATTGGCTACAGCTCCTTCATCCTCTTCTTCATGGACTACGCCCCCTGCATTATCTAACCCACCAGAAGTGTCAAGGTCTTAACCCCTATTGGCTACAATTTCTTCATCCTCTTCTTCATGGATTGCAATCCCTACATTATCCAACCCACCCTCAAAAAGGCCTTCGGTAACCCTCAATAACAGCCATTCACGATTGCGACAAATTGATGGAGGAGGCACAATAAGTGATGATTTCTTTCTAGATTGCAGAGTGGGCAGATTTCCACCTAACTATTAAGTACAAGCATATCAACAATCTCTGTAAGCCCATGAACTGCTGCACTAACATATAGGCATTTTGAAACTGACCCATAACATCATTTTATATTTATGCAATCCCCAACATCTTCAAAAACCTATCAATATTGTCCATGACAAGATACAAAATGAAAGACTTTCAAAATTCTTTAATCTTTGGTAAGCATATTCAACAATGGCAGCATTTCCTTACCAAAGGGCCTCAGTTCCAAGTGTATACCAGTGACCTTAACATCTCTTTATTTTGCAGAAGCAACATTAATTTGAATATTTTCACCCTACACTATTAAGTTAAATCATGCCTTCTTATCTTTGAAAAAGTGAAGAGATGCTTCTGGGAAGCCCTTCAGATGCAGCTAAGCAATCACTACCTGTCCACATGCTCATAACATTGTCATACTTCCTTTTATCAGTGCCAGCTTGAATATATACTCATGCATCAATATGCATGACACGGTTATTTCCAACTCATTCATGAAATTGACAGAATCCTCAGACACCTTCATTATACATACTTGAACACCAAGTGTTCCAATTAGGCCACCATTTCTGATTGGAAGAAAAAAAAGAAGAATTGTCACCCTAAGCACCACTCTTAAGTTTTAACACAAATAATCTTATGCAGAGAACAATGTACAATCTCCTTGCTTCCAATGATGATTGCATGCTTGCTCAGCAAGGCTACATTTTCCATGTCATCTTACTAAATGTATTTAACAAATGGAATATGGAGTTCCCTAGGTACAATCCTCTGTTTCAAACCAAGGTTGTTGTCTTTTCTTCCTGCATTGTGTCACTCTTCTGTCCCAACACTATCTTCTAGCCCAAGAAGAAGGTTTTATGTTCCTGCATAGAAAATTGTATCCACGGTTACTGGACAACTAGACTTCTTGATCACCTTATTTCTGTGATTTTTATCACTTGGTTATGACTCATGTCAGTGACTGTCGATTGATTGCAAGCAAAAAAGGTAGCAGGTCCTCCAAATTGCTATCTTTTCTTCCTGTATTTCGTCACTTCTCCCAAGTACCAACACTATCCTCTGGCCCAAGAATAAGTTCATATCACCCAACATCAACATCCAAACGTATTAGGACAACATTCTCCATGAGGCTAAACAACAATGATCATCATCCTTGATCCAATTCATGGATCCAGCCCTTCTTATCTGTATAAGTTGAGAGTATTTTTTATTTGAAAATTGATGAGCAAACAAAAAATGGTCATTGTTGCAGTATAGGGTGCCCTCAAAAACAACAAAAGTGGATCTTTCTCTTTCTAACTTGAAAATAATCATCCCACGGTCATGCCCAGTAGCAAGAAGATTCATATCAAGATGTGCTACAAGGATCCAGAAGCAATCATGGTCTCTACAAAATGTTTGGACACCTCTACAATATTTGGATACATCTCAAACTTAGATACTTTTATCTTCTAAATTTTAAGAATAATGTCGTGGCGTGGATGGAACATCACATGAGACATATAGTTCACATGCCCTCTTAAAAGTTAAAATATCCAACTTCCCAAGATTGGTACCTGAGAACAAAAAACATACTAACTTTTATCAATGTAAACTTTGAAACGGGAACTGATACTGTTACCCGTTTCGTAGAGATAGCAAAAAAGTGACTTGATTTTGAAAAGGGGTGATGCAGAACGACAATGTTTTTTTTAGAGCATAGTTTTTGGCACTTTAATTTTTTTTATGTACATTACGTTTTAGAATCATTTTAGAATGGTAGTGATTTTCATGCTGATTTAAAAAAGTGAGTATTCTGCATCACCCCCTTTTTTTAAAAGACCTATTTTTTGGCTTTAAATTTTCTAATGTATAAAATGTAAATAATTATTTTGTAAATTTGATCATTTTTGAAGTGGTCGTTTTCTTCACATTTTCTTGTTTTTTATTTTAATTTTAACTTTCTTTTTAGTGAGGTTTTTATTGTTTTGCATTTTTAAATTAGGAGGTTGATATTTAGAATTTTCGATATTCTACATATTTATACATCCTTAATTAATTTTTCAATCCACATGAAATAATTGTTTCTAAAAAACAATATTTTTTAACAATGGACATAAAAATAACCATTTTTAACATAAATATAACTAAAAAACTACATGTTTGCTAGAATTGACATGTCAAAATCACAATTTTTGTATGATAATTTTAACTACAAACGGTTAAATAATAGTTTTTTTTATGAATTTCATGTCAAAAAAATAATAATAATCACTTCTTTTTTTCAAAAAATAATGATTAACTTAAAAATCAATGCGAAAATCACATATTACAAATATTGAACGTATAACAACCCTAATTGAGTGTTTATTCTTCTCATAAAATGCCAAAGTCAAAACATTGCAAATCTTGATTTGCAAGCATAACTTAAATTTAATCAACAATGTCACGTAATCCAAACTCTTCGTCCTCTAGAGTTTCATCATTGTCTTCTTCCACAATATTTTATGTTTCCTTTTGCTCATTTTCCTCTTCTAATGGGTCTTTGATGTCTGCGAATCTCCCAATGTATGTCTTTCCAAACATTCCATGTAATGGTGGTTGGGGTTCCTTTGCGTTTTTTGCCACACGTGATTCACTAAAGTCCCCTTTCTTCAACCCAATTTCTTGCATTGCATCTGGAAGAAATTGAAGAGCATTAATTCTTTGCTGAATGAAATTGCACTGTACTAGATCTTTTTCAATTGCAATGCAATTTCTTCCTTTTTGAAGGCAACATGCTAGTGTTGTACCTAATTATCAAGCACAAAAGAAATAATGAACTAAATTAGTACAATGACATATTAATTAAAAAATAACATATTGAAATTCAATTCCATATAATAAAACTTACCTGAGCCAGAAAATAAATCCAAAACCCAATCTCCTTCCTCTGAACAAATGTCTATAAGATAATTAATCATTAATTGTGGTTTTTGATAAATGTTAACTATCTCTCCTTTTGCTTCTTTGTCTTCATACGTTAGTTTTCTCACAATATCATCATAAGTCAGTATTTGGCTATGACTCTTTTCGTCTACACAATTAAAAATCATAGACATATGGCTATCATCTTTTGCCCAACTATCAATATGAATGAACTCACAATCATTTATAAATTGTTGATCTTCATTGTTAAGAAGATTTGACTTTTTCCTGTAACATGAAATAGTAAAAGTTCAATTAACTTGTACATAAATATATTTTTCAACAATAATCAAATATACATTTTAAACGTCTTACCATGTAAGCTGCATCCTTGAATTTGTTTTCCCCTTGAAGCTTGACAATATCATTGCCAATTGTGTGTCTGAATGAAATTTCATAAATCTCCATAATGGTGATGACGTGACTTCTACAAATCCCGCAACCACTTTACTAAGAGCTTGATAAGTATAAGGGTCACTATCATAGTCAATGTTTGGAATATTGAAACCATGGGGAATATCTACAATGACTAGGGCATAATCCCTTTTAGGTATGAGTTTAGCAATGTCTTCACAGTCGCCTTGTATTACTTGATATTGAATAGTGTCTAGCCCATTCCAAATGAAATGATTAAGACTTGGATCAAGTTGAACATTCTTAATACGTTGCTTCTTCAGTCTTTCGATCTTTATTTTTTCAATAAAGGTTTTGAAACTATCTGGCGCTCCATTATCATCCTTCCTCATATTTTATAAAATAAACAAATATATGTGTAAGTTATAAATTAAAAATAGTACACAGGTGAATAAAAATGAATGTATAAATCAAGATACCTTTTTAAATGCAAGATAAAAAGCTTTTAATGTTGATGTAGAACTTGAATCTGGATATTTGCGTACAACATCATCCCAACTATCTTCATTCAACAATCTAACCATTTGTTCTTGAATTTTCATGTAAACTTTGTGACTGCATAGATAAAGTAACAAAAAGTTAATATAATGATATGTATAACAAATACTACCAAGAACAACATGTTTTATTTAAAATATAATTATAATCTAGAAATAAATAAAAATAATTCAACAAACTTACTTTTGAAATTCTTCAGACATTTCCTCCAATGATAATTCCCCTGATCTCACACGAGATAATATTGTTTTAACAATTTTATCATCTTTCACTCCTTGCATCGCCCTCCAATGTGTGATAGTCATATCGTCTGGAAGTTGCTTCATTTGAGGAGCTAATTTACTGTTGCCACATATCAATGGCTTAGACTTTTTGACCTTCTGGTTTTTAATGGCAATGTCTTCCCACATGCTAAAAATCTCATCAATTAACTTCCAAACATCTCCAGTTCTAAATGCCAATTGGAAAATGTTATCAACACCTCTGAATAAATCACTATTTTTGTTGCCTTTTCCACCTTTTGAATTGGTTTTCTCTTCAATTTAATATCCTATTTCCATACAACATTCCTTTTGGAAATCTGCAGTAACATTTATCCTATCTGTTATCACTCAGGTTGTTCCCTGCCTCCGGAAGGGAATACAGCCGAGGTAACCACTAACCAGTCTTTTAGCTGCAGATTCTAGCCAACCTGCAACCAGAGAGGGCTCTCTCTTTGTAATTTAGCTTTGTTTTGAAGTATTTTAGGCTAGTTATGATGCACAAAGTTTGGTTTTAAATTTGTTGGATGGTGATCTTAAATAGAGCTGGAATGCAATTCTAAAACAGTTTATACCATTGGGCAAATGGGGTCAATGAGGACGAACTGTTGAGAGTGTTTTCTTTGGTAAGGGGCAATACTACAGAGCAAGATAATCGATCTTGGAACAATTTTGAAATCTGGAAATTAATGGAATGTAAGCCAGTGGATGAAGGGCAGTTAAGAATCCTTTATCAAGCTGGCAGAGGGAAGGTGCATGAATATTACCAAGGAGCAGTAAAGAATTCCTAAGCAATATTCAGAATGAAAGAATCAGTGGAAACAGGAGCAGCTAAGAATTCCTGTTCATGCTAACTCTGAAGAAAACATAATTAATACCAGAGATTGAACACAAAGTGTATTTAAACAAATTCTGGGCTATTCTTTTTCTCTGTTACTAAGATTATGAAACATATATGAAATTTGCAAACACATAAGACACAAAACACAGTTTAGAATAACTTATTGATCCATAGAAAGACACAGGAATCCTGTAGCAGGTCCCAGAACATCAAATCCACATTCAAACAGTCCAGCATCAATGAACTTCAACAGCCTTTGTATTAAACAGTCTCAGAATTATAGCGCAGTCTAGAGAGAAAATCACCAACCAACAAATTTAAAACCAAACTCTGTACATCATAACTAGCCTAAAATACTTCAAAACAAAGCTAAATTACAAAGAGAGAGCCCACTCTGGTTGTAGGTTGGCTAGAATCTGCAGCTAAAAGACTGGTTAGTGGTTTCTTTGGTTGTATTCCCTTCCGGAGGCAGGGAACAACCTGAGTGATAACATCACTGGCGACTCCGCTGGGGACTGAATGACTGTTTGTCACTGTTGTCTATTTTCTAAAACTACAGATGGAGCCTGAAGTTAGCCAGGTAGCCTTTGAAACTGTTTTTGTTGTGCATTTACAGGAGTAAATAAACGCCACTTCAGTCAATTTCCAGTTTAGTTTTAGGCTTTAATCAGCTGTCCCAAAGATTTGATCAGTATCCTTGATTTAACATATCTAAAAGGAAGCCCAAACTCTCCCATATTTCAAAAGAGCTTCCTTCAGAAAATTCTTAAAAATTGTAATCTCTAAACATTTCCAGAAAATACTAAAAATAGATTTAGAAGCTGGCTCCAAAGAAGAAAGTTCGGTACACTAGGTCAAATCCTGATCCAGATCCTCCAGCTATTTTTGAAAATCCTAACTTGATCTCTAAGACCCTTAGAAAACAAGAAAAACTAGAAAAATCTGCTGATTTAGACCTTGATATACTTCAGCAAAAGCTTACAACATCTGAGCTTACCCCTGGGAGAGCAGCAGTCTTTTCTGTCAATACAATAGCCTCTCCTAGTTCCTCATCCACACCTCAAAGTATCCTTTCCACTCCCCCATCCACTGCACATATTTCCACTGTTGTCCTTGCTATTCCAGCTGTCTTATTTCTTCCTGCAGTCCCATTTATCCCTGTAAATATGGAAAACCGTTATGCTCCTCTGCAATTACCTGGAAATCCAGGGGCTATGCCTCAGGATTATCAAAGAAAAATCACATATTTTGATGCTACTGGCTCCTATACAGCCCAGCAACACACTGAGAAAATGATGGATTACTTTGAGAACTATGAAATTGATGACAATGACGTCATAATGAAAAATTTTGTTCAAAGCCTAACCGGTGAAGTAAGGACCTAGTTTAGGGCACTTGGGGCAAATACAATTTCTGATCCAGATGCCCTTTACCAAACCTTTCTTAACATATGGGAAAAGAAGAAGGACCCATTGCATATCCTATCAGAGTATGACAGTTTAAAGAGAGGCCCACAAGAAACTATCCAAGACTATTGTGCTAGATTCAACAATGTGTACAATGCTATCCCTCAAAACCTTAGACCTCCACCTGACCTAGCCTTGATCAAATTCCCTGATGGATTTGATTCCGACATGGCATATCAACTAAGAGAAAGAGCTCCTCCTAGCTTAGAAGACATGCAAAGCATAGCAGTTAGTGTAGAGGCCAACTTGATATCTAAGAGAAATCGGGCTAGAAATGAAAGAAGAACAACTTTCAAAGAAGAGCCTTCTGCATTTGAGCAAAAACTAGATGCAATCATCAAAGGCATGGACAGATTGGGTGATAGAGTGGAAACCATTGAAAGGAAATCTTCTTGGGATGGCCAACCAAGCAACACCACTAGGAATCCGAATTTTAGAAAAAATCAAAATCCTAACACCGGGAAAGCTGGCCCTAATCTGAATATCAGACCTCCATTTCAGGAGAACTATGCTGAAGCCTCAACCTCTAGTGAGCCAACAGAGGATACTCAAATCAACCTAATGGGTTTGAACAGTGAACAACAAATCTTTCTAACCCAAGATGACCAAGAAGCTCATAATTTCAACCAATTTCAAACCAAATCCGGAGAGTCATTTGATTTCAGAGAAGGCTATGATGCAGCGGTCTATGAGGTTCATAAACAATACAAATTAAGAAGCAGAACTATAGATGTGCCTGAACCTGCCAAGCTAAAAGATACCAAGCAGCCAAAGAAAACAAAGGATAAAGCTGTCCTGATAGAATCCCCTACTAAAACAAATCTCAACCCAAAGGAAGCCACTGTGGAAGACATATCAGATTTACAGCCCTCAAAAAATCAGTCATCTACATCCCTTCCCTCAAAAGAAAATCTAAACTGCCCTCCTGAAAATAGTTTCAAAGCAGATTTACCTCAAAACAACACTCATGATGAAGAAAAGGTCACTAAAAATACAGCAAAAAAGGAAAACCTTGCTACTTACAATACAAGAATTCAAGTGGAAAAACCTTTTAACTTAGAAACAGAAATAGGCAAACTGAAAATAGCTATTCCTTTGTCTGAATTGGCTAAACATGAAGTTTATAGGGAACAAATCAATAGGTCACTTCAAATATCAGAGAATAGGGATGCAGTCAATGTTTTAGATGACCAACCAGAACTGATTTTTGGTCCTGAAGTCAATGGTAAAACAGTAGATGGAGGGGTTCCTCCATTTTATGTAAGCTTAAATATTCATGACAAAGTGCTGCATAATGCAATGTTTAATTCAGGAGCTTCCCATAACCTAATGCCTAAGTCTGTGATGGAAAGACTGGACCTAGATATCACAAGGCCTTACAAAGACTTATTCTCATTTGATTCCAGCCAAGTCAGGTGTCTAGGCCTAATCAAAGATCTGTGTGTATCTCTAGTACAATACCCTGCCAAGACAATCTTGATGGATGTGGTGGTAGCCGATATCCCACCAAAGTATGGTATGCTTTTGTCTAGATCTTGGGGTGCAAAACTCCAAGGGTCTTTGCAACTAGACATGTCCTATGCCACCATTTCAGTCTTTGGACAGCCAAAGAGATTGTACCGAGAAACATTGATGAAATATGTGGTTAGCAGTCAAGAGAAACCTCAAAACTTCCCCATATATTCTATGCATTCCGATATGGATTCATTCATTTTATACAATGCTAAGATGTGTCCCAAAACTGATGTCAAACTCCTGAAAATAGCACAAACAAAAAGCATAAATGAACAATCTAGTGCCCAAGATCAAAAATTTTTTGATGTGATTGATGCAACAAATGAACATGACATAGCATATGAGTTACAAAATCCAAATTTGCCCATTGAACAAGGTTCCAAAACTCCTAAGGCTAGTCACAACCAAGAAACCTTATGGTACTTAGAATTTGATGGGTCAGTGAACAAATTAGGAGCAGGGGTAGGGGTTTGGATACATAACATGCAAAATGACCATGCTCAAGGTCATGCATATAGGCTAAATTTCAGATGTACAAACAACATGGCCGAATATGAGGCCCTTTTACTGGGTCTTAAACTGATTAAAAGTGTTGGGGCAGCTAGGATTTCAATTCTAGGGGACTCAGATTTGATTATACAACAGATGAAGGGAAACTTTGTTACAAATGATCTTAGGTTAAGAGCTTACAGAGGGGAAGCCATTGAAATACTTAACACCTTCTCAGAATCTCAGCTCACCAAAATTCCAAGAAAGCACAATTTACATGCACATAGTTTGGAAACTTTTGCCAGCATTTGCAAGCTACCATTTGAGCCCAACCACCACTTCACTGTTGAAATCAAACACAGACCTGCTGTCCCAGATAATGTCAAAAATTGGCAGGTGTTTGAAAATGATACACAAATAAATAATTTCCTAACTTTGAAAGAGGAATTCTCAAGTATAAACATTGACACAAGCACCATTGATGATCAACAACAAATAGACAAAATTGAGCAAAATATATCAGCTGAAACAACAAATCTGATTTTGCATCCAACAACTTTTGATGACAAAAATTTACAAGAGCTGAAGCAAATGGACCTTGATGAAATGGCTGAGGGAGAATCTGAAGTAATTGAACTAAAGGATAATTTTTTTCCCACAGGCTTAACTCCTTTGGAGGATATATTTGATTCAAATGATATTCCAAGAAAGCCAAAAATGCAACCACTAAATGCAGAAATTGAGGACTGCAATATTGGAACCACAGAAAATCCCAAAATGGTAAAACTCTCCAAAGCATTACCTTTTGATCAAAAGCTGAAATACATTGAGTTGTTTAAGGAGTTCCAAGATGTTTTTGTATGGAGCTATGAGGACCTCAAGTCCTATGATACTTCTGTCATCCAACATACAATACCTTTGAAAGAAAATCAAAAACCATTTAAACAAAAGCTGAGAAGAGTTAATCCAGTCCTCCTTTCTCTTATTGAGAAGGAAGTCAAAAGAATGTATGAAGCCTATATAATTGCACCTATCAGGTTCTCAAAGTGGATTTCAAATCTAGTGCCTACTAGGAAGAAAACGGGAGAGATAAGACTGTGTGTTGATTTAAGGAATTTGAATAAAGTCTCTCTCAAATACCAATACACCTTACCCAAGATGGATCACATTTTACAAAGGGTAGTGGGAGCCTCTAGGATCTCATTGTTAGATGGATTCTCAGGATTCAATCAGATTTTAGTTTACCCGGATGATCAAGATAAAACTGCCTTTACAACACCTTGGGGAACCTTCAAATATGTGAAAATGCCTTTTGGACTCAAAAATGCAGGGGCCACATTTCAAAGAGAAATGGACATAGCCTTTGCAAAGGAGATCCATGATTTCTTATTCATATACCTTAATGACCTCACTGCTTTTTCAAAATCAGACCAAGAACATTTAGAGCATTTAAGGCAAGTGTTCCTAATTTGCAGAAAATATGGCATATCATTGAACCCAAAGAAATCATTGTTTGTCCTAGAAGAAGGCAAACTCCTAGGTCACATAATTTCAAAATATGGCGTTAGAATTGACTCGGACAGAATACAAGCTATTCTCCAAGTGCCTCATCCAAGAAACATCAAAGAACTGCAAGATTTTTTAGGAAAGATCAATTTCCTAAGGAGGTTCATTCCCAACTTGGCCGAATTGATAAGACTATTGAATAATATGCTAAAGAAAGATTCTAAAGTCAAATGGACAATAGAGGCTAAACAAGCCTTTGAGGGCATTAAAATAGCTCTAACAAAAACACCAATCCTCACAAGCCCCAAGTTTGATAGAGATTTCATAATTTTTTCCTTTACATCTGAGCATACTATTGCTGCTGTCCTATTGCAAAAAGATGACCAAGGGTGTGAGAAGCCCATTGCTTTTTTCAGCAAAGCACTTAGAGATGCTCCACTCAAATATCAAATCATGGAGAAACAGGCCTATGCCCTTGTAAAAGCCATCAAAGATTTTAGAGTTTATATCTTGTATTCTCATGTGATAGCTTATGTCCCTAATGTCGTGGTCAAAGACATTCTAACTCAAGAAGGAATTGAGGGTAAAAGGGGCAAATGGATAGCTAACATTTTAGAATATGACATTGAAATTAAGCCAACCAAACTGATAAAAGGACAAGGACTAGCCAAGCTGATGACTGAAACCAATTTTCAAGCCCTTGACATAAATGAACTGGATAACGAACAGGAGATGGCGACTCCACAGATCAATCAAGCCTTTTTACAATCACCTTGGTATGCTGACATATGTTATATATTGTTAAACCTGCAAGCTCCTCTAGGGTTATCCAAGACTAAAAAGAGATTCTTGAAAATGAAAGCTTCAAAGTTTTGTATCATAGATACTATGTTGTTTTGGAAAAACCATGAAGGTATTTTACTCAATTGCCTAACACTGGATGAAACTGACAAAATACTTAAGGAATTTCATGCAGGGGACTGTGGTGGACACTTGTATTGGAAATCAACAGCTGATAAAATCCTAAGGGCTGGATTTTATTGGCCCACCCTCTTTGCTGATGCAAAGAAATATGTAACTTCTTGCCACAAATGCCAAATTTTTGAAGGCAAGAAAAAGCTGTTGCCTTTGCCCCTCAAACCTATTTCAACTGAAAGGCCATTTCAACAATGGGGTTTAGACTTCATAGGGGAAATCCACCCTTCATCCTCTGGCTAGCATAAGTGGATTTTGACAGCCACAGACTATTTTACCAAGTGGATAGAGGCTATCCCTTGTAGGCAAGCCAATGACTCAATCATCATGCAATTCTTAGAAACCAACATCTTGTCTAGATTTGGCTGTCCAGAAAAGATTATTACAGACAATGTTGTTGCCTTTAAATCCAAAAGAATGATCAATTTTTGTCATAAGTACCACATTACCTTGGGCCACTCCACAGCCTATTAACCCCAAGGTAATGGTCTAGCTGAGTCATCCAACAAAAGCTTAATCAACATCATTAAGAAAGTCTTGGACGAAAACAAGAAAAATTGGCATAAAAAACTTGTAAATGCACTATGGGAAGACAAATTGACCACCAAAAGATCCATTGGAACAAGCCCATATGAATTGGTTTATGGCATGGAGGCAAGATTCCCTTCATCTTTGGGAATCCCAGTGATAAAGTTGCTGCAAGAAATACAAGAAGAACCTAATGATATTCAAAGAAGGATCAATCAAACTATTCACTTGCAGCAGACTAGAGAGGAAGTATATCAGAGAAGTCAGGTTCTACAAGAAAAACTAAAAAAGATGTTTGATAAAAGAACCAAAGCAGAGGATTTCTTCATTGGGGATAAAGTTTTAAAGTGGGATTCTAGGAGGGAAGACAAAGGAAAGCATGGCAAATTTGATTTCCTTTGGAAAGGACCTTATGTCATTCAGGTTGTACAAGGAAACAACACCTATTTTCTGAAAATCTTGGATGGCACAGAGGCAAATGATGGGCCAGTAAATGGTCGAATGCTGAAGCATTATTTTGATCAGGTTTTTTGAAGAAATCAACACTTTAGTTTGTACATAATAGTGTTTACTTTCTGCAATTTACTACAACAATATGATAAGAAATAAGATGCAGCAAATTTTGAAGGAAAGGCAAGGAATTGTGCCACCTTATGGTATTACATTTTGAGTTTATCAGAAGAAGTTAAAAAGGAGACTTGGGAACTGTGAAAATGATGGCAAATATTCAGACAGAGTAACCTAAACAGAGTTGCAACTAAGTAAATGAATTCATGAGAGTCACTCAAATTTTGCAGAGGCACTATTTTGTCTACAACAGAAGGAAATTTCAGATTACATCAAGAATTGAACATAAGGCCCTCTGACCTACTGTTCTTGACTTTTCACCAGGAAAATCCATCCCCAAGTGGAGCCACTGTTAGGTTCCTATACCAATAGGTTTCATTTTTCATGATTGACTGTAGAAGAGCCAAATATGTTCATCCTTTCATGCTGCAAGGGTTCCATATTTTGTAAACAAATGAAGAAAATTAAAAAATGAAAAGAGGGTATGCCCTAAAAGAAAAATCAAAGGGCAAAAAGAATGGATTGGTCAGAAAAAATGATAAAAATGAGCCCCAAACCAAAAGACCAAGAAAGTGTGCTAGTTTAAATGCCACTACTGATTCCATTGTTGAAGAATTTCATTGTGTACAGGTGGTTGATTCTTGACACAGTTGATGAATAGCCAAACAGTTCAATCTTGGTTAGATCATGTTTGAATTTACTTGTCTTTAGAATAGAGAATAAAGATCTGTCCAAACAGTTCAAGCTTGGAAGATGAGTAAATAGGTACAGAAACAAAGGAGCCCAACTGCTTAATCTGGGCCCTTGGAAGAGATAAGGATAGACTTAGATAGGAAGGCATTCAAAAGAAAAAGAAGAAAATCAGGGTTTGCTAGTCCAATGCACCCAATCAAAAGGAAGAAAAAAATGCTAGGTGTATTAGGCTGGGTAGGCAGTTTGAGGTTGCAGAATCAAGTTTGTGATCATTTTTTGTCTTATCAAGAAAGACTTATCTCATGGATGTCACAAGTACCATGGCAGGGTGACTGCAGAACAGTGGAAGCATGACTAATTTCCCCTTTCATTCCCCCAGAAATCATTTACTAACATTCCCTCAAGGACATTGGGATCTGCTCAGTAGTCCTATTTCACTTCATTTTATGAGAAATGCTAAGTTGAACTATGAGTTTACTTAGTTAAAACAAGCCACATTTCTTGTGTAAAAGATCTTACCATTTTACTTCATTTCCCTAAAAACCTAAGTTATTTCCTTATAGACTTAGCGTTATCTATCCATAAAATCATATTAACATTGACTTTATTATTTAATTCTTATGTAAAGTTTTCCCCCGCCCCTACTATATATAAATTAATAAACAAAAAACCCAAAAAATAGATAATATCCCTACCCCTGGCAACTATAGCCTTATATCAAAGTTCGGGAATTATGGGTTCATTTGGAACCTTAATGATAACCCTTCCGCGTTCATAAACCATACATTAACCTGGCGCGCATGTATATATCGGGTTTCGTTTAACATCCGGTTAAATGAATAACCATTCCACCTAATCCACAGTTTAAAACCCACCAAAACATTATTAAAATGCCGAAATATTAACGCGGGTCCCGTGTTAATAAACCCCCGCCACTTACCTCACCCGTCGACCGTCTGATCCAGCGCCGTAGATCCAACGGCTGGCGGCAATATCGGGAGCTCCCATCTGCCGAACATTAGCGTCCGGGGGATGGGCGGTATTTCTGTCATACCCCTGCCATGCGTCGGCTTCCCGGCGTGATCGGAGCCCCCTCCTCCAAAACCACCATGGGCCAAAGGCGGTGCGGGGAATACCGCTTACTGCCCCGCCGCCTACCCCCTGACGTCATCCCCGCGTCACCTGATGACGTCGCGTCCACGTCGCCTGCCACCGCTCCATATCAGCGCCATGTCATCTGCTGACATCACCACCTCGCCACCGTGTCATCTGCCACGTCATCCGACATGTCAGCTGACATGTCATCCTCCGTACCCGCTACACGACAAAAAATACGTCATGATGACGTCATCATAAAAAAGCGCCAAAAGCCCAAAAAGGCCCAAATTGTGTTAAAAGTCGTGAAAATGACTGTTTTTTGGTTATTTCTATTTGTGCGTTAGTGGAGGCCTCTGCATGCGATTTTACGACCAATTCGCCACCAAGGCTGCACAGTCCATCACCCTGCAAATTTGCTCTGTAGCTCGACCCCGCAGCTCGAGTCACCCCTGCTAATCGCTCACCGTGCCATCAAAATAGGTATTTACTTACAGTCATGCCCAAACCCTGTGTTTTTCAGTTTCTGCTGCTAAATTGCTTATGAACTCCGAATTTTAAGTTGAAACCCATCAAAATACCTGCGGAAAGTGCACCACAACCGCGATTTTCTCCAACTTTTCACCAAGAAACCCTGTAAAAACAGTCTCCCTTTGCAAAGTTTCTCCCGTGGACTCGAACTCGAGTTCACTCTATTCTGTGAATGCCGAAGGAAAAAGCCCAGAGCTGTCCATAATCCAGTGTCCGCTAAAGAAAACTCTGCAGACTATCTTTTTCACTGTCATTTTCACCCCATGAGTTCATCCAGCTGAATTTAATCTGTAAAATTCCACATAAAGAGGCCCAAAGCTGTTGTTCTACTCATTTCATCCACACATACCTCAGTCTCCAAGTTCACACTCATAAAATTGAGCCATGGAGACTCCAGTGGCTCTAAACATTACTCCTCTCAATGCACCCCACAGGGAATTAGAAGCACTACCTTTGGTTGATAGGGACTACCTAATCCAAGACTTGGTTGGTGACAGAAACCACCTGTAGACATTCTGTGAGCTGAGAAACAGTGATCTGAATAACAATGATTTGTATGGGATATGGGAATCAAATTTGCCCATATACTTCCTCCCCTCTGTCAATATCTTCCCTGAGATAATTCACCTCTGTTGTGAAAACTATGAGCCAACTCAAAGGGTAGTCAAGTCTCCATTTGGGAGCATACTCTTTCATATAACTCCTGACTCCATCAATCAAATGCTAAATTTCAAGCCAACTCAGTTGTTGTTCCCTCTTTCTATGAAATTCTTGCTTGATGAAGGTCCCAAACTCTCTAGCTCAAAAATAGCCCGAATTGCCCAAGTATTCATGAGAGCAGATCGCCAGCCTATAGGGCCACCTCCTTTTCTCTATGTACATTTCAATGAAGTGGGTAAATTACTTGTTGATATGATATCTTATGTTCTGGGTTTCAAGACAAGTGAACATATTGATGAAACTATATTGGTCTTGTTGTCTGCATTTACCCCAGGACAGCCCCCTGCTGTCAAGTACAATTATGCCAAATTCATTGCCAATAAGATACATGACCAACTAGTGAAACTGGATAGGGAGGGAGTATTCAAGTATTCATCCTACATCTATCATCTATTCCTATATTATCAGCCAGACTGTTTCCAATGCCCCATCAAAAGATTGCACTCTAAAGGAGAAAAGAGGTCTGTGATTTCTTGGACCTTAGTCTTTCATGAAGTCTGCAGCTCTCCCTACTCTTACTGTGAGTTTATTGACATGTTTGTCTATCCAGTCTCTTCTCTCCTAAAGAGAACTCCTCCTCCTAGACTATCCTATGACATGCAGAAAATATTGCAACTCTCAAAAAACTACAAAATAGGTGACTGGTACTTCTACCAGAATCACACTGTCATTAGGATATATGGCTGTGAGTTGTGTCCCTACAGGCTGCCAAGATATGTGCCAATGAGACTATTTGCCTTGGAATATTACAGGCAATTTATCAATTCAGATTTAACTCATTTTCATAGCACCAAGAAAAAGGCTCAGTTGAAATTCAGAGACCAACTAGGCCCCTTTGTCATGAACAAAAAAGAAGGATGGCAAGATGTTGATCAAATATTGGGGGAAAAACTCAGGTTAAAAAGGAGTTTTTGGTGGGTGCCTTATGACCCAAACGGCTTTATCAATGCCAGAAAAATAAAATATAGGCTGTCAGCTTATGAACATTGCAAAATCCCACAAATAGAACAATTTGCCAACCAAGATGAGTGGGTAGAAGGCACACTAGTTGAAGAGTTCACTGAGGAAGAGAAAATGGAGCAAAATGTGAAAGATTTGGAAAAGACTCTTGACTTGGATTTTTTTGGGCAGGTCTCATTCAAACTGCCACAACAAGTTGGAGAAGGCACATCAATTGCTGTAGCTTCACAAGCTGCCCAAGAAAAAACTACACCAACAGCAGGTACAACAAAAGGCAAGGAGGTAGTAGATATAGAGCCAGAAACAATGACAGAGTAGCCAACTACCTCAAAGGAACAGAGTCAAGGGCAAGCCCCTCCACTGCAGACAGAGGCACCACAGGTGCCAGCATTACAGACTCCTCTCAATGAGGAAAGAAGCAAGAAACGGGACAGGGAAGAGACCACACCTGCAAGTGGGTCAACACAGCAGCCAGAGGCCAAAAGGCAGAGAATAGATCCTCAAATTGAAGAGGAAATTAGTGAAGGAATCATAGAGAGTCCAAGGAGGGAGAGGGAAACCAGCCATCAAACATCCACTAGCTCTCACAGACAAGAAACAGAGAGGCAACATGGTATGGAGGTGTCCTCCTCAAGACAGCAAAGTAAGCAACCACTTGGTATTAAAGGAACATTTATGGAAATCAAAGCACAAAATGAGTTGTTAAGAATACAGCTTTATGATCACCTTCTCAAAACAACACCCTCCAAACAGCAAAGACTGTTGGCAGCTTATGACATTAAGGAGTAAAAGATGATCTTAAGTCATTTCAAGCCTAAAGTTCAACAACCATAGACTGTTGCGGACTACATAAAGACCAATCTAGAAGTCCTTGCCAAAGACATACATCCAATGGACCAAATTGAGCTACACAAGTAAATAGGTGAAATGGTCTATGCTACATTGGCAGACAAGGCAATGCTGGACCATCAGTTGAAGGAGTCATTAAGCAATACATCTTCCCAATTGGATTTGGAAAGAATATCTTCCTTGGCTAAAGACAACAGAATAAAGACCCTGGAGGAAATTATTATTGAGCTAGGGCATGACCCTAAGGATGCCAAGGGCATCAAAGCCCTCATAAGGAAAAAAGAAGAAGATATTGCTGCACTTAGAAAGCAATTGAGGCTACCTGCAACCATGCACCCACAAACTACAGAACTTGCAGAAGAGAAGGCAGAAGGAGATACAATGGATTTGCTGATGAGGATGAATCAAAGGATAATTCAAATGGAGAAAGAATTGGAGAAAGCATTGCAGTCCAAGCAGGGAGAGTCGACCTCCCAGCCACCTGAAACAGCTCCAATAGTTGCCACTGTCCCTCCCACAACAATCCCCCCTATCATCCCAGCATCAACAATAGGTACATCAACCACGGATGCTTCAGCAACAGCAGCAACAACAGCACCAGAATCTATCATGAGTATGGAAGAAATGATGAGAGCAGTAAAAGAGCTGGAAGTTCAAATGATAGAGCTGAAAGAGGCCAAAGAAAAGTTGGCCAAACTAGAGGTAAGCTATGACAAGTCCAAGATAACAGTGGCTAAAAAAACAAGAGAAATAAAGGCCTTGGACAACAAAATAAAATCCTTGGAAAAAGAGCTTACTCTTCATAAAACTCTGGCTGAAATCAAGACAATTCTGTGGGCCAAAATTGGCCAATCTATTACTGACCAATGGCAATCAATTCAGACTATACATGAGCAAATAGAATTGATAGGGATTGCTCAATTTGAGACTCAAAAGGCCAGAGCATCATTGGGAAACATGTCTGAGCAGGCCAATAGAATGATTCAATTTTTGAATATTCACACCACAGAACAACTAGAAGCATTGGATATCAGGAACATGACAGACACCATTTTGATAGTAAAAAAGGTGCTGACCCTAAGGAGTTTTGTACAGACTTTAGAAAGAAAGTGCCAAGAAATGCAGACATAAATAAATGCCTTCAAACTAAAGTTTGTAACATTGCAGAGCAAAGGGTTACCCAGCATATTGACTAGCAGTGGGAGACTGTTAACACATGAACAGTATGCTAATAGGGTAAATAATTATGTTTCCAATCAAATTACAGTATCCTCAAGCACCTCAGAAGACACAGGGCCTCCCTTTGGACAGAGTCTTTATGACAAATTGGAAAATCTATTCTACATTGAACATGAAATAAATCATCTTTTTGAAGTCCAGCCCAACTTCTACAGATATACTGAAGCTGATGAAACACTAATAAAAATACAAAGACATTAGTTTCCAACAGAAGAATGGTGGCAGGGAATGCTGGAGATTTTACCGAGGTAATTTTGTTTCCTTTTCCTTTTTTGATCAGCTACAGGTCAGCAAATTCAAATGTGCGGGCCACCTGTCAAAGAATGAATACAACGGAAAGAGGAAATCAGATTATGACTGCAGTTCATTAATGCAAGACCAAGCACTGATGACAAGGTCGGGACAGCAACACAACAGAACAGCAAGATAGCAAATGCAGGAACGTAAAGTAAACACACAGCTACCAGCCGACTCACTCAGTCCAAAAAGTCAAATATAACTGACAGACTAAACAGCCAGCACACCAACATTTACTGCTGCATTCACTTCACTCATTTACTTCATCTGTAGAGTGGGTGAAGGAAGTTATTGCTTGATATCTTATCTAGATGATATTTTGTATCTCCTTTTTGTATAAATACCTCCCCATAAAATGTATTTAGGGTTGGTGATTTTCTCTCTAGACTGCGCTATAATTCTGAGACTATTTAATACAAAGGCTGTTGAAGTTCATTGATGTTGGACCGTCTGAATGTGGATTTGATGTTCTGGGACCTGCTACAGAATTCCTGTGTCTTTCTATGGATCAATAAGTTATTCTAAACTGTGTTTTGTGTCTTATGTGTTTGCAAATTTCATATATGTTTCATAATCTTAGTAACAGAGAAAACGAATAGCCCAGAATTTGTTTAAATACACTCTGTGTTCAATCTCTGGTATTAATTATGTTTTCTTCAGAATTAGCCATGAACAGGAATTCTTAGCTGCTCCTATTTCCATTGATTCTTTCATTCTAAATATTGCTTAGGAATTCTTTACTGCTCCTTGGTAATATTCATGCACCTTCCCTCTGCCAGCTTGATAAAGGATTCTTAATTGCCCTTCATCCATTGGCTTACATTCCATTAATTTCCAGATTTCAAAATTGTTCCAAGATCGATTATCTTGCTCTGTAGTATTGCCCCTTACCAAAGAAAACACTCTCAACAGTTCGTCCTCATTGACCCCATTTGCCCAATGGTATAAATTGTTTTAGAATTGCATTCCAGCTCTATTTAAGATCACCATCCAACAAATTTAAAACCAAACTCTGTACATCATAACTAGCCTAAAATACTTCAAAACAAAGCTAAATTACAAAGAGAGAGCCCTCTCTGGTTGCAGGTTGGCTAGAATCTGCAGCGAAAAGACTGGTTAGTGGTTACCTCGGTCGTATTCCCTTGCGGAGGCAGGGAACAACCTGAGTGATAACACTATCCCCACCACATTTTTCTTCAAATTCACTATGAATAAATCTAACCCTTTGGATGAAAGTCATAGACATCCTATATTCATTATCTGAATTATGATCCCATGCCACTAACTTTGCTTCTGTATCTGATAAACCAACGTAAATGATACATTTCATTGTTTCAAAACGTGGGTTATTAGGATATTCATCCATCAATTGTATTTGAGCTTCTACAGAATGGTTCCCCCCAAGCACATAATAATTGTATTCAAAACATTTTGACTTATCAAATACTTCTTTGTTGGGAACTTGAAGTGGATGAACAAGAAGCACATAACTAACCATATGAGCATATGGATTGTACCTCATCAATGTCTTCAAGTTGTGAACATGCAGATGATGTGGCTTTCTAACTTGATATTGACATTGTCCTTCACTTGCTTTATAGGTTTGCCTGACATTAAGCTGAAATGTGCGACCACCATCAATTAAGTTTCTCTTTGTTAAATTCTCTCGAATGGCATTTTGTTTTGTTTTGATAATGCCATCCTCTAAATCAGCTCCTGGTGTAATGATTTCTTTGCTTTCTTTTGAAGTTTCACTAGGTTCTTGACTGCTGGTAAAGACTGCTTCAAAATTTTCAACTTTACTTTTCTTGGTCATAACATTCCCAACAGATTTTTTCTTGTGCATTGTTACTTTTGGTTTTTTATGGCTCTTCTCAGTTCCAATGTCATCTTCAGTGATGGCAACATATGCTTCACTGTCAATTTCAACTTCATCGTTCTCAAAAGTAACTTGTGTACCCTTGCTAGATTTATCCACCAGAGGCCTTTTTTTTTCTGATTCTTTGGATGTAGTTTTGTAGCATCATCAATTACTACATTTTGCTTATTTTCCATATCTTCTTCTGAGACTGAGTAAAAACTGCTGACAACTTTCATGATATCATGCTCTATGAAATGAATGCCTCCCAACCTAATTGAAAAACTTTCAACAAAATTCTGCCAAACAAAATATCATATGTCAATAAAATACAAAGTTAAAAAATATAGCGAGACACTTTAAAGAACGTAAAATACAAATATAAATAACAATATTTACAATGTTTTGTGTCATCTCATTTATGATTTGTTTACACAACTTTGTAGATACCTCTCTCGTGTCATACAATGAATATGATAGTCGGTATTTAATCCTTTCATGTGACTTGGGAGCTTTTGTAAGTATGTAAACAAATTCAGTGTCCGGTACCGAACACATATCTACGACCCTTCCCATCACCTCAAAAATTCCATTATCATTCGGTATATCAATATATAGATATATATTCACATTTGTGCTTTCTTTTTCTTTCACATACCAGATTCTTGATGGAAATTTCACCTCTTTCGAATTCTCCCAGTCTAAAATCATCTTCTTATCACTTGAAAGATTTGTAGTCATGAGCTCAGGTGGAGTTCGTGCACCAATGTTTCTTGAAGATGCACCTTCAAGAGTCTTTGGTCCAGAAAGATTCACTGAAATTCTCTTTCATGCCATTTTCCTGAAAAATAGAAACACATAAATCAGTAAATAATAAAAACATATTAACTTAAATTAAAGCGCCCTCACCCACCCCCCCGCCTGGGCACCCTCACAACCCCACATGCCCCAACCCCCCCCCCCCCCCCCCCCGCTCGAGCGCCCTCCCAACCCCCCCCCCGCCCGGCGTGGGCATCCTCACCCACCCGGCCCAATCCTCCTAACACCCCCCCCTAGCGGCTCAGGCGCCCTCACCCACTCGCCCCAACCCTCCCAACCCCCCCTGCGGTGGCCTGGGCGCCCTCACCCCGCCTGAGCCCCCTCATCCCCCCCCCCCAAACCCACCCAACCCCCCTCAGCAGCCCGGGCACCCTCACCCGCCCCACCGCCCTTCCCCAACCCTCCCAACCCCCCCCCCTTCGACCAGGGCACCCTCACCCACCCCCCCGCCCGAGCGCCATCACTCGCCCGGCGCCCTCACCTGCCCGCCCGCCAGGCCCGGGCACCCTCACCCGCCCCCCCGACCGGGCGCCCTCACCGGGCCGCCAGGCCCGGGCGTCCTCACCCTCCCCCCCGACCGGGCGCCCTCACCCGCCCGCCCGCTCGGCGGCTTCACTCACCCGGCGCCCTCACCCGCCCGCCCACCCTCACCCGCCTCACCCGCCCGGCACCCTCACCCGCCTGCCCGCTTGGTGCCCTCACCTGCCTCACCCGCCCGGTGCCCTCACCTGCCTCACTCGCCCGCCCGCCCGCTCGGCGCCCTCACCCGCCTCACCAGCACGGGCGCCCTCACCCGCCCGCCCGACCGCCCGGCGCCCTCACTCGCCCGGACGCCCTCACTCGCCTCACCCGCCCAGCGCCCTCACCCGCCCGCCCGCCCGGCGCCCTCACCCGCCCACCCGCCCAACGCCCTCACCTGCCCGGCGCCCTCAACCACCCGGTGCCCTCACCCGCCCGCCTGCCCGACGCCCTCACCCGCCTGGCGGCCCGGCAACCTCACCCGCAAGGGCGCCCTCACCCGCCTGCCTGCCCGGCGCCCTCACCCGCCTCACCTTCTCGCCCGCCCAGCGCCCTCACCCACCTCACCCACCCGAGCGCCCTCACCCGCCTCACCGGCCTGGGCGCCCTCACCCACCTCACCCGCCCGGGCGCCCTCACCCACCCGACGCCCTCACCCGCCCGCCCGGCGCCCTCACCCACCTCACCCGCCCGGGCGCCCTCACCCGCTCGGCGCCCTGACCCGCCCGTCGCCCCGCCCCTGTGCCCTCACCCACCCACCCCCGGGCGGCTCGCACCCCCACCCGGCACGCGGCAGGGCGATTCCAGGAATCGCCCTGCTGCCTGCTAGGTGGGGGCATGGGCCGCTCGGGTGGTGGGGCCAAGGGAGGGTGGGTGAGGGCGCCCGGGGGGGCGGGCGGGTGTGGGCGTCGGGGCGGGGTGGCAGGCAGGTGAGGGCGCCGGGCAGGTGAGGGCGCCCGGGCGGGTGAGGCGGGTGAGGGCGCCGGGCGGGTGATGGCACCCGGGCGGCTGAGGGCGCCGGGCAGGCGGGTTGGTGAGGGCGCCTGGGTGGGTGAGGCGGGTGAGGGCGCCGGGCGGGCGGGCGGGTGAGGGTGCAGGGCGGGCGGGCGGGTGAGGGCGCCGAGCGGGTGAGGGCGCCGGGCGGGCGGGCGGGCAGGTGAGGCGGGTGGGGGCACCCGGGCGGGTGAGGCGGGTGAGGGCGCCGGGCAGGCGGGCGGGCGAGCGGGCGGGAGAGGGCGCCCAGCCGGGGGGGCGGGCAGGTGAGGCAGGTGAAGGCACCGGGCGGGCAGGTGAGGGCGCCGGGTGGGTGAGGAAGGTGAGGGCGCCTGACGGGCGGGCGGGTGAGCTGGGTGAGGGCACCGGGCGGGCGGGCGGGTGAGGGCGTCGGGTGGGCGAGTGAGGGCGCCCGGGCCAGGTGGGGTGAGGGCGAGTGAGGGCGCCTGGGCGGGGAGGCGGGTGAGGGCGCCGGGGTCGGGTGGGGGTGGCGGTTGGGGGGGCGGGTGAGGGCACCCGGGCCTGGGGGGTTTAGAGGGTTGGGGCGTGGGGGGTTGTGTGGGTGCCTGGGCGAGGGGGTTTGGCAGGGCGCCCGGGCAGGTGGGGGGGGTTGGGAGGGTTGGGGCATGGAGGGTTATGAGGGCGCCTGGGCCGGGCAGGGGGAAGGGTGAGGGCGCTCGGGCGAGCGGTGGGTTGGGTTGGTAGGGATTAAGGGGGTAGGGGCCCAGGGTGTAGGTGAAGGTAGTGAGGGTGTCCGGAGGGGGTTTGGAGGTAGGGGACGAGTTGAGTTGTGGCACGCACCCTAGAAACTCACCCGCATGCTGTGGGGATTGGGCGATTCTGAGAATCGCCCAACCCCACGACAGGTGGGCGAGCCGCTGGGCCGCCCCCACACCCCCTATCGCCCCCACGCCCTCACACCCCGCCCGCTCGCCCGACCTCCCCGCCCACCCCGTGACACCACAGCGGTCCACCCACGGGTATTGGGCGATTGAGTTTGATCGGGCCCACCATGCTTACGATGGATGTAATTGTTATTTTGGCCCAGAAAAATTATTAATTTAAAAAAAAAAATTCTTTGAGGAAAAAAATTTAACTTACCTTTCAATTGCGAGAATTCTTCGTTGAATATGTTGTTGATAGCGATGTAGCTGCTCCACAAATTCACGAGTCTTTCAACGTTTTTTAGAAAGCTTGGATGTGATGTGAGTAATAGTGATAATGAAATTTTAATATATAAGTGAAATTACGGAGATGTTTTACCGTATGGTTAATGTGGGATAATTTGTTTTAAAATATTATAAAGCGAATATTGTAGAATTGTTTTACAACGGGTTGAATGTGGGATAATTTGTTTTAGAATATATTATAAAAATCTAAAAGATAAAAATTCAATTGTTTGGTAAATATTATATACTTTAACTATTAAAATAATTAATGTAGAATTTGTAGTTTACAATTTTAATTTTAATGATTTATTTCATAAAAAAAAAATTAGTTTACATTTTTCAATAAATTGTAGAACAAAATAATGAAGGTAAATAAATCTAACAGACTTTTTGGAGGGAAATATTTTCGCGAAAATTTTTGGAGGGAAATATTTTCACGAAACTTTTTGAAGGGAAAATTTTTGGAGGGAAAATTTCATTCTTTAAGCTATATAATATCTTTAGGAGACTCTCCATTTGTATCATTCAACATCTTCTATTTGAAAGGAATGGATTGTTCTGATAGTGAAGTTTCGATTTATACACCATCGACATCTTCATCGCGTAACAACTCTATTCATATTGATGAATATAGCGGGAATTCTTCCACTATGAATAGAAAGTCAATTCTTCCACTTAGTCCTGATTCTAAGGACTATGAGAGCAACACTGATGAAAGAGGGGATGAAGAATTTCAAGTAAATAAAGAGTCGCAGATTCCATTTAGTCCTACTTCTAAGGACTATGAAAGTCGCAGTGATGAAGTTCAAAAGAATGGAGTGTCACGATGTCCACTTAGTCCTAATTCTGAGGACTATGAGAGCAGCGGTTTTGAAGAGCATGATGGTGAAGTTCAAAAGAATGGAGTGTCATGGTGTCCACTTAGTCCTAATTCTGAGAACTATGAGAGCAGCAGTTTTGAAGAGCATGATGGCAAATTTCAAAAGAATGGAGTGTCACAGTGTCCACTTAGTCCTAATTCTAAGGACTATGAGAGCAGTAGTGATGAAGAGCGTGATAACGATTTTCAAAAGAATGGAGTGTCAAAGTGTCCACTTAGTCCTAATTCTAAGGACTATGAGAGCAGTAGTGATGAAAAGCATGATGTTGAATTTCAAAAGTATGGAGTGTCACGGTGTCCAGTTAGTCCTAATTCTAAGGACTATGAGAGCAGCAGTGATGAAGAGTGCGATGATGAATTTCAAAAGTATGGAGTGTCACGGTGTCTAGTTAGTCCTAATTCTAAGGACTATGAGAGAAGCAGTGATGAAGAGTGCGATGATGAATTTCAAAAGTATGGAGTGTCACGGTGTCCAGTTAGTCCTAATTCTAAGGACTATGAGAGCAGTAGTGATGAAGAGTGCGATGATGAATTTCAAAATATTGGAGTGTCACGGTGTCCACTTAGTCCTATTTCCGCGGACTATGAGAGCAATATTTATGAAGAGCGTGATGATAAATTTCAAAAGAATGGAGTGTCACTGTGTCCTCTTAGTCCTAATTCTAAGGACTATGAGAGCAGCAATGATGAAGGACAGGATGATGCACTTAGTCCTAATTCTAATGAGTATAAATGTAGCAACGACAAAGGACAGGATGTAGCATCTTCAATAAGTAAACAGTCACATTTTCGACGTAGTCCTAATTCTATGGACTATGAGAGTAGCACTGACAATGCACATGAAGAAGAATGTCCATTAGACATCGAGTCAGATTTTCCATTCAGTCTGAATTCTAAGGACTACGACAGTAGCACTAAAGAAGCAGAAGATGACGAATATCTTTCAAGTCAATATTTGAAAAGCAGATCTGATCATAGTGTGGATAACATTCCTCTTAATGATGATGAAAAGCCTTATACAAATGATGATCCAATGATGGAGATGTTGCCAAGAAATATTGTATCGAGGAGTAGGAGCAGACCTTTTCGTATCAATGCAAGTTGTTCTAGTTATACAAGGGGTAGATCAAAATATCTAACATGAAGAAGTTCTATCAGTGCTCTCATTTCAAGCGAATGTTGCCAAAAATATTTCTTGAAACATATGGATTTCAAATTTGCATTAGAAAGCAGGAAGAGATATTTGTCAATGAATAAAAGCATGCAAAATTCATATTTAGTTGGGTGCATGCAATCTACATTGTCAGGTTATGATTATCATATTGGGACTTTATTTATCTGTAGAAAAGCTTTCAAAATGTTTCATTCGATTGGGAATTTTCGTCTCTCGAGAATTCAAGAAAATTTGGAAAAGGATCCCACATTTTATTCAGAAGTACGTCATAAAAGACAGTTTGGGCCATTATCAAATACTGCAATGTCATGGATGAAATATTTCTTTTCAAAGCATGGAGAGTGTATGCCAAATAGAGAGACAATACATATTCCAGATAATTTTTCAAGACGAGAAATCTACAACTTATACAAAGAATACGCAGAAGGTGCTGAGGGACATGGCCAGTTTATTACATATCAATATTTTGTGAAAGTATGGAAGAAAGAATTCAACAATGTCCGTATTCCTAAGAAGACAAGGATGGGGATTTGCAGTAAATGTGCTTCTCTAAAATAAAAAAGGGACAAATGTGAAGGGTCAGAAAGAGGCAAGCATTCATAACTTTAACTTTTAAAATTGTATAGTCATCAACTATGAAAACATATTTCTTAATGAATTTCTTTTATGTTGTGTAGATTTAATTGTCAAAGAACTTCAGGATCATCGTGAACAACAAACAAATGAAAGAAGAAGTTGTACAAGCATCGACAGAAGTGTTATGATAATCCAAATAAATATTTGGGTTTTATAATTGATGGTATGGACCAGAAGAAAACACTTTTACCACATTTTGTTCGCACACCCAAAAATTTACAGGAGGAAAATTTTATTGAGTTTCACTTGGTTGGTTGTATGGTCTTCAATGGGAAAATGTTGCCAAGGGTGTACTTCATAGCTCCAAATATTCATAATGATGCAAATCTTACCATAACCATAATTCATGATGTGATTTCTCATTGGTCTGGTACTCTTCCTGAAGTTTTGTATCTACAATTGGACAACACTTGCCGTGAAAACAAAAATCAAGTTGTTTTTGGATATCTAAACATGCTTGTTGAATTGAGAATTTTTCAAAAGGTAAAGGTTGGTTTCCTTCTTGTTGGGCACACTCATGACCATATTGATCAGATGTTCAGTCGTTTTTCAGTCATATTGAGGAGGAAGCAAGTTGGGAGCTTGCCATCACTAATTGAATGTCTTAAGAAATCATACATGCCAGAGCCTACTTTTGATGTGTTGGAAGAAACTGTTGACATGCGAAGGTTTATTCTGGGATCATATGGTGAGGGGAAATGCATTGAAAAACTTAATGACATTAGCTTCCAACATCAATTTCGTATCAAAAAAATTGATGGGAAAACACTAATATGGGGCAAGAAGTATTCAACTACTGCATAATGGGCACCATCATCAGGTTTGCAATTTTTGAAGTTCATTCCAGATCATCCAATATTTGCATCAAAAATATTGTTATTACAATCAGTTGGTGAAGTTCAGAATGCACGTAGACAAAATAGAGATATAAATTATTCTGATTGCCTGGAAGAAATTAAAAAATGTATTAGATATACATATGAGTACTTTGACATTGCTGATTTAGTTTGGTGGGAGTCATTTTTCAATAATTAAAGTGATATCATTTCAACAACAACAAATGAAGATATACCTTTGAAAAATCCATTTATTTGGCCACAAAATGTGTCAAATGAACATGAGGAAAGAAACATTGTTGAACAGCAACAATCTCAAGGTATTATTAATTCTTCACAGGCGGAGGAAAGAGAGATGTATATTGGTTGCAGAAGATCTTGTGCACAAAGTGAAGCCATGGAAGACCTTTACAGGGGTTCAGTACATGATATTAAGGAGGGTTGCATGATTGCAGTGCTAGCAGATGGAGATCTCAATGGCTATCCATTCTGGGTTGCTAAAGTTATAAAGGTCTTTACAGAAAATGAGGATGTTACAAGTGTTGAAGTACATTGGTATGCCACAAATACACACCCATTCAATGGTGTGTATAAGCCAAAGATGGTAGTTGACAAAAAAAATGGCAGAAAGAGAAAAAGAAAGGGTACAAATATAAATCGTCGCCGCACAGACATATTAAAATTGGAGGATGTTGACATACTTGTTTATGACTTCAATTTAACAAAGAGAGGAACTCTTCGCTTCAAGATGATAGAGATTCTAAAAAGGTTGTTACTAGAAGGAACAGTGTTGAGATGGGAGTCTGCTGAAACCAGTCGTAGATCTAGAAGAATTTTGAAACCTGAAATGTTGGGCATGCATGTGGACTTAGATGGGGCACTAGTTGATGAAAATGAAGAATATGGAACATCTTCGTCAGCATCCAATCACTCATCTAAAGATGTGAATTATGATGGTGTGTAAGAAAATATGAGTGATTTTGAATAATTGTTTAAGACAATTTATATAACTGATGTATGCATCGTATCTTTAAATAAAATTGATGATTTCCATATGGTGTTAAATGAGAAGTTGCGAGGCATTTTTATGTTGTTGGATTATATGTCTTAATTATGGTAATTTTTATTGTTTAAAATATCTACAACGCAATATTAAATTAGAGATATAATGTATGTTTTATTCAATATACAAATAATGACTTTTGAATTCATTTAGTGATGTAATTCGTTCATAATGTCATGGTTTTTTAATTTTATAGTTGAAAAAATTCAATTTCTTTTGTATCTAACATGTTATGGTTGAAAACATGTTGAATTTATACTTAGGAAAGAAAAATGATATTCTACCAGAAACATTAATGTGTTTTTCCCTCATGAACAACTTTGTTTGGCACATAAAAATTTGGTTATACTAACATTTTTTAAAAGTTTGAAAATTGACCCTAAAAAAAAATCATTGTTCCAATATCATCACTTTCGTTTTGAAGCTATATATTGCATGAAAATTTCGTAGTAAATTTCATAGTCACTGCCATTTTTAAAACATGTTCAAAATTGACCCCTAAAAAATAAAATCATCGTTCCAGTATACACACTTTTCATTTTTAGCACTGTTTTTGATGTTTTTTCGGGGTTTTTTGGCCAAAGTTCCCGTTTTGAGTTTATAGTTCCCGTTTCAAAGTTTACATAGTTTTTTCACAAATGAATTATCTACAAATTTTTCACGTGCCCTCCTAAAGTATTCAACTTCCCAGGCCTTGATATCTGAGAACAAAACTAACTTTTCACAAATGAATTATCTACAAACTTTTCACATGCCCTCTTAAATTATCCAACTTGCCAGGCCTTGGTATCCGAGAACAAAACAACCTAACTTTTCACAAATGAATTACATGCAAACTGAGATGCTACTCAAGAAAGAGGAGTAACAGGAAAAAAAAGGTTAATATATCTCTAATGAAATAGATATAACTTCACCAAGCAATTGAATTTTCATGCCATTCAATTTGCTTGGTGACCATATGCTCCTGACACAATCAATGGCAAGTTGGGATGAAAAGCAGCAGCCCAGTTCACTCCACGGTCATGACATTCCAAAACATATTTGACAACAGCATCACCCTCTCCAAAAATATCTGTGTTCATTTGTGTTAACCTTAATATCATCAGTAGATGGTTTTCCTCCTTGGAGCACAAATATCCCATACACAATCAGTCTAATCCAAGGGGCTCCAAATGACCAAATATTCCTTAGGATGAAAAGAAACACACATCACACAAAAAATGTCGCCAGTAAGGTCATATACAAGTTCAAGATTGCCAGTTCCATATCGTTATTTTTTGTTTGTCATTGGCACTGAAAATCTAAGGATACTCACTGTGGAACTTAACTCTCTGGATATAGGTAGTGGTGCATATTGTAGTTCCATATATTTATCTCAAAGACATTTCTTGTAACATTAACAAGTAAATTGGAGTTATAAAAACTTTTCATAATTGTATTTTTGATGTTATGTCAAATGACTTGTAGTTAATATCATTTACAATCGAAGACACTACTCTTTATATGTCCTAAATATACACAAACAATGTCTACATAAGAAGCTACATGGTTAGGAAGCTTCGCTAAACCTACCAATTCTAAAATAACTTTGTTCCTTGGATGGGAGAGGGTGGGATTTTTTCTTACAGCTCTCCTTTGGCTAAGTGGCTGCACTATGAGAGGCATTTCTAAGCCTGCCAAAATCACCAAGGACTTGTCATCTGGCCCAATCCCCACCCATTCAGAAGGTTTTAAACTAGGTATACCAGTTTGATTACTTTGCGACCTTTTTTCCTTGCGTATAATTTCTCACCCCACCCTCCATCTGATAGTGAGACTGAGATATTCCTTATAGCTCCAAACAACAATTGACTCTATTCCTCATAGCTCATGAAGAAGAGCTCCAAACAACAATTGACTCACAAACAAGGAAAGATAACATTTTCTTCCCAACCACCCAAGCTAGACCCAATTGACACCACTACAAAACTTGCCACTAGACGTGTGTAATTTCCAGACATTTTACAATACAGAGCAAGTAAAGGTAATCTCCTAGTTGATCCATGAAAATTTTGTCAAAATACATGAGGGACTCACACAACACCAATGAGTTCAAGACCCTCTCCATTCTAGGATATAAAAATGTATCCATTGAAACCCATATCAATCATCTAATTGATGGAACTACTGAAAAATGAACCTTGGTGATCAGCTTCAAAGGGCTGCTCAATCTCTTAAATACATAAAAGAAGAGGTTCACATGGACCACAAAACATGCAATAAATATCCAAGACAATTGGCTTACCTACAAACACAAACACGGCTGAGCCTTGTGAAAATGTACTCTAATTGACCCATCATGCTCATCAAATCTATTAATGTTCCCATTTGATAATGCCATAACTGAATAACCCCACCATGAAGATTGGCTAGGATCCATTGCCTTTTCATATAAAAGCTCAGTCCCTTTACCCAATTACTCTGGGACTCGAATTTGGTCGACATTGCAAATGATCTTCCAACCTATATACCATTAAAGGGGTTGAATCAGCATATAGAACTAGTACAAACCCTAGACCAAATGCCACATGCAATGTCATGAACGATCCAAACCATTTGCCCCATATTTATGTGGTATTGTAGTGATGTGTTATTATTTCTCCTTTAAGATTCTTATTTATGACAAACGTTTTGAGGCATTCCCCTCCTTTATGGGGAGAAATTGCTTAGTGTGAATTTTATAGATGGCCTTGCTCTCACTACAAAGCTCATTCAGTCGTTTAGTGGAGGGAATGACACAATGTCTTGATATTGTCATTACATCAACAGGCATCATGGTTAATCAAGAAAAGATAGAGGCCTTTATTATTTGGGCAGGAAGACTTTCTAGATTGGCTTGTCAATTAGGGGATTATTGTTTCTTAAGAGAACTTAAGGTTGGGTTCCCTCACTTGCCTTGATAGTTCCTCTTCATAGAAATTTGAGGTAAGTGAATTCAAAGAAACTCTTCAAGTTATGATCATTTATGTGTTATTTATGTTGACGATGCATATGTTGGTAATGCAATCGGCGTTGATAAGGAAAAGTATGTAGCTCTCTCAATAAAGGAAATCATTTTCCTTTTCTACAGGGAAATCCCTTTACTAGTGAGGGAAGGGTATTCCTTTCCTCTAACTCAAGGAATCACCTTGCCAGTATAAAATGAAATTCCTTTTCTTACAGAAGATTAGAGAAGTATAAATCTCAAAAATAATTAAAATGTAATTTGAAGAACGAACTTGAGAATTGGTTGAAACATGTTCTTGAGAGGAGATCCTAGAAAGAAGTAAAGCATAGTTAATCATTAAGAAGGAATGACTTCTGGAGACAAAAATGATAACTACCAGTACTACAAAAAAGACCTTTGGGGGGGCCGTACGCTACCTCCAAAAGTGGGAATTAGAAGTTGTTTTAGCATTAGTTACAGTTTTTTAAACCCTCACTCACACCCCCCGGGCCCCTAAAAGCATCACCTCTAAAAGTCAAGCCTTTTAGGGGTGGTTTTTTAAGAGAGATGAATTGCTCCCAAACGTGTCACTTTTCAAAGGGGGTGCAATTTTTTAGACCCCCCCCCCTTCCCTTCAAAGTATCACCTCTAAATGTCAAGCCTTTTAGGGAAGGTATTTGAAAAGATAGCATTGATGGGTAGCCCAAATGGTTGGTTGAAGGCCCCCTGCCAAGTCATTGGCCCTATGTTATGAGGAATTGGTTCAATTCTCCTTGGCTTCGTTAGGGTCAAGCCCAAAAAGTTGGGTCAATTACATGTGAGGGTCCTTCAGGTGGGCTAGCCTAAGGGCGTTGTGAGGACATACAGAAAGGTATTTTAAGAGATATGAACCAGCCCCAAAAAGTGACTTTTATGGGTGATTGCAATAGCCCTCAAAAGTCATCTTTCAAGTTTAGTTGTAAATTGCCTCCAAAAATTCACTTTTGGGGGCGATTTGAAACCCCCTTGAAAATTGACCTATGGGGGCAATTTAAAACCCCCCTCGTAGCAACCTACAAGGCTGGCTTACAACCCCCCTTGTAGCAACTTATTAGGGTGTTCTAAAACCGCCTTGTAGCAATGTTTTGGGACGCTGGGAGCCCCCCTCGTACTAACTTTTGGGGGTGTTAAGAGCCCCCGTCGTGGCAACTTGTGAGGGTATTAGAATCCCCCCTTATAGTAGATTATACATACTTTCAAATTTTTAGATTGTGATAATTTCACACTGTTATGTTGGGCACGAGTGAAGAGAATTAAAAAGTTGGGTTGTTGTATCCATTTGAGGTTGGCTTACATGGCGTGTCATTGAATTCATCAAATCAAGGAGAGTTTGAAAATGGCATTGAACTAGCTTTGCAAAAACCTTCATTCTAGCATACGATCATCTCTTCACATTCACTCCATAATGAAAGCACTGAAGAAAATTGATGATGTCATTGAATATAGTGTTGATCTCGATGTATTCTATGGGAATCTTAGGAGGTGTTTGGGAATGTTCTTTCTGTTGTTGTTGATTTGCGCTAAAGGGCATGGCATTATCAAATCATGAAGGGGAAAAAGCTTTGCATATTGCCTAATAACAACCAAGAAAGTTGAAGGACCAATCCCTCCTAGCCTAGTCCCTTTACCTCTTTGTGTTATGTTTCCTTGCCAAAAAACTCCTACGCTTTATTTTGATAGCCTTTGGTAGGGCATCACTAGTATATTGCCATATAATGAATTTTCATTTAGTATCTCACGGTTGGTTTGGTCTCTAACTCTTTGAGTCTGTAGTCTGTTGGGTTGTTAATGCATCTATCATATTTAATTTCCCTCCAAAGTGCATCCCTCAAGTCCAATATTTACCCTAATGTTCTTTCTCCTCACTCTTTCGTCCCAAGGGAGAAATGCAAGGGGTGGTCAAGGTCATAGCCAAGGCCAGGGTTGTGGTTGTGGAAGAACTCAAGCTCAACCTCAAACCACCCAAAATTGGGGACGTAGAAATAACAACGATTTAACAATGGAAGAAACTCGGCCTTATCGGACTAATGACACCCACAAGCTCATTAGATTATTTCGGGTTGGGACAATGAATTGAAGCAACAGGCAACAGATAATGAACTAGAGCTAAATGAATGGCAAGATCTCATCCCTAACCCTGATACCAAAGGTTGATACACCTAGTTCTAGCAGACCCTTTACCTTTTTCGGATGATAAAAAATCTCTTGGCAAAAGCTTTAACGTCGACCTTTGCAGGAATTTTGGAGTTCACAACAAAAATATTGGAAATCCACAAGGAATTATAGATCATTCAGCGCCATATTCAATAGCAAAACGCTCATTTAATTCATATTGAAAATCATATTCCCTGCCTTCCACAAACTGAATAAGGACACAATATCCCTTTTATAAAGTAATAAGGAAAAAAATGGAAATTATTTTTTATTATTAAATTGATAATTAATTGAGTTTGTCTTGAATAATTGGATTTTTTTTTTCATAATGACTTGGAACCTTGTTATTAAATCTAAACATAAACATTCTCAATATACGTGATAAAATTTCTACGGTTTTGAATTATAAATCTATTTTTTCTGCACAACCAAAAAGGTGCATCTTTCCTACATTAATGTTCATAATGATAAACTTTGTGACCTATTTAGCTGAAAGTCTAAAATATTGCTCAAGCAACCTACTCCCAACAACTAATTTTACTTTGTTGATCATAACGTGATTATTTCTCATTAATTATCACTTCCCAGTTTTCTTTGGAGATTGAACAAATACAAATGAAATACAAGACCATAGCAATCTCAATTTTGGATTTGAACATTTAGAACTCACTCTTTTTGTTTGTTTCTCACCAATTATTCCAAAGCAATTAGATTTCTATGTTGAAGTTTTAAATATCCCATAGCTTCCATGAGAGAAAATAGATTTATGTATTGAATTTACCTATCGATTTTGAAAATTGAAGTTGCCTTCTCTTATCAAACAACCTAGTCATATGCTTAGTTGACCTCCAAGACAGTAATAATTCCATTAACTACTAATCACATAAATTTTGTTTCTCACCCCCATCATCTACCACATTCTCAACGATTTTGAAAAAGTGATTCTCAAAAGAATCCCCGAGAGGCCCTCAAAATAGAATCAAAAGATCCTCCATGCACAAAGATCAAGTCGACCTACATGAAGGGGCAAGTCAGCCTAAAGAGAGCAATTTGTACCCCTCACAAGCCTATAAATAAGAAGTAACTCAACGTCATTATGACTCACCAAAATAAATTTTGATCTTCTCAAGATAGAAATTGGTAAAAGGATGAAAAGGAAGGCAAAGAACTAGATCTAAGTTTTTGGGCCTCTCTCTCTCGTGTTAGGGTTTCTACATTTGATGGGCAGAAGAATTTGTTGGGGAAGTCGAAGTTGCAGAAGAATTTGTTGGGCAAGTCAAAGTTGCAAAAGAGTTTGCTGGGCATATCAAAATTGTAGAAGAATGTGTTGGGCAGGTTGAAGTTCTGGAAAAATATGGTGGGCAAGTCGAAATTGCAGAAGTTGTTGGAATCAACTTCTTGTCATTTTCCCTATTTCATGCAATTTCATAAAAAGTCTACCCCGAGTTTCTGGCACTTTCTAGACCGTTACCCTACCCATTTACAAAAATTCATTGCTTAACATTTCCTAATTCTGATTTCCTTTAGTTCCTTGATTATTTTGATTTTGACTTATTTGGGGTATAGTGATGGGATTTTTAACTTTCACTATTGTCACCCCAAGAAACTCTCCTAGTTTGTATCTCGGAGATGCTCGGGAACATTACAAACTCAAAAAAATGTTGGAGATGGATGAATGGAAGGAATGATGATTGTCCAAGCTAGATAACCACTACTACTATGCTTAACTCCAGACATGGGTGAACACCCCCAGACTACAAGGCTTTAGACCACCAATTACTCACAGTTTGAGGATTAGGTGAACATGGAGAATACTAACCACACCAGCAGATGCACAAGACCATGTGATGGTCGGCTGCAACCAGTAAAGAGGTCTGCAAATCTATTTCCTAATGCACAGACAGGATGACAGCTCTCTGGCATTAAGTAAATAGAAACCTGCATAACACATTCAATGATACATACTAGACTTCAACACAGAGGTGGGATGACAACCCCTCTAATGCTAAATATCAAGAGCACATGAACAAATGCATAACAAGCACAACCTAGAACAGAGTAGAAATGGAAAGTGAGCAATTAACAGCAAAAGAAGCTTGTATTAGTTGAAATTGAAGACCAGACGCTACAAGTATCAAAGTAGTTACAGTCTCCAGAAGTTGAACCTTACATCAAAACAACAACCATCAACCCTGATTACATCTGTGTTCTCGGTATATATAGAGGTTGATTACAAAGATATGCTGATATTCTATGCGTGGAGGGGTCATAATGGACCACCAACTGCTTTAACTGTCTGATGGAGTCTTTAGTAAAATTTGCTTGCTACAATGAATGAATTTGATCTTTTCGGATGCTCTGTTGTCCTTCTCGAACAGGTGGAGTGTATTATGGATGCAATTCCATAACTGATAAATGCGTTTAACTGCTCGAGGCTGGTCCTTTTCTTCTCGGCCACTCTGTTTCTTGAATGTAGTGGTTGAGAAGTTACTACATCGAGTACATGAATGTAGGCCACCTTCCTCCTTCGGATGCACGGCATGACCCGGGTGTGTTGACTGCATGGCGGATGTATGAGCGGGCGAAGAATAGATATCGGCCGTTGGATCGCAAATATGGACGGCAAAGATCTCTTGGCATGGAGTATCGGGCGGAAACGGAGGCAAAATGATTGTGAGCCGTCAAATCTTGTAGATGGATGGCAGAGATCGGCTTACAGGAACATGAACAGACAAACGTGAGCCGTCGGATCGTGGTTAGACAGATCTGATGGCTATCGAGTGGAAGACAAGATGGGTGGTAAGTGGTATGTATCACACCGCTTACGGGGGTCGAACAGTAATCGTATGCGGGTGCACGATCACAATCAGCGCTCGACGCGTGGCAGATGGGACCAGCGGAAAACCGCTTTCCCCGCGGGTTAATGTGCAGGCATCTTACGGGCGCGGGAGGTGCGAATGCCGTCGGATCACGCGGCAAACGATCAGACGGCGGGGAAATAAACAGGGTTTAGCGCGCAGGGGAAAAAGGTTTTGGTGGCGGGGACCGTTGGATCAGGACGATCAATGATTGCAATCGAAGGACGATGAAGGGTTGTGGAAGCGCAGGGTCATGTGATCGTAGAGGCTCGTATGAGTGCGGGTTCATGGGTTAAGTGCCCGCGGCTTAAGGTTTGAAAGGGCGATTTTACAGAGTTTATAGGAAAAGCAAAGGGAATAGAACTGAAGGAGGATAAGAGGGATAGGGGAAGGAAGGAGATAGCGACCTGTGTGGAGTCCTTCTGTTCATAATCAATTAGACCAAGCCTGTTCCTGACCTCAGAAAATGATCACTGAGTAGCAGAGCTAACATTCACATTAACAGTAAACCCTTAAAAATAATCCAAATCCTGTTAAATCCTTCATGCTAGTTTATCATTTGGTTTCTCATTATTTTGTTGCTAAGATGGAACACTCGAAGAAAGAAACTAACAATCAATTCCTTAGTGAGGAGCACACAATGATCTCTTTGATTTCGGTGGGAACAAGTGTCAAATAATACACAAACTCCTCAACATTTTTGCTGTAAGATAAGTGTTGACAAATGTACAGGAATGTATCAAAATAATTAACAGCATAGTTAAAACCTCAAATTCATTTACAACCCTTTGGAAACAAACTGTTGTTCAGAAATGCATCTGGATAACTAGCAACAAAAGGTAAAACATAATGTATTTTTGATAGCCCTCTGGATAACAAAAAGCTAAAACCTACTATATTTTTGGCAACCCTTCAAAGTTTGGACCATACTGATCCTACCAGCCATTCATGTCTTGACAACGCTCTTAAGCCACTTTGGAAATGAAACAGAAGAAACCCCTGCTAAAACTAAAAATAAAAACTTAATAAAAAATTCACAAACGCTAGTTATGATCATTTTATACTTTAAGGAAATTTTAGGATTATTTCAAATAGTGTCATTTGAATTAGTAAAATGAGATAGGTTTCCTATAAGAAACCATCCATTTTGCATGATGTTATGTAATTTTCATCCTAAAACCTACAAATTTTATTATTCTCTTAAAATAGCTCCCAATGTTCTTTAAGAAAATCATTACCCTTGAAGTCACTCCCCGAGGTTCTTTAAGAAAATTATTTACCCTTGCAAATGCCCAAATTTAGGGGCTGGTTGCCAAGCTATTCAATCTAATTGAAGTACCACTACAAAATGACAGTCAAGCGACCCTATGACAGTTATTATTCTTCATCATGGGGTTGCATACAGAACGAAATTGTCATTGTCGAGCTTAAAATAAACCAAAAAACTGCAAACCCTAAATTTATCAGACCCTAATTCTTTTAATGAGACCCCCGAAAAAACACATGGAAAACCACAGTCTATTCCAGAATAGTCTTTTTACTTAAAAAATAAGATTGAAGACCCAATACATTTTTCGATGACTAAAATGTATAGCCAGGAATGGCTGACTTAAGACAACTTCATTAAAAATATTGGGTATGAAACCTCAAACTAAGAAGAAAACATGAAGATATGAACCTCGTGTCTAGAGAAATATTTTGGACCAGAAGGATAGTGGGAAGAGTGGAGCGCATGTCTCTAAACCTATCTCGCTCCCTATATTGATCGCTCTCCCTGCAATCCTCGTAACGTCTTCTATGAGGAGGGCTTTGGCTCCTCCTGGTGATGTCGCTTCTGCTACGTCTCCAATTTCCTCCCATTTCGCCCCCTGCATAACTGTTTGATACGAATCAAATGTGAGAGAATCTATGAACAAGTATTTACACAGATAGCTTTGCTCTCTTGCTTGTTGTGGCTATCTAGCTGATGTGTCAAATGCTTTCTTGCAAGTATTGTGACAGTCCTCGGCTTCACAAATGGAGAGAGGGCAAAGGAATGAACGTGTGTGGGATAATAATGGCTTATCTCAATTATTTAACTCACATTAAATTGATATAAATTAAGATTATACATAAATCATTTATAAATTAGGTAATTATTTATTATTAAATTGGGATTTTATATAAATTATTTATTCATGTTAATTTATAGTGATTTTTAATATATTTTTGTTAAATAGAATTATTTGAATTATTATAGTATCAAGATTTTTGTTGATTTTTCTATTATTATATTTTAATTTGCTTTAAACATGTTTAAAATATGCTTTCATCTTCATGTGTGGAGGTTATCTACTTGCATATTTAAAGAGTTGTTTTTACCTTTATATGTGGAGGTTATCTATTTGCATATTCAAAAAGTTTTGATGTAGCTTTTGCCTTAAAAAATGACTATTGTGACTCTGATGGTGAGAAAGTAATCTATAAATAGAGTTAAGAGTTATTTAGAATAAATAGGAGATTCTTTCCCATTATCTATGACTAATCTTTGAGAGATTGGGTATACATTCCCTAATTATCACATAAACAAGAGTTTAATCTTGCATTTAGTGTTTTATCTCCATGGAGGTTCGCTAAACAAAGGGAATACCTCCTCCTATGTGACTTTGATTATCTCTCCCTCTCAAAGGATTGCTAAACATTAAGAATTGAATCTTCATTACTTTAAAGATGCAGTCTTGTCGAATATACCAAAAACATAGTAGGATTCTTTCATTGTGGACAAACTCAAGTACATGTTAGAGGGAAGTATTCCTCTATGGATGGTTAACAAGTTGATCAATAGCTACAATCAAATGCTTCAATCTACCTATTTTATGATCTCTAGTCATCATCTAAAGAGGTCAAGAATCAAATAAATTCCAACCTAACTTCTAACTATATAGTAAGCTTGTACTTTAGAGGTTCTATTATTGTAAAATTTGACAATTATGGAAGTTGTGGCAAGGTCTTGGAGGAGGGACTGTCATTTTGGAGCAAAGCTAGACTCTTTTTAAAGGATAGTTTCTAAAATTGAATCCATCTTCAATGTTTGTCTCTTCAATCCCACTCTAGATTTGAATTGTTAATATCCCCCTACTTATTTTGGGATGAGAAAATCTTTCAAAAGCCAACATAAATATATTGGGGATGTATAACAAGATACAAACCAATCATGGAAGGTAATACACACATGTGCTAAAATTTGCATTGAAGTTGACTTGAGCAAGGGTATAGCAATGCATATTTAATTAAAAATTCGTGATTTTAACAACCCATCCATTTGATTACAATAATGATACTTTATGTGTATCTATGTGCAAATAGAATATACTCAAGAAACACCTTCCCAACAACAAAATGATTATAAGAAAAATTGAAAAATAATAGCTAATGGGTGGTAGAATTGAATGAAGAATCAAATATCATGAAAGAAGAGGTGTCCAAGTTTATTCCCAATAAAATATTCTATGACACCCTCCAAGGAGTGTGTTATTAAGAGTGACACAAACATGATCATGGATTACATGCCAAAATCTTATGGGAAAAACAGGAAGCAACATGAATGAGATATTATGGATTTCAAAGAGAGTTCATTTTATTCAATCCAGTGGAAGCAAGGTAGTTGGTGCTACTTGAGCCTCCCTAAGATCTAAATAAATTGGTTGAAAGCAAGAAATCTAAAAGAGAAATGCAAAGAAAGGAATATTGAGTTGTTAATATGTTGAGAAGTATTTTTAATCATTGGAATTTAGTCTTCAAATCAAAGGGACCATATAAGAGTTCTACCATTTTCTATTGCACATGTTTAGAGATATTGAATTCTACATGAATTGAAAATTTTTGAGATTTGTGTCCAAGAGACCTTCAAATAAAATAAAATGATCTAGTTGCTTTGTAATATGAGCATTTCTTCGTATATCATTAGGCAAGTTGGCATAGGCTTTGTAGGGAGGATATCACAAAGGCCAATGTCATCAAAAAGGTCTATAAAGAACTTAGAGAGAGGGTCTTCCTGACCATATGGATCCCAAACTTAAAAATCCCCCAAAGAGAAATTGAAATCTCCCTTGAGCATAATGTAACCTGTTACTGCTCAAACTAGCGGGGATCCTAAAAGTGGATCCTTGAAGGGTTACTACTAGCCTAAGGGCAACAATGGGCTAATAGCCCATTGTCACCTTGGCTAAGGCTCCCTTCTCTTTACACATTTTCACTGATTGGAGGAGACCCATTATGATAAGGATCATGAAATGGATGGACCAATGATAGGGTGAGAGGTGATCCTAGAAACCTATTCACAAGAGGGGCTCAAATATGTGGCTTGGAAGACAAGATGTAAGGCTATTTGTGAAGGGCTTGGGGAAAATTTATAGGGTTAGGTTTTAGGTATGTGCCTTATAAATGAGATCCCTATGCCCTATAACTCTTGTCAAAACTTGGGTTCCATGTGATCTTTGAAGAATTAACCTTGATAGTGCATGGGACCACACAGGACCAAGTGGACCCGAGGTTTAGTTAAGGGGATAGGATTTAGCAACCAATGATATGCTTGACCTAATTAGGGAGGGGAAAGGGATCAATGAAAGAAAATGCAAGGATACAAATGATGTTTCTAGTATAAGGGAAACCAAGGGAAAGAATTGGTCTTTGAGCTATGGCTTGTGAAATCTCAAGATCCCACCATCAAAACCTCATGAAATTTTGGAGGGCTTATTAAGGAAACAAATGTATGCATATGTATTGATTGTATGCATATGGTGTCACAGTCTCAAAGCTATGCATGGTGAACTCTTATCTAGTGGGTATTTGATCCAACCTTGTGAAGGTAGAGGGGCATTAGTCATCATGGTTGATCACATGACTTAGAGGCTTCAATGTACCTGAAACACTTCATACCTTATATGAGTCATCTACAAATTTGTGAGCATACTTTTCAGATTTATGCATAAACCATGTGAGGGACATTGGTTTTCTACAAAAAGAGTTATGAGATACTTAAAGGGGACTCAAGAGCACATCAGACAACAAAGAGCTTATAGCACAAAGGATCCATCATGCAACCACCGAAACAGATGCATGCAGCAGCAAAAAGCACCTCACAGCAACCATTTGACTTCAGGTACGTGACTAAAACTTGTTCCTCTATTGCATGAATCTAATTGAAGAACTGCATGAACGAATGGAGTGGTGGGATTAAGCTGATAGTTCCTTGTCCAATTCTCTAGCAATCAGCCAGGAATCATGCAGCGTACGTGTTAGACAACTCACGTGAAAATTAAAAATAAATAAAATAAAAAACAGACAGTGGTAGAGGCTTTAACTCCAGTGCAACTGATTAACAAGAAGAGGACATGCAGCTCATCACAGCACTGCCGTCTGCATGTGGCCACGTACACCTGGCCACCTCACTCCTTCAACACAAATCACGCAGCAATTAAAGAAGGCTCGGCTGAAACTCACAAACTGCTGTTCATCTGCACTTGCCACATCCTCAACTGAAGTATGCACAAAACAATTACCTAGTCATCCTCCACCAGTTTCTCTACCTGTCTTCAAGATTCTGCTGCGTATCAGGCTCGCTCAGAGGCACAGGGGCACTCTACAGGAAGTCTTCTACAGGAAACACAAAAAACAACCATGCAGAAAGAAAACCTGGGATTTTTGGCGAATTTCAAGCTCCACACAAGGTAGGATCGGGGAAACTTCTTTGTGCATGATTTGTTGGTGCAAAATGGTGAATTGAACACGACATTAAATTGAAAAATGAGAGTAAAAAGTCTGCCTGTGCATTGAGAACAGTGGAAGCCTGCCTGCATGATTCAGTGAGTTTACCCATTCTTTTCTTCTGCTTCTGAAATCTCCTCATCAGTTTTAAAAAGAAAAAGAAGAAAATAAAAAAATTCCCTTGCAAGGAAGACATGCAGCAGACCAACCTGTGTGTGGAAAAACCCGAATTTACATATCTATCAATGTGTGAGAAAACCAGTGTCCTTATGCTCTGATCTGTGAAAACTTTCTTTCATAAACAGACAGACCAATTCGAGGTGACAACAGTTTTAACACAAGGGAATTACTGCCATTTGATGTTGTAAAGAGCACGTGAAAAATTCCTTCTTGGGTTAAAAAAAGACCGAATTCAGTTGTCCTCTATTTCAGTGATTGACTGTGTTTTTTCCACTTGAGCATTTTCTCTTTTTTTGGTTAAAACACAAACTCAACACCATGCCAACTGAAGAAATTGAGAAGAACATTGATGAGGGAGCACAAGACATGCAAACAGAGGGCAAAACAGAGGAAGAACAGAAGGAAAAAGAGGAATTTGACATGATCGCTGAGCATGAGATAGAAAAGGAGACAACAGCAAAAACAGAGAGGGCGAAAAAGGAAAAAAGGCTGGAAACAAGGCCAAGAAAGCCCAAATGGGAGTTGTCACTCCCAAGGCAACCACAGCACAAGTCAAAGAGAAGGCACCCCTAGCCATGCAAGCCAAATCGGGGAAAATTGTTTCTACAGGAAGACAGAAAACTGCTTCTACAGGACTTTCTACAGGAAGTTTGGGGAAAGGGCAGCAGAAGGAGAAATTGGCTGAGATTTTAGCTAGGGAGGCAGCAGTTGTGCTGGCCACCCTAAGCACATCCCCGAAGCAGAAGGAGAAGTGAAAGAGGGATCCTTCCATGTATTTTAAGGCGAGAAGGAGCACACAGATCAAAGTGGGTAGACCCAAACCACAGACAAAGGAGAAAATTGTCATTAAGGACACAAAAGCTAAACAAAAGGATGAGCCTCCTTCAAGGATGTCCATCACCTATGAATGAGGAAGCCAAAAACCTTAACTTGGAGAGAGAAAATTCAGATAATGGACTCAAAGACAGTTCTACAGGATGCTGAGACAGTTCTACAGGAAGTTGAGAATTCTCTAGGAAAAGAAGCACAGGCAGTGGGAAGAAGCAGGGAGAAAAGCATGGTTTCATGACTAAGAAGAGGACATCACTTCAGAAGCTTAGCATGACAGGGAGGCCACCAGGGCCATCAAAGATGAGGAGATATATTGGTTGCTCAAAGGATGAGCAACACTTTCAGTAGCGGGGTGATGATGAGCCCCAAAAATGGATAATTATTTGGGCTCATTCAACCTCCTAATTCGACTTAATCCACCATTCTCATTAGTTTATTGCATGTTTTTTATTATATTTATGCTAATAGAGTGAATTGGGTTAGTCATTATGCCAACAAGTCTAATGTGTGCTTTGTGTAGTCTTTATGGTCAATTTGGAGACAAAAGCAAGGGTTGAAATGAGCACTTGGCAGCCAAATTCGTGGAGAGGATTTTTAGGAAGGTGTTCCCTTCATTTATGGGCCCTTACCTCAAATTCTCCACCATCAGCTCAGAGTTCAAGGGCCACCAAATCAATTATCACAAGGGCAGCCAAGCAAGTCAAGTAGGACTGCTGTTAACTACAAGTTTTGGGCAGCCGAGTCCCTAAAGTTTAGGAGGACTGTTGGGGTCCTCAATTTGTATAAATAAGAAGGCTTAGGGCCTCATTTTGGTTAGCCAGTAGTTAGTCACTTTGTAGGCAGAAGTTAGCTAGCTTGTAATTCGATTTTAGTCAGTAGATTAGCTTTGCATATTCAGCACATTTTCAAGCTTTCCCTTGTGGACAGTTTTGATGTAACTCTTCTCTTCTTGCTCAATAAAGATGAATCCAGCTTTGCACCAGCTCTAAATCTCTCTTAGGAGGCTGTAGCTCTTGGGGTTGGGCCCATCTCAAGTGCCGAGTACCTCCTTTGTTTATCTTTATGTGTCTTTGCTGCATTCTTAGAATAAAATCTGTTATTTGGATTTAAATCTTGTTTTGTTATTGAGGTTGTTTTTGATGAGTAAAATAGCTTTTCATGCTCAGATTTAGTTGATAGGTTGTTAACAGAGAAAGCTTCAAGAAAAGGGCCATCAAACATCTGTGGTTTCACCTCTCCCTCAGTGGGATCAGGAGCTGTGACTAGGATGACTTTGCTGCCCACAAAAACACTGATTTTGCTTTGCCATGCAATCACTAGTGTTTGATCTTCATGTGTAGAATTTGGTTACAAGTTCAGACTTTCGTTTGCTTAGTTGCATGAGTTAAAATACATGGTTTCATTTGTAGGTCACACTTCTGTTCATTCTCTTTACTGACAGCTAGCAAATTAGGTCAACGTAACTACGTCTTTGAATTTACAAGTCTTTGTTGGTTCAGATTGGAAAAATGACTTGCAGAGCACCTGTACCACTCCTTCATCTGCTTATTCTCCATCAGCACCATCCACTCCACCCTCTACTTAGAATCCTTACCTCACGTTTGCCACATTTGCTCACACAACCCTAGTTTTTGTACATCATTGTTTCAGCCTTCTTTGAGCCAACTTAGCTATCTACACCTTCTCACCACTCCATCCACCAGTCCCTAGGCCACTTCAGACCCCTATCCTACCTCCATATCCATTCATGCATCTTCCCTCACTCACCCATCCTTCAAGTTCCAATTTTTAAACATCCTGTAGAAATTTCTGAACATCCTGTAGAAATTCCTGAAACATCCTGTGGAACCCCTGCAGACTTCCTATAGAAGCTCATGAATGAGGTTTCTTGATAGCCAAACTCTGTGAAACTCTCTAGAAGGGTGTTAGGGACCCCTTAGGCCCTCTCTGAACCTTCCCGACCTCTTCCAAGCATTTCCTCTCACCAATCCACCTCTGCACAGTCAAAAACAGTTAAATTGTATGCATGATAATTGTGACAACTTAATCAAAAATACAAAAATATGTTTTCTTCAGATAGAAGTAGTTTAGACACATGTATTTTGCCTTCCTAGAAGTAATGGCATCTCTTTCAATAGCTTGCATCCTCTTTTTTGCATCAGTAGGGCTAGCTGGTAAAATTAAGGTTTGCTAGGGTTTGCATTTCCTTTCCGCTTTTCGCTTCTTTCTACAAGTAGATTAGCCTCCTTTGAGTTATCTTTCATCCATCAATTAAAAAGCTTCTTCTAAGAGCTCATAGAGGTTGGCTTAAGCTCCTAGCAGACTTGTGCCAGCTGACCAAGTGACAGCTGCGGCAAGAGCTAGTACTTGTGCATATAGTACCGTCGCTTCCAAGTTTGTTACGAACTACCGGGTTGATAAAATTAAAGAAGGGAGTCCTGGGAGTTGCAACATTATTGCTGCAATACTGGGGCCCACCAATTATGTTGTTTATGTGATAGATAAGTATTTTCCACCTGCATGTCCATTGAGACCCTCTCTCTGGCACTGTAATTCTATAATGGTTAGTAATGGCAGCAAAAATACATGTACAAACTACTTGCAATATGTTTCAACATATATTTTTCTAAGTTGATATTCAGATCTGTCATTAGGTAATGGAGAAATTTTGCACTGATTTTTCAAACTATTTATCATTCATAATTTTAAACCCTCATCATATAGACTATATCAACAAGCTCATCTGCTCTCCAACGTCACCTTCAAATAATTAGGAGGTTGAGAATAAGGGAGTGTTCTCCAAATAGATGTTTTGACCTCAGAGTGCAAGGTACCAATTGTGCTTTCCACACACTCTCGAGGTGGGACATTCCTTCAACCAATCTAACAAACTCTTCAAAATAGAAACATGTGCCAAGATGGTAGCTCTCATTTAATAAATCCATATCTATTTATAAGGAGGTCATGATAAGCTCATTAGATTATACTTATAATGGTTGTTCCAACTTACACCTCAAGCCTTGAAAATTCTCTTTCTAAATTCAACTCAGCTGGTAATCCTCTCAACATTGCCTCAATTATGGTGGATGTTTAATGGTTTAAAACAGGTCTAAATCGGTGCATTTCTATTCTCAGACCGCTTGATTCATCTTCCAAATTATGCTGAATCTAATGATAAATATTAGCATAAATGATTCCCTCCAACATACTCGCATAAAAGCACTTAAAGTTGGGCTAGTGCTTTCATTCCCTCCAAAAATCTAACAATTTTGAAAATACATCTCAATTTTTTAATTTATATATTTTACTAAAAATATATTTATATTATCAAGACAATTTTTTTTAAATATATAGAATTAATATATATTGAATCAATAAATTTTGATTAACACATTAAATTAAACAAAATAAAATAATTAATAAATATTAAATCAATAGATCCTAATTAACACATTAAAATTATGTAATTATTACATAAATCAAAAATCGATCAGGCACTTTTCAAACAATTTGGTGGGAAATTTTCAAATTTCAAGCGCTTCTGGAACAATTTGGTGTTGAAGCATTTTGGGACACTTTTCAGCAAACAGATAAACCGTTCGAGGAGCATTAGCTGGTGCACACATTTACAGATAGATGATTAACTCCACTATCCTCGGGGAGTATCGTGGAGCATTAACAGGTGAGGTGCTTTTGGCAATAACCCTTCCACACCATAAGACATGTTTACAAGCTATGTAGTTATAGCCATTCCTTCTGCGAGGCCCAGTCTTCCATGGATTTTGCAAGGCTCGATCTTCCATGGTTTTTTCCTAAAACAGGTATTTTTTTTCTTCTTCTCAAAAATTAGCTGTTTGAATAAATTATCATCTCTGTAGGTGAAAAGAGAAAACATTTCTCCAGCCTCTCCTTAAGAAGGATTACGCTTTTTCCCTGCAGAAAAGATAGGTGGTAGAACTGCAGGGCACTTCAATTGACTAATTTTCCTTTAAGTTAGATTGAATACACAAGAAATTTCTCCCTGTAATGGGAAATGTAATGCTCGAGACAATAACAAGGGTCCAACTAATTGACCCGAAGTTTAACCTTCAAAACTACGACACCAGACAACCTGAACTTTAACCCTACTTTCGGAACAGGACACCACGCAGAAGGCACACCATTCTAGATATGCTCTTTAGTAGTACATGCCACCCATACCATCTCTCATACCTGGGACTTCCTTCTTATCCTTCAGAATCACAACAATGATGCACTCTGTTGTGGTTAACAATGAAGACACACTTGCAGCATCAACCAAAATAGCTCTGATCACTTTCAGGGGATCAATAATCCATGCCTTCACCTTATCAATGTATTCACCTTAGTCAGCATCGTAGCCAAGGTCAAGATTATATTGCTCAGTAATTTCCCAAAAATCACTGCACCTTCCACACCAGCATTTGTAACAATCATACATGAAAACATCTTCAATCGTATATGCAATTTGACCTTCCTAAGGCAGTGTTCACCATTTTTTCTTGAGGCAGGGTTTGGACCCTTTCCTGAAGTAATTTGGGCCTTCACTTCCTTATTTTTATGTGATGCCAATTCATGCAGATCTGTAGACTGAAATATAACATTCTTGACAATATCTTAGAGATCGTTTTCTTTCAAAAAAAATGTTACCTTGGGTTTTGATGGCACCTATCTGGAGGCACCATCTAATTTGTCCTCAAATCTGAGACTTGATGCTACCATCTCTGAGATCTATTTTACAAACTTTTCAGATATGAAAATAAAACAACAAAAATATACCCACAAGAGTGGTTAGTCCTTCAAGCAACAATAATGAAACCCTCTAATTACTGGTCTTTGATTCTGGGAGTTGATCTATTGTTGTAAACCCTTGAGGATCTCAACTAGAGATGATCCTCTTATACCATGTAAAATTTTTCTAATTCAATAGGACAACTATCCTGTGTTTCTTTCTCAAATAACTCTTATCTTGAATTACTTTAATAACTGAATAAAATTTTGAACACGCAACAGTCACACATATAACTGAAAAACCTAAACAGTGGACTCAGAATAGCTTTTCAAGTACACACATAATTTGTCCTTCAAATCAGCTTATCATTAATGATCAAAAATTACAAGGACATGTCAAAATTGAGGTTTTCAGCTTCCTAGACACTCAGATCTGCTCTATCTCCTTGCTGGATACTCAAACCCACATTTTACTAAATTCTTGTACAACACTGTTCAATATGGATTCTGATCTAACCTTGGCTCCTCTGTTATGCTTTGAATCTGCTCAGCTGATCTTTCTCTAATCTCTTGTCTTTTTGATGTCCAAAAATGTTTGCATACAACTTCTCTCATCTTGTTCTATTTATGCTCTCAGACTCTAATTGAGAAAATTAATCTCCCCTATCTTAGCAACTAATCTCTTTAATCTGAGTAACCACCTTTTCTCAACAATTATGTGTACAACTAAGATTAGATCAAATACAAATCACTAATATTCCGAAAATATCTAGAATATTTCACTTAGATTTTTAAGAGTTAGGAGATCTAGTGAAATTGATCTTTCACTTTTATTTACTAAGTGAAATTACAAGATGGTATTATTTCACAGTTTTACTAGGTGGTCACCAAAAGTTGTCTTGAACCACTTCTCACACATTCACATCTTACATGTGTAAGAAGTTCCTACATGAGTTACACTTATCGACATACCCTGTATACCTTGTACCTAGTTCCAAATCAAAGCAAAGGTTTTAGCAGAATGCCATTTCTCACATGCTGCTAGTCACACTGGCTTCTTTAAGACATATAACAACAAGGGTAATTTCTTTTAGAATGGACTCTAATAAGAGGTGAAAAATATTTATTGCTTCATGTGAGACTTATTAGAGGAATAAAACAGAGACTGTGAGAAGTACAGGACTAATGCATGCCTTTCCCATTCCGAATAAAAGGTGAGAATCCATTAACATTGTCTTTAGAAGTTTGCCTCAGGCCAAAGGGAAAATCTCCATCTTTGTTATTTCTAGGGTGCTACTAAAAAATTCTCACACGTTGAAATATTCATGCCACATGTTTATAGGCTTCATGGATTTAAGAAAAATTAATTTGGTGTTAGAAGAGCCAACCAGGTTTAAAGAGAAATTTAAGGCTGAATGGCAGCTTTAGGGTAACAAAAATTAGTGGTATTAATTTGAAATTTTAACAAAATAAAGTTTATTGTGTAAAATTGGTTATCCCACATGAAAGAGATAAGTGAGCCTACCTGAAGGCTTTAGACGGGCTCTTAAGCCTAATACAAAAGTATATTTGGGAATGTTTTCATGTGTGTAATCTATGAGAAACAATTCCTAGGTCAAGTGCAGTGTCTATATTCCCCTTGGACAGGCATGGATTCACATCTAAACCTATCTAGGAAAGAATTTTGGGGTAATGCTTCAAGAAATATGTCTCGAGTGGCTACACCATGGAGCAAACTTTCATTAGCGTAAAGTGTGAATTTTTAGGGGTATTAATTAGTGCAAGGTGTGAAATTTGAGGGGTATTTATTTTATGACCTCTGAGGGGTATTTATTCAACCAAAATTGCTCAGGACATGCACCATGGAGCAGAGTTTCATTGGCGTAAGGTGTGAACAAAACATCATCCAATATGGTTCTGAGTGTCTATGCATGACATCTAGAAATGTAGTTGACCTAGTTAATAACAATCTTGGAGTCCCCATAAACTTGTAAATATCTACAGTTTTTGTTTATAGCAAATTATAAAAGATGACAAAGTGTAAGGAGCTTCACAAAGTTATTTGTGCCATCTCTCAACCCCATACAAATATGGAAATAATGTGTCTCAGATATATGGAGGATAATGCCACTGCCACAACCCTGTTCTTGTGCTGATCCATCGAAATAGGCCCAAGGGTGCGCTTTGTCTATCACCTCTAGGGTGATGGTTCGAATCTTGGCAACCTGTTCATCAACCAGAATTTCCATATAACTATTACAAATGTTAGGAATAATCAAAGGCCGGACTATATGCTTCCCATGAAATATATTGTTGTTCTTGCTCATCCATATGCGCTAGCACACCATTAATGGAAGATTTTGGGATCTTGGGTTTGGAGCTTCAGCCCACCACCGGTTCCAGTCATTTAGTATACCATCGCTAGCCCAAGTAAGTGATAAATTAGAGGGTGTGATAACCAATCTGAGCAAGTCAGGGATTTCTTGGTGGCGGGAATAGAGGTTGTAGGAATGTGAACCTGAAGCAGATGGGGAAATAGGATTGTGTTGGAGCCCTATCCAAGGACAGTCGGGGGGGTGGTGGAAAAGATAGGCAATGGGTGATCAAGTGCACAGGTAATGGGAGAGGTAACCAAAAAAGGTGAAGATGTAGATGATGCCAATGAGAAAAAAATATTGATTAAAATTCAGTGTAGAGGATAAGGGAGAAGAAACTATACCTAATGTAGGGGCAGCCTCCACAATAGACTGGGATCTAGTCATAGGAGGGGAGATTGGCGGCATCTTGGAAGCACTGGATGGTTGGGCAGTGACCCCAGTCACATCCTTTGGACTATCCAGACCTGTGGGTTGCTCATCCACAATCGGATCTTCCGTCTGACGATGTTTGGTTCCCTTTATAATAGCTAGAGTAGTAAGCATGAGTAGTGGGCATTCTTTGAAAAGATGTCCAACCTTATGGCATCGTCTACACCTGAATGGAATGCCTTCGTAATCAATATTTTGTCAACAAGAGAAATGCCTCTAATGTAGGGAAATATTTTCCTCCAGGCCTTCTCTGGTGTCCAAATGAACTAGGATGCAAGCCATAGTCATATTCCCTGACATTTCATGGGATTGATCATGTTCCAAATAGGTACCTAGTGCGTTGCCTATGCGCCTAAAAATGACTGGAGTCCAGTATTGCATCAGAAGACCTGGTAATCGAACCCAATTCAGCCTAGCTCCCATCTGTTCCCTCTCAGGATCAAATAAGGGATCCCATCTTTTCAGCAGAACAGGGGCTAATTCGATATGCCAGAATCTAGAGAGTATCCAGTCCGTGTACTCTTCCATGTGGAAATGAAGGGAAGACCATCCTAACGCAAGCACCCGAATGGTGGGTAATTCTTTGAGTAAAGAACCCTAAATCTCCGAGGTCTAGAGACGAAGCCTCTCCACAGTATGGTTTCGCCCCCGAACTCGGCCCACCAAGACCTTCTTCGCTGTATCAGCAACTTCCCCCATCAAGAGGTCTTTGCCCAAGGATAGGTTGATGTCCCTGTCGACATCTTTTAGGCACCTTCCTTTCTTTAGCTTGTCAGATCTGTGAGCCATCGAATAGTCCCAAAGATGTCCCCGTTTGCCCTGGTTAACCATTTGTGGGGTGGATGGGGTCGATTTAGGGTTTGGGGCTAGGGAGCTAAAGCATCCAGAACAGATAGGGGTGTTGGGAGATGGGCCACCAGGGTTAAGGGTGCTACCGGATAGTGTAGGGACAGGGTAGGTAGCAGTCATAGGAGGGGGATGCCAGAGGAGGAAGGGTTGTAGGGCAGGGCAAGATGTGGGGTAGATGGGGCAGCAGTGCTTCGAAGGTGGGTGATGGTTGCAGGTAGGTACCGAGGAGATTCAAGGTAGCCAGGGAAAGTGGTGGGCAGTCCAATCTGGAGGCATCTTCGATTTTGATAGAGGGCGGAGGATGGGGCACAGATGGCCTAGGTCGATCTAGTGAAGAGCTAGGAGCTGACAGAGGTAGCAGAGATGCGAGGACCAGAGCCTGACACGGCATGATGGCAAGACCAAATGACCTCATGGGGATTGGGGTCCTCAGTATAGTCCACCTCGTCCAGGTCCATTGCAACCGACAAGAAAACAGTCGATGATGGTTACCGACTGCGAGGAAGACAGGAGGACCACAGGAACGGAAAATGCTAGAGAGCCCACAGGAAGGAGGTAAGGTTGGACGAAGTCTAGCGAGCCGTGGAGGTTAACCTTGACCGTCAGGTGCCTGGAAACAATGCCACAGTAACTCCATTATCGTCGACCATCAGAGCTCTGTTAGGGTTTCTTTTCCTCTTCATTTTTTTCCATTTTCAAAACAATTATTTGTTTGTGTTCTTGTCTATATTTTTGTTTGGAATAATTTACAAAGATATAACAGTCAGGTGGTTTCAGATTTTAACTGTTTCATCAAGTATATTCTAGTATAATACTGTATTCCAGTTTTGTTTATCAAAAAATATTTGTTCAGGAACCTAACATGTCATATTTGGCCATGATATAAATGTTTACTATTTTAGTATTACAGTGACTTGATCAATGGACATAGGGTGCTTGTAAGAGATTAACTGCATACATGAGATACATTTTGGGCCTATTTGGGTACACCAAACTTTATTTATAAGATATTCAATACTTGTTTAGGTACACCAAACTTTGTGTATAAGATCTCCAATAAAGAGAGTTACTTTACTTCATTGTTACTCCATAATGAAGTCTTTTCTCTTAACCTGTCATTAACTCTGTCAGTATTAACTATTTAACATGTTCTTTAATTTTTTTAAACCATTAGCAAATTGTTGTTGTAGTTGGTGCACCTTTAGTGGGAAGATACCAATTTGTTTGAACGCTTTATTTAGTTTATTTTTTACACAAATGTTCTTATGAACAATATTTCTATGGATGTCATGGTTTGTTAAAAGTGAAGATTCATAAATAGTGAGCACCTTATTCACATCCACCTACTCATTCTTTAAACTTTATATTGAATCACAATGTAGGAAATTCCAGGGATGCTCCTTGCTTTAGTGCTCTGTTCTGATTACCGAAAGAACAGGAATCTTGGCAATGATACAAAATTTCCTGTTATGAGGGGCTGCAAGTATTTTTGGCATGCAATTTTCGGATACACGACTGGTTTGATTGCTGCTCTTGCTGCAGGAATCTTGGCACGATTACACAGCCTGCACTTTTTTATTTGGTATTGATTAGCATCATGCACTTTAAACTGGATAACTTGCAAGTTAAAAATATATTTCTTTGGCATCTTCATTGTGCTCTGGTATTCCTCAGTTACAAACTAGAAAGTTTTCATTGCATTGTCTACTTTGAGAATATGAATGAACTTGCATAGATTCCCTTTGAGAATATCTTATTGGGAACCTGTTTTAATTTTATTTTGGTCAGTTCACTCACTTATTTCATTTTCTTTTTAGTATCTTTAGATGGAATGACATTTTTTAATTTTTGGAATGGGTTATAGTTGTTAGGAAGTATTGAATAGTTCAGAGAATTCCTTCTTTCATGTATGAATGTAGTTGTTTACCTTTGGACACATATTAATAGAAAGTGTATTCTGTCTCCAATTAAGAGATTTTTGGAATTTCCTTGCACTATATTATAATCAATATTTTGACCTTTAATCAAAATGAACGAGTACGTCTTCCATAATTTTCCAGGGTTCTAACATTAGAAAATACTCTGACTGCATTTGATTTCATGTATAAAACGTATTTTCCCATTGGATGTTACATGGTATTTCCGATGCCCGCCTCTAGTATTGTTGTCATCTGGAGTCAATGAGTTTACACCAGATTCTTTGTTTAGAGGGTTGAGGTGTTTGGATGTTTCTAATATTGTGTAATTGCACTGATGAATGGACCAATAAGTTTGACCCAATTAATGGTACAAAACTTGTTTAAGGTCCATTTTTGTCGATTTAACTTCATCTTATTGCCATTGAAAAATTAGAGCCTTCAAGGTCATGCACATTTGATCCAGAAGACCAATAATACCCACAAATGGTCATTTCTCATTCAAAAATTGAACACATAGTGAGGGGAATTAGAAAGATGGAACCTGATTGTTTTATAGTGGTCCACTATAAGTAATGTCTTAGAGTCTGTTTATGAAATATAATTCCCAGAAATTGATACATAGACACAACACTTCATAACGGTGCTTGTATCACCATCAAACCCTAAACCCCATAAGCTGAGTGGCTAGAGCAGCCAGATCTTGTTTATGACTAGGTTGAGAAAATGTCCTCTTGTTGGTTTCAAGATCATTTTGACCGATATCATTGATCATTCCAGAGTGCACCTTTTCCAGGGCCCAAAATTGCCCCTCAACGTTGACTTCATGTGGATTTGTTAGGGGTTCGTTGTCTACATTTGGTTTTAAAAATCTAGTGCATGAATGATTGTCCACATGTTCATGAAGAAGAGAACATCTTTGCATTTGATGTGGTCAAGAGAGAAATTTTTTATTTGGTCAAGCCTGTATTCTTCATCAAATATTTTCTTAACATCGTTTTCATTCTCGGCACTTTAGTTGTATATGTCATCGATGGTTTCATTACATGTTTCATCAATCTTCTGGATTGTCCAACTTTGTTATTGTCAACAATAGATCCATATAAAGGTGGAAATGGATCTGTATGACTGAAAGCTTCAATAATTGTGTGTTTATAACATACCCTTTTTTCATCTACCAAGGAATATCCATCACATATGTCAATAACATTTTCTTCCAAATGAGTATTGACAGTAAAAGGAAGAGACTTCCCTGTCCCATCATGCTTGAGGAATAAATTCAGATTGTAGACATAAAAAATAGCAAGACTGTCGAATTCCATGATATAGGATCTTTGAGGATTGAACTATAATATTAATTGTTTCTTCACTCAGATAATAATAATGGTCACATTATTACTTTGTTGGCTTTGAAAAACCTTTTGAGTTTATTGACCTCAAACTATAGGAAATCATGATTACTTCCATTTATTTCTTACACAATCATGATTAACATCAAAGTGCAATGTGGGGGTTACATTACTCCTCAAACTCATAATGAAATGTTGAGTTGCCAAGTGTATTACCATGAAAGTCTACAGCTCCCTTAATTTCAGTGTCTATGAAAATAGGTTAGTGTGACTGAACTATATTTCTGTGACCTCAAAAGTGTTTTAAGGATTTAAATTATCAGCAAGGGAAGCATGATCTTCATCTTCCTTTTCATATGGTTGATCTTTTGGGGTAGAAACATGGTTTCTACCTGTCTAGAACTACATATGGGTTGTATCATTGGTGGAAATATTAAAAAATTATTCATTTCCTTTGTTTATCACTTTGTCATGTAGGAAATCATGACTGGCATCCTCACAATGGTGAAAATTATTATCATGCTCCTTGTTTTCATGCAAATCATTCATAGAATCTACAACAGATACATCAACATATAGATTTTCTTTGATGAGGATGGGGTTTAATGTGGGGCCACATTGGTCACAAGTAGCCTATCCATCAAGAACTAATCTTGTGAATTTGGGGGGCCTTTTTCAATGATACTGTTATCATCTTCAAGAGTGGTGGGAGCTTCTTCTTCTTGTATGTCTACCACAAGGTCTTGAAAGGTATTTTCATATCATCGGAACCCAGGGCCCCAATGCTCGAGAAAGCCCTCAATTAGACTAGCAATAGAAGATATTCCATTTGGACTATTGGATCTAACCCAAGCCTTTTGTTTTTCCTCAAGATAGTATAGAATTAACCTCATGCATAACATATATATATTCTTTTGAGAAGAGGATATATATTCTTTTCAATCCATGTCCTTTCCTTGCAGGACCTTGATAGGGGTATATAGATTCTTCTCAATGGAAAACAATTTCCGTTTGTATGATTATTTATGATCTAATCATCTGCAGAATATCATAGTGCAAGGATTGTTAGGGGATCTATATTCAAAATAAGGCTTGAAGATAATATCCACTATCAAATCAACCAAGGGTAGGCTTAAAAGATGAAATTGAAAAACATTTTACTCCTTAATTCTCCCTACAAAAGAATTTTCAATTGCAAAGACTAAGCACAAAGAATATTGTGTGACTAGTCTTTAACCTTGGGTAAGCTAGTTGCTACCCTCTCAAACAGGATCAATGATGATGGTAAGTCTTGGGATTAAACAGATTCTAGTGTGAATTCTATAATGCTACCTAGTACTTTTTCAATCCAAACATTTTGTATAGGTTTACAATGAATCCATCACAAGAGCAATCATTGAGAACCAACTTAAACAAAGGTATTATCAAGTTTATGCCCAAGACTAATGATTCCAAAGTGACTATGAGCTGGAAGTCTATCACTCTGTTGAATGTCGCATGTAATAGTCTTGCCAAAGCTCAATGCTCATAATCAAGCATATTCTCATGATTATTATCAAACTTGGGCAGACTTGTTTCATCAAAGGGCGATTCATCATCGCCAATATTATTGTAGTCTGTGAAGGCATGGAATGGCCCAGTCAGTATGGCCATAACATCCTTGTCATCAAAACCAGCTTTGAAAAAACTTACATGATAGCATGGTATCCCTTTATTCTACCTCTTGCATTTGAGCCAATTTCTCTAAGGGCTTTTAAGATATTATTCAACAAGACCTAACCTTGCCTCTCTTAAAGCGTGTAGTTAATCCTTTTCCAATAAAGTTTCCAAACAGAGGCTAGTGTATGTCTGATATCTCATAGGGTCAAGAAAGGTGTCATTAAAGTGGATTCATTTGCACAAACCATTTCCAAATAATCTTTTGAATGGGCTAAAACTCATTGTTCTAGATTGGATTCAATTGATAATGTGTTATAGATTACTTAGGCATTTTCTACAAGGCCCTTAGCTCTAAAAATTCAATGAGTGAAAACCTATTGCTACAGGTAGAGCTCAAAAAATGTGCCCGATTGACTTAAAGGTAGAGCTCACAGAAGGTGCCAGATTTACTTAAAACAAAAGGGTGGATTTGGGTCAAGTCAAGCTAGATTTTTAAATTCCTACGAATTCCTTTTCTTTTCAAGAAACATGTGAGGAAAATGGGATATGCTTATCCAAATGTGGGAAAATAATTTTGGTAAATGGATTTATAAGCCCAAGACCTTAGCAGCATGATTTCAGATCTGTGCTAAGTATTGGCTTCTATGCATGTTATTCTTTATTGTGGGTGCCCTTGGTTGCTTCTTTGTGCCAATTTTGACGGGGGGATGGGTTTCAACTTTTCATAGATTCAGGAACCTTTAGTATAGATGGAGGGAATGGAGTGGATTTGGTATTCCCATAACATCTGTAGAACTGTGGTTGTGTGCATCTTTAATGTATTTGATGACCATTGTAAATTTTTGCAAGAAGGCAATACAGTTGAAATGATGTCTTTGGTGCACCTTGGAGTGGATTTGAAGGAATTAGAAAGGCTTATGATATAAAAGGATAATTGTCTCTTGTCCCAATAATTTAAGTTATTGATGTTATGCATAACAATTGTTGTTATATTCGATATTCTGCCAACATGCCATGCAGATTTTGTTTTTCAATGTGTATTCATGTATTAATTCAATTGTTTTCAAACTATTTTATGTGATCAATGATATGCAAAGGAACTTTCATGGGTGCCTCAAATCCTAAAAGGTTGAACTTGCATACACAGGATTTTATATATAAAAGTGAAGATATGATAGGAAATAAATTGTATCATGCTCTAATAACCAACTAAGGTTTTGGTGAAAAGCCTTTTGAAAATATAGTCTAATAGTTCTTATGTGTATTTTTATTCCTGTAGCAAGATAGTTCCAACAGGATTTGATTTAGACGACTTCCAAGAAAGCCATTAAGGTAATTTTTACATGTATTAGCTACAACTACAGACTATTTTAGCACACTTTGTCTTGATTCTCTTTGTTTGTAACTAAGGATTAATGAGGATCACTGTTTCATTGATATCTTTCTACACAAACATTAATGATTAAATAGGTTACTTTAATGATACCACAGTTGTGCATATTTTTTGTGATTACCCTTTTGTTCCCAAAATTGGTTAGATCTCACCAAAATCATCCTACACCTTATTCATATTTCCACTTTATTTTCCTCAGCAAACAATTCCCTATCTAATGCATAAGGCTTATGGTGGGTCACACCATCTTTAATGACCTGAATTTGTGTCATACATTATGACAATCTTGTTTCTTGTGTCAGTTTAGTATAGGTGACATATCTGTCAGAGTTTGACTACAACTAGGAAAAGCCATTTTGGGAACTTGTGATTTGATGTGAGATATTATAGGAAAGGTCCTGAAAGGCTTGCTGTTGTTAAAATGTTAGGTCATTAAAGTAATGATCAAATTTTGAAATTAGTGTACATGAAACAATTTTTTGTGGTGTAATTTGAGGGTATGTAAAATGGCAAGTCAATAAGAGGACAAACTTGGTTACATATGTGGTGAGAGAGAGATTATAGGAAGTGAAAGGTTATTGGGCAAATAAAGAGTCATAGGAATTGGAATGTTTAGTGTTAAAAGCTCTATTATGTGTCCATGTGCTTTCAAATCCATTTTCTTTTGCTCTATCTTTGCAATAAAATTGTTAGTGTCTCATTTCATAGTATTTTTGTCTTATTGAATGATCTATGTGATCCAGTTCCAATGATAACATGATGCTAATTTGCTTCAATTTTGACCTGGCATCAGAGCTAAAGCATGTGTTTTTGGAAAGCCGAAGATGGATAGCTTTGAAATATCTAAATTGAGAGCAACACAAATCACAAGTTAATTCATAGTGACATTTGTGGTCCTATTAAAACAAAATCACTTTGAGGAGAAATCTACTTAAGCATCTCTGCCATGTGAGCCCTAGAACTCTTGTTTCTAGGAAAAAGCAAACTGTAAAAAATAACAGTTTCTGGGAATCTATTGAAATTGACTCTATAGCAATCCCTAATCACTATAAAGACTTAGATACACCTGTCATCAAATATAGACCCTGAGATATATTGATTTCTTGACAGATTATGAATCTCAACAATAGATTTTATTCAAGGTTGAATATGCGAGATGAAGGTATTGTACTTCTAGAAAACTGAGACCCATACATCATCAAGATGTACCCTGACTGTCATACATAATAATACTAATAGTAACATATTCTGACTTCCGAGGATATCAAAGAAACTGCTTTAATATTCTATAAAGTTGTAGACATATGGAAAATACTTTGAAAACCTTGGTAGCTTTGCTTAATCTATTAAGCAAGCCTTCGAACTTCTCATCAACAAGTCTTCCATCTTTCATCTTCTTCCACATGCATCTTGTCATATGAGTTATCAATACTGTAAATCATCTATACAGAATTTTGACAAATCTCACTCAAAGACAAACCCTAGGCACCACCAAGAATATCGACTCTCAATCTTGATGTGCATTATACTACCCTGCAATCGTTATTTCACAATTGTGTATGCAGTAGTGCTGACTCGTGTATAGTGATCTCAATGTCAATACTTTCACAATTCTCAACCTTTGTAAAATGCATACAACACCTACTCTCAACAAATGTAACTATCTGAAAGTATTATCAATAGAATATCTGGAGAAGCAATTGAAGTAACCTTTTGAACTATTGCTTTAGAGACAATGACTTGATATTTCAATATCCAAAAGGGATATAGCAATATTCAATAGTAGTAAGCCACCAATCAATTATGGATGATCAAGTGAACAAGGTAATCATCATAGTGTTCCAAGGGTGATCTTCACAAGATGAAAAGCTTAGGACATACTACCTCAAATTATATTCTTCGGATTTGAGCCACAGAGGCATTTCAACTAATAAAATTAGATCTTCAAAGATTGACACAATACAAGGGTGTGATCAACTTGAACCCCATATGATGCTTCTACCATTTATCTTCATCCTCAGGATTGTGCCCTTTATATTTATATCATATACCAACAGCTACATGGTTTACTGTTCTAAAGACTTAACCTTGTCAATGTTACTTCTATGCAAGGTTCTTGTCAATTTGTAACCCAAATCTAAGGAGATATATCATAGATACTGATTTCAAGGCACTCAGATAAGGTCTTATTACAGGAGCAAGCTATCTCTGGCTAGATTATAGTTCAGACTGCTTCAAATAATAATCACAGGTGCAAGCTTGATTAGTATGAAGTTAATGAAATCTGAATTATGTTATACTACGAGGTTACAATGTACAAATATGTTATAGATGAGAATTGTAGTCACTGTCATGGGATTTGCAGAGTATCAATTTCCATGTGTCATATCTTATCCATCGTATCATGGCCAATATGGAGTTTGAACAAACTATTTTACATATCAAGGTGTTTTGTAGACATAATGAGTCATTGTCATGCAACTGGAGAGATCTGTAGTGATTCTTATGAACACTAGGTAGGCCAGAGTTTATAGAATGCAAATCATAAAATGTGAGTCATAGAAACAATGCAGGTCGAGGATCTTAAAGGGCTGAAACACTTCTGTAATGATGAACCGAGATAATGCCAATTATTGAGAGGGTTTGATGGCAAACTGTTACAACCTTCTTTCTTTGCTCCTAGACCCCTACCTGACTGTGGCCTTCCTCCAAACACCTCTGTTCCAATTTTCTGATGGTTTGGACTATTATTCAAACAAAATATAAGAGTCACAGTCTCCCATCCAAGAGATCCAAGGCCTGCGGCCTCCTGCCAGCATTTTAGCCTCTTGTCCAAGGCTATCAAGGCCTGCAGCCTACTTGTAACACACAATTAGGACTGTGGCCTACTGTAGGAGAGAAAAATCCAACTATGACAAGCCCAAACATCATGCAAAACTCCCTCTCGGATGCATCTTCCTCCTTGTTGCAATTTGGACCTATGAGAGATTACAAAGCAGTCCCAAACACATGGAAGAGTGCTTGACCTAGCTGCGCTCTATCCCGGGCATATGTGGCCTAGAGAGAAGGATTTTACACCCTCCAAACTGCTTACCAATAAGTTGTTGTAGCAGCCTTCTTTCCGTGGCTTTAATAGAGATACAACACACCAAATGGCACAGAAAAATACCCAATGAGCATACCTCTAACTGCGGCACTATCCAACAAGAAACTCACTCTCATAAGCAAGAGTTAAACTTCCCAAACAATCCTCTAGCCTCCACCCATGGTGCCTCATACATGCGACTCTCTCCCAAGGAAACAGCACCCTAAATAGAGATAAACATCTTCATAAACTTGACTCTTGACACCTACGTCCTTGCCTTAGATGTCCACCTTTTTAGAGGCGTGGATGATGCACTTGGATGTGTCGAAATGTGGTGAGAGGACACCTCTATATATACAATTCGATGGGGGCTCATGGGACGTGACCATTAGGCTTGATGAGTCGACATAAGGATGAGGCCGACCTTATAAATTTACTTGAGAGAACATAAATTCGAAAACCCATTTTCCTTATCCAAATTTGGCAATCTTTAGATCGATTTTGGTATTATCAAAGAGAGGAATGTAATGTTGCAATAATCTTTCCCATAGGAGCTGTCCAAAGTGGAATTTGGCCCTATTTGCCAATTTTAACAAACCAACATGATGGAGTCTAGCTAGATTAACCCTCAGTTGTGCAAGGAAATTTTGGGTTGATAGACTTACCTTTTATAGGACCTAGTTCATTCTAACAAACAAGAAATACTTGAAAATTAGTGCCCTGTGTCATTTTCAAATGTTGCAATGGATTATGAGTTCTCCGGCAATGTTCTCGAGGAAACTATTACAAAAATAACAAAAAATTATCTTTGGTCATTTCACAGAGATTGTTTTCCTTTAGAAATAGAGAGAGATTGTTCTTACAATACCTTCTTTTGTTTGTGGCATGTAAGTAGATCTTGAGAGTAATATAGAATAGGAAACCCAGTTGGTCAACTTGTGATAAAGGTGAGTGATTTCTTGGACACCAACTTCTAACCCTGCCACATTCTTCTAAGAACACTAGATCCATAAATATCCAAGGCTTCAATTACACTGATTATGTCATAGAAGTTGGAAGAACTAGAAATGCCATGGATGTGTAACTGTTAACATTCTGAATATGATAGCACATGTGTCTTTCAAGGTTCATCACCAATCATAGTGCAAACAACAAATTTTACCACTAATATAGTTCCTCGGTCATGGATATCAATCAAGCCTAGTTGGCCTTGCTTGGTAAGGAGATGAGGCTTCATGTTTTCCATCCTATTTTCCCCAAAGAAATTTATTCTGCCAGTTTAAATTATTCATTACTTTCCCCTTTTACAAGCAAACACTTGGAAAAAAAAGGATTTCACACCTGGGAGTGTTTTGTAGGATAAAGGGAAAGGTGAGTGGGTATCCTAGTAGTAGTTGCATCGGTCTTATCATCATTACACCACTTTTCATATGGGCCTTCACAACAGAGAATCGCCATTACACTTTGTTGATTTATAAGCAATGATTTGGCTAAGTGACTTGGTGCAAAGTCACTATGATATATGTCATTTATAGATCAAGAAATGTCAAAAGATTTTCCTTGTATGGATCATACTAGAATAACTGAATTTTTTCATAGATATGGGAATGGCGACCTTATATTGTTTGACCTGTCAGAGATAGCAGACCAATGCCAAGCAGAGAAGTTACACATTATATATGATAAGTGGGATCACCCATGACAATCTTTACTTCAACCTAATCTAGGTGAATTCGAGGGGCCTGCTGCCATAATTACTTTTGAAGAGATTGTGCTAAGTATGGAGGAAATATGGATTCTCCATCTTAATCCTCCCTGGAAACTTCGAGGTCAAACCCTTAGCTATGGCTCAGGCTTACTGAGTTGTTACCTGCTATGTGACCTTCCATTGATAGTTTCTGATGGATTTCTTTAATTATTTGATCCTTTGGGTTTGGTCCTTAATACGTCTTTGAACCCTAGTCATTTTATACCTTCAAGATCACCAAGTGCAAAAATGTATTATTTACGAGGTAAAAATTTGCCTGGGAGGTTCCAAGATCAATTTCTTCCACTTTCTGTTAGAAAAACTCTTTCTTGGGACTCAACCGATTCTACAATTATTTGTATGCCTTCGAAGTCTAACTCTACAAAAGACGTTGAAAGTGGTGATCAGAGAATCAAATGATTATTTAACAAATTTAAAGATCATGCTTTTGTTGTATTGTTGGTTTTTATGTCAGTTGAACAAGTGTTATTGTCAACTCGGGAAACAGGATTATCATTTCCATGCCAGAAATATGTTGTCTCTGTGGGTCCCACATTTTCCATTCTAAGGAGTTTATTTCCTGGAAAAAAAAAAGTGGAGAAAATTTCAAATATCAAATCTATTTAGTAGCTCAAGTGTTGCGACAAAATTGCATACTATAGATTTATGCATAGTTGAAGATGGGAGCGAAATTACTGACAAATGGCTTGTTTCCATTACCCTTGGCTCCAGACAGACAAGTGTGGCATTGGATAGGAGGTATATGTCTTACAACTTGGCTCAAATTGCTGGTGTTGATAAAAATGTGTCCCAGAATGGAAAAACTACAAGGATTTGTTTAGATAATTGCATCTTATCCCCCCCTTCCATTGAATTTCTTAGTGAGCATGCTAGTGACGATCATTGTATGTTTTCTTATATGCCACAATGTGGGGCGATATCTATTTGAAAATGAAGCCTTCGTAACTGCTTTAGGAAATAAACATGACACACACAATCAACTTATTGCCTCTTGGAATAAGGAATTGATGGATTTTGTTCACAATTCCTATGTGGAATTAATGGTGGAATTTCAAAGACTTAGAAAGGATCCTTTAACTTCACGTGTGGACTTATCTGTTGCTCAAGTTGTGAGTGGGATCTTGCAGATCTCTACTGATAAAGTTTATTCATTTTGGCCACGGGAAGCCTAAAAGACTATCTCCTAATCAACTTCCATCTATTGAAGGTTTTATGAGTACTTTGAAAATTCCAGATGTTGAGTGGCAATGTTTGATAAAGGGAGTTATAAGGCCTTTTTACTCACGTCTTGTTGAACTACTTGTTTGGCAAAAATTTTGTTGTTTGCTTGTGTTTGTGCTATGCGTAAATCTAACACGTGTTAGATTTTCTTCACCTTGCAATGTTGTTATTGACAACATGCTTCTATTTTGGCTCGAAGAAATCTAGCATGCACTAGATTTTTTTTCACTACAATGTGGTTGTTGGCAATATGCTTTTGTTTGTGCTAGAAGTAAATATTACCATGTGCTAGATTTCTTTTATCTAGAAATGTTATAATGTGTTTGTGTTTGTGCTAGAAGGAAATCTAGCATACATTAGATTCCTTTCACCCTTCTATGAGTTTATTGACAATGTGGTTGTATATGCGTTAGAAGGAAATCTAGTGCGCACTAGTTTTCTTTCACATTGCAATGTTGTTGTTTGCAATTCAATTGTTTGTTCTAGAAGGAAATCTAGTATGCGTCACATTTCCCTCACCTTACAATGATGTTATTGGAAATGTGCTTGTGATTGTGCTAAAAGGAAATCTAGTATGTGCTATATTTTCTTTGCCCTAGAATGTTGTTTGCAATATGTTTGTGTTCTTGCTATAAAAAAATCTAGCATGCGTTAGATTCTTTAGCCCTACAATGTTATGTGTTTGTGTTTGTGCTAGAAGGAAATCTATCACACACTAGATTTCTTTTTTCTTGCAATGGTGTTTTTGGCAATATGCTTGTTTGAGCTAGAAGTAAATCTAACATGCAGTATGTTTCTTTCACCCTATAATATTGTTATGTGCTTGTGTTTGCGAGAGAAGGAAATCTAGGTTGTGTTATATTTCATTCACCTTGCAATGTTGTTATTGGTGACATGTTTGTGTTTGAGATATAAGTACAAATAGCATGTTAGATCTAATTCACCTTGCTATATTGTTATTTGAAATATGCTTATGTTTGTGATAGAAGAAGATATAGCATGAGATAAATTTCTTTTACCCTACAATATTGATGTTGGCAATATGTTTGTGTATGGTGGAAGCAATTCTAACATGCACTAAATTTATTTTGCAATGCACTATTGGTGTTAGAAACGTACTTGTGTTTGTACTAGAATAAAATCTAGTATGCAATAGATTTCTTTTGCAATGCAATATTTTTGTTGGCAACATGCTTGTGTTTGTGCTAGAATGAAATATAACTTGCATTGGATTTCTTTTTCAATGCAATATTGTTGGAAATGTACTTGTGTTTGTGCTAGAAGGAATTCTATCACACGTTGGATTTAGTTTTCCCTACAATGTTATTGTTGGCAATGTTCTTGTGTTTATGCTAGAATTAAATCAAGCGTATGCTAGATATCTTCCACCCTGCAATGTTGTTTTTGACAATGTGATTGTGTTTGTGCTAGATGAAACTCTAGAATGTGTAAGATTTCTTTTACTTTACAATGTTTTTGTGAGTAATATGCTTCTATTTACGTTATAAGGAAATTTAGTGTGAGATGGATTTCGTTTCACCTTATAATATTGTTATTGGAAATGTGCTTGTGTTTGTGCTAGAAGGAAAACTAGCATGTGCTAGATTTATTTGACCATGTAATGTTGCTTCTAGCAATATGCTTATGTTTGTAGTAGAAGGAATGACATTGATTGTTAGCTTTCATTTGAGGTGCAATGTTGTTGTTCAAACTGGGCTTCTACTTGTGGTAGAAGGAAAGCTAGCACATTATATTTCCTTCATCTTGCAGTTGAAAATGTGTTTGTATTTGTGATAGAAGTAAATCTTGCATGCGTTAATTTTTTTCGCAATGCAAAATTATTGTTGGAAATGTGCTTGTATTTGTGTTAGAAGGAATTATAGAATGCACTAGATCTTTGTTCTTGTGCCAAAAGGAAAACTATCAAGATTTCACCCTCACCAAGGTTAGTGCTCTAATATTGTTCTTGGCAGTGCATTTGTGATTATGCAAGAAGGATACCTAGTGATTACTAACTTTCTTCTAGACACCATCACACTTATGCAACCAAACCTCTAGGAGTGACATTGTTTAAATAATCACAATGGTTAGAGTTATAGCATTTGATGTGCCTTTTTATTGAATTTGGAACAATTTATGAAGATCACTGATAGTGCAAAATAATCGTATATAAATATATGTTATTGTTGGCACTACATTTGTGCTTGAGTTGGAAGGAAAGATAACGGTATAGTTTTCCTTTTGGCACAAACACAATAATCCAATCATAATTATTTGATCCATGGAGAGTAATGTGAGCTTTATACAATTTTGAAGTTTATGAATAAATGTCTTATTGAGGTATACTATATTTTTCTTCCAATGCAATTTCTTTGCTTTTAGAATAAAAATGAGAATTATCTAGTATTTACAGTACCAAAACTTTTATTTGGAAGAAAACCTCTAGTTTGGCTTTCGATTATTAAGTTCAAACATTAAACATCTTCACTAAGTGAAATATAAATATAATTTCTCCTTCTCATGGGGATTTTAGACATCTTATATAGCATCGATCTTGGAATTTCTTATATTTTACAAAGGACCATGTTTTGGTTCTTCAACTTCTACAAATTTCTTATGATCATTATTCATACACATGCATAAGACTACAAGTGTCATTTCTAAAGTTAAATAGGAACTTGGTGGTTTCATATGAGGTTATATTTTTCATTCTATGATACTATCTACATCTCTAATTTCCTGGTCTTCATATATATTTTTTTGTGTAATTTGTATGTAAAGTAATTTTTGGTAGTAGGCACTAGATGGTGGGAAAAAATGTTTCATTACATACAATATGACTACCATACTATTTAAATTATTGCATCTATATTAATTTTTTGTAAGTTGTGTTTTTGCGAAAATATAAAGTCACACTTTACATGGTTCAACCTTTTAATTACATGTTACGATTTAATTTTTGTTACAGAATTGATACAAGCTACAATGGAAAATATAATTTTGGCAAAAGGGGACTATGTTGATCTCCTTATTAATGATCAGGTCATTGGGCTAGGAAGGGTCGAATCTGTAGAGTCTAGAACTTATTATGTCGGAGAAAGGGTTAATGCAGGTTATGTTACAATTTTGATAATTGGTATCACTCAACTACATTTGATTGATGAGGATGTTAATGAAGGGGACATACATCCATGGAAGATCATAGATTTGAGACACAACATAGGTAAATCAAAATATTGAGGCATGTGTTAAATATTATTGATAGTATAGTAAATGTTTTATTGAGTAAATACTAACCTTATTTACATTCATTTATAGGTGCAAATGTTTCTTCTACATTTTCTATTGGAGACAAGGTAGATCTTCTGCAACATGGATTGAAGTTGGGTGAGGGCTCCATATTCAATACAAATCTCGGGCATAAAGTGCATAGAAATATGGTAAATAAAGGATGCATAGTGGTTAAAATTGAGAAGGTGTTAAAACATGATGCTCCTCTACCACATCCAACAAGATTTGAGCATACATTATGGGGTGCATTGGAATCTTATGAGATTTGGCCAGAATCAGATTTGGAGCCTCACTGTCATGATCATGCCATAATATTCCCCAAGATAGGGTTAAATTCATATGTACAAAGGTTTCTCTTACACATGAATGCATGGGAAGAAGCATGTGCATTGCCAAAGGAATGCTAGTTAATATCTGTGAGGAGCACATTGTTGAGGGTGAAACACTAGGTGAAATGGAATTTGGTGTTTTTTTGGAAGAGATGGATGGAAATTGTGAGATATAAAGAATTAGGGATAATTCTATATACTGTTTGGTTAGATGGCCAATAAATAAGTTGGTGGACAAAAAAGTTGTGATATTAAGGGTCAAGGAAAAGTTCAAGGAGCCACCCAAGGAAATGGTGATATGGGTTGTTATAGAGGACACAAATCACTTAAAAAAATGGGATGGGTATCTTTGTAATGAAAAAGATAGAAACTCAATTGATATGCATGTAACAAGGCCATATAAAAGGATTAAATGAGTTATCGCTAAAAAAAAATTGCAAAATGTCAAATAAAAATAGATGAAGTGAAAGCAATTCGACTTTTGGCAGCAGGTGTATGTTGTAGAAAAGATTGTCTTCAACATGTGGATAGGAAGGCCATTACAGGTGCTAGGAGGGGTATGAGACAAAAAATAAAAATGGTATTAGGGAATTTGTCTTGAATTCACTTATGTCAAACACAGTCATGTGAAAGAGCCATGGCCATGGCCTACCACCTATTGCTAGAAATGTAAAGGACATGAGATTTAATGGGAATATTATTTGTAAGAAAGCCTGGTATAAGATACATAAGATTCCTCAAAGCACATTCTATAACTACCAACATTATTTCCAACATGGATAGATCAAAGATATTCATGGTAACACCAACACATGCAAAGCACGAGCTCACACAAAGGCAACCATAGAAATATTGCACAAAATTGTAATGGATAATTCAGAATTTTCACCAAACCAAACACGTCAAGTTGAAGAAGACGGAATATATTCTCCTTTAAGATTGCTTCCTTCGACTTACACACAAAATTATTTGTTAAAAGAGATCAATGAGGCTCTTCAAAAGCTCAATTACCCATCAATATCATAGTCAACAATGAGCAAGATCTGGAATACTAAGTTTCGAGATGTGGCATTTTCAAAGAACACCAACTTCAGTAAATGCAGTGAATGTATTGTGTTGAAAGCATAAATGAAGTCAGAAACTACAAAAGAGTTGGAAGAAAAGGCACGAGGTAGGTTGAACAAACATAACAAGATTGTTATGTGTGGAAGATAATGCTACTATGCCCACATAATTATGTTAGAGCGGTTTCCAAAGGAGTATTTGAGCATTATCCATGATAAAATGGACGAAACAAAGACTTCAATCCCAAGGCTACGTGTCAAATCAAAATCTATTGTAGGAACAAATTTAGGTTTGTCATTGACAGGTATGCTTACACATGGGCATAAGACAAGAGGTTTTGGTCATTTCTCTTTACCATTTGTACATATGGGATCACAATTTACTATTACATCCCTTGCAAAGTGCTTAAGGGACCTTGAAGACCCACAAATGGATATGTATGGTGATCTACTTTATGAAAGTGGAAGTTCAAGAAACCCACTTACAAATGCATTACTTGACACCTCTATTTACTCAAAATGTCAAGTGTACAAGGATGATTTTATATCTCATGGAAGATAAAAAAGTCAAATGTTGATTTTAAACCTCTTCCTCGACATTTGTTGTTATAGTTGGACAATGCAACAAGTGATAATAAGAATCGCTATCTTTTCATGTTTCTATCAATTTTAACTGCACTTGGTGTCTTCATCACTATTGAGGTTGGGTTCTTGCCTGTGGGGCACACCCATGAATACATAGATGGAACCTACAGAAGAATGTCTTCCAACCTAAAAAATAAAGATATATATTCTTAGCTTGAAATGATGGATACATATCACATAATTGAAGAAAATCGAGTGTTTCCACCTATACTTATTGACAAGGTATATGACTTCAGAAGTTTCCTTAATGGATACACCAAGGAGGGAAAAAATGCACTAACTGGACATCTTAATGTCCAATACTTCCAATTTCTTGTACCCAATGATGTTTCAATACTAAGGTACAAAGAATCAACTAGAGATACTAAGTGGTCAGAACAAGTTGAGTTATGGAGATGATGAAGGTCGACCTATAATTCCCATGGGGAAGACATCTTTCTGAGCTTCCAAACATAATGATGTCTATTTAAAAGAACTAAACGAAGGGATAACATCATACATAAAAATGTGGAAAGACACTATCGGGAATGAGGATTCACCAACTGTTACAGAGGAATGGAAAAATAAAGTAGTGTATTGGGAAAGAGTTCTTGATACATTAGATGGAATCTATAATGATCAAATAATAATATATGGAAGTGATTCATCTTCTGAGGATATCTGGCCCAAGAGAAGGCAAAGCATTGATGTTGATTGTAATGCACTCCATGTAATCTCAAGTATTATGGATAGATATTTTGATAATGCGATCGATGAACCAATATATGTTGGATCCAAATGAAACAAGCCAAAGCCAACATTCAATCCGATGATTGATGTTGAGAAAGGAAGGATGTTGCTAGTTAGATCAGGAAATGAGGATGCAGGAGAGATGATTTGGATGGAAAAATCCATCTCAGATATCTTTAGGGATAATGAAATTGAGAATCTTCATGTAAAGGTTGACTAGTGGAAGCCTATGTCAGGGAAATACAATGGAAATTTTTTAGAGCAATATTGGATACCAAATCCTGATGACACAGAACTTGGTTCTATTCTAATTAATACCATAGTGTGGGCATGGATGGCAAAGAAAGAGCATTGCAAGAACAAATATATTAAGATTAGGTTTATATGATTCATGAATGTAATTTTTTTGAAGGATCTATTAATATACATTCAGACGCACTTTTCAATATTTGTTGTATATACAATATTATCTTCATATTATTTTTGGAGTTTTATATTATTTAGTATTTCAATGTAATCATGTGTTGATACAAATTACATGACATTGCCATAAAATATTTAAGTTTCCATAAAATATTTAAGTTTTCAAAGCTTTATTTGACCAACATGACTTCTCACCATATCAAATATGCATAATCAAATTCAAATATACACTTAAAAACACCTTCTAAACTTGGTCTATTAAAACAATAGTGGGGTACCTAATTAGTATTCTATTTAATATAAATCATTTAAACACTTAATGAATAGATGCTAGACATTTGTAATAATGTTTGAAGTGATTTTTCCTTAATATTCCTTTTTATAATTGATATAAATCAAATTTTCTATTTTGTTGCACTCTAATTTATAAAAAAAAAATATTTTGATCATTGAACAACACAACTAGACTTATAAAATATATACTCTTATAGATTTTGAAGTGGTGCCAACATTGTACTATTATAATAAATTTGTGCTCAACTTAGAAAAAGTAGTTAGTGTCAATTTAAAATGGTCAATAATAGTAAGAAAACAATATTAATATATTGTTAAAAAACTTTATAGGTAATATTTTTTTTCCAAAATCTATTATTCACGAGTCAATATAATACATAAATATTAATATTAATGATAATAGAAATAATGTAAGGAACCTAAGTTTTAGATGAATGTTAATGTGTTCTTTTCAATACAATATCCTTAAACATTACAGGAATAAAAACTAAACATTTGTAATAAATAGTTTAGTCAATTTTCTCTCTTTCCTCTTGTATTTGAAAATAATCAAATTGTACTACTTTGTTACTATTCTAATTCGTGATTGATTTTAATAATTAAAATGATTAGTAATTGAGTCGAGAGGCTCATCCTACAACCTAGTATGAGGAGATGTGTAAGTTTGTCTGTCCGTTTGTGCCCCTTTAAAATAAAAGTTATGTTCTAAATAGAAAAATAAAAAAATGAATATGTTGTAAAGTAATTAGAAGAAAAAAATGTGTGAATTAGATGTTTAAATGTTATACTTTTCAAAAATATTTCAGCTAGAGATTCAAATAAACTATTTGAAGATCTATGTTAACTAATTTATGTTAATATCAACTTCATATATATCTATATATATAAAAAAGAAGTTTTTATGGTTAAAATTTTTATTGGTCTTATGTATACTCTATTTAGCATTCAAAAATACAGTTTCAACAATGAAAAATAACACATTGTATTTTGCACTCTAAAAATGTTTGCACGTGAAGAAATTTGATCCCTACATTCGTACTTAAGATGGATCTATGTTGGTATATATTGGACACATTACAATGATCATTTGTCATTAAATAATTTTATACTTAATATTTATCTTACATATTAATCTATTATTCATTAAGTAAGCCTCAATCAACTTAGCTTTTAACACAAAAGTACAAATAATAAGTAAAAATAAATTATGCTACTACTCGCATTCAACATTTAATTTGATCCTAAAAAAATATTTTCTCCTCAACTCTAAAATGGTGCACATTTCCTACAATAGTATCAAATGATGATTATCATCCACTAAGACCAAATATGGTATATAAGAAGGCAAAAATATATTACCCAAAATTATTTCGAATTTTATTGTTATGCTAAAAAAGAATTAAAAGAAGTGTTTCAAGCTCATCATAATTTTGCTTAGTTAAAAGATCAAGAAGGTTGGTAGCATCACAAATATTTTGAAATTTAAATCCAATATGAGTATAAACTCGATGATCTATGAGATTTTTTAAATCTTCAACGATATTACTAGTGTTGCAAAGGTGATAGACTTTTAAATTGTGCCAACTTAACACATACATGATATTTACTATATCGGATTGTAATTAAATGGGTTAATAATAGTAAAATACACATCATTATTTTCATAAAATAACCTTAACAAACTTATATTTTAATACAAACCATAAAAATATTAAAATAGATAATGTAAGGAATCCAAGATTAAGACGTGAAAGATTAGCTTTTGCAAGTTTATATGAATTTGTTTAATAAAGTTTATCATGATAATTTTTTCACAAAAAATGATGAATATCTACATTAAAATTAGTGAACTAAGTGAATTTCTAATTCCCCATTTTGAAAAAACTTAATCTAGTTAAAGTTATATATTCTAGATCCACTGGATACTTCCAAATTTAATGAAATATGTGTTTATTTTTTATATTTGTTTTTTTGTCATGTTTTTTTATGTTTTATTACTTGTTATTATTTTTTATTTTTATTTTCAATATTTGAATTTTTGTTTTCTATATATATATATATATATATATATATATATATATATATATATATATATATATATATATATATATATATATATATATATATATTGTAAGGTCCTTGTCGATGCTTGTCTAGCAAACTGATCCCATTATGTGCGATTTGATAGTTGATTTTAAATTTTTCATTATAATGAATCGAGTCTACCCCACAATGTGTTAATTTCATGGTTGGTCTTTAAGTTTTCATTACAATAGGTTGAGCTCACCTACACTGCTTGTTAATTTGATAGTTGCTTTTTTTTTTTTGGCAATATATCAAGTTATCTTAGGCTAAGATTTCAAAATCGCTATACATTTAGCATTTAAAAAAATCACTCTTGGTATAATAACTTTTTCATTTAGATGTTCATTTTTTAAGTTTTTTTAGTCATAAAATTTTTCCATCATGTCATGCTTGAAATATTTTGAAAATTTAAGATTGTTTTGTAGTCATACTCTTTGTTTTAATTCCATGGTTGAAAATTTGTCAAGATTTTAATGTTTTTCTAAGTCGTGATATTTTATTTTTAATGTTATGGTTGAAAACAATTATAAATATTTTTTCTTAGCACCATGCTTGAAAATTGTTGGAATTTTAAGGTTTTTCAAAGAAGTGATATTTTAAATTTAATGTCATGCTTAAAAATCACTGGAATTTTAAGGCTTTTCAAGGACGTAATATTTTATCGTTAATGTCATGCTTGAAAATCATTGGAACTTTAAAGTTTTTTAGAGTGACGATACTTTATTTTTAACGTCATTATTAAAAATATTGAAAATGTACCCTAGAAAAAAAAAGACGTTATTCCGGCATCGACACTTTTCGATTTCAAGGTGTTTTTTGCACCAAACAAAATGGTTTTTATTGTTTTTTACTGTTATTTTTAAAAAATACTAAAAAATTACTCTTAAAAAAAGAAAAAAAATAAATAAATAAAAATAAAAATAAATAAATAATAATAATAATAAATAAAAAATAAAAAATAAAAAATATAATAATAATAATAATAATAATAAAATAAATAAATAAATAAAAATAAAAATAAAAATGTTGATGCAGAATCAACACTTTTTATTTTTGGGTTGTTTTTCATGTTTTTTTTGGATTTTTGGGCTTGAGTACCCGTTTTGAGGTAATAGTTCCCGTTTGATTGGTAACTATGTTATAGTACTATGACAAAAATAATAGTGACAAAAATGCATTAGTCGAGGACAATTTTGTTTGCATTAGGTTACTCCATTTATTATGTTAATCTTTCCATGGTTATTTTACTCTAAAAGGAGTCAAACAAGTGTCCAAAAATTATTGAGAAATGGAAACAAGAAATTCCAGTTTAATTTTTGCTTGAATTAAACTCAGAATTAAAATCAAATTCTATTCTCATAGGAACTTGCAAATAGTTAATTAAGTATTTGCAAGTCGGATGTCTCTTTGAAGTCATGTATATGTTCTCCCTAAGTTTTATGGGTCCAATATGAGTTTAAATTGAGTTGGAAATTAGATCACTCAGTTTTCTGAGTTAAGTTAAATTAGTTCCAAACTATTTGAGAAACTAATAGAGAGTTAACAGTCAGTTGGTGCACTAGTGCATCCAAAAGTGTCACTCTAGTTAACTGAAGATTCCCTCATCAGAAACTCATGCATGTCGATTCTGAGAAAGACCCAGTTGAGACTAGAGTGCAAGGACAATGTACTATCAGTTGTATTATTTACTGGAGTGTAAATATCATGCATGCATCAGAGATTGATCCTATGTTTGGATTGCGCAGTTTTGGAAGCATGAATTCCCTTTAAATACATGTTGTTCATCCTAGAAATTATTCAAGAGACTAGGGGCTTGGAGAGTTGGAAAATTTGCTAAGTGTTGGCCAAGAGCTAGCTTGTGAGCTAAGAGAGTTGAGCATACTTGTGCGAAATTGTTCTAGTGAGAACAAGCTTTGTATATTCACTCATATTTATGATATATGAAATACATATAATGAGGTTTTGAGTAGTGGCTTTCCCCAGATACATCTTTTGTTATGTGCCATTGATTTATCTTCTTCTCGTTCATATTTTTTTCAATCGATCCATTGGCTTCCGCTAGTTGAAAGTAGAGGTAGATTCTTGTCCTGTGTTTTAGTACATTGCATGAGCTTGTAAATCTACATGATTTTCTACATGGTATCAGAGCTGAGAATAGTATACTAGAGGAGCTTTCGAAGTTTTGAGTTTTGGGTTACAAGTGAAATTCGAATTTGCAATATATACTTCAGGATCGATAGATGGCGTTCTACGGTTTGCGACTCGAGTATGCCTTGGAAGGTAGCTCGAATTTATAGCCTAAAGGGATAGAATGGAGGTTGTGCTAGAGGATAATGGTTTCAAGGAATTCATTTATCAAGAAATTCCTAATCCAGCAACATTGTATGCATAGAAATTGGTCGAATAGAAGAAGTTTGTGGCGAAGGTGAGGCAGATAATCCTTGACAGAGTTCGAGACCACGTTGTCTTAAGTCTCCATGGAAAGGAAACTACGTATGCTATGTGGAAAACATTGACTGACTTGTATCAGAACAATAGCGACCAATGGAAATTGGCACTGAAGGAAAAACTTCAAAAAATCAAAATGGAGAAAGGCTTGACGATTCCAAAATACTTGACCAAGTTAAATCAGTGTCGTGATGAACTTGGAAGTGTTGGAATCATGGTTGTCAAGGATGATATGGTGAGTCATGCTCTTCTAGGACTCCCAAAGAGTTGGCATAGTTATCAAGACTCTGTCAATGGTCAGGAGAAGCTACCGAACTGTGAATGACTATGGTCGGATTTGATGCAGGAGGGAGATCAGGAGGAACATAAGGGATGGCTCTTCATCAAAGACTGATGATGAAGAGAACTATGCCTTAGCGATTAAGGTGAAGAAGAGGAAAGGGAAAGTTTCCCATTCCAAAATATTATTCTTATCATGGAGGTAAGAAGAAAGACATGAGGAACGTTAAGTGCTTTCATTGTCATGAGCTAGGCCATTTTGCTACCAATTGTCCACTCAAGAAACACAGAAGAAGTCCTCGGGAGGAGCGGCGGGTGAGGCTATGGCCTCTCAATTCGAATTGGACTTTTCCCTCATTACATGCATGGTGTCATCAATGATGGGAAGTGTATGGTACTTAGATAGTATAGTTTCATTCCACATGAATGGTGACAAAGAGTTATTTAGTGACTTGGAGGAGAAATATCTCTATATGCATATAGAGATGGATGACCATGGGAAGTATAATGTTACTGGATTGGGCACGATTAGTTTTTAGAGGGAGCATGGGGCTCCACTCACCTTGAATAATGTTATGTATGTGCTCGGTCTAAAGAAGAACTTGGTATCCGTTGCCATGCTTGAGGATAGAGGCTACGTTGTGATCTTCTTGAAAGGAAAGGCATTCCTTCAACACATAGCCACGGGTCAAGTAAAGAATATAGGGATTTGGGTGAAGAATCTCTATAAGTTGGAGGTAGAGGAGTGTGTTTCTTTGAGCACAAAATCAGAAAGGGCGCAGATTTGAGATGTTGGTGAGTTGTGGCACCTGCACTTGGTCCACTTGTATCATGGAGCTTTGAAGATATTGTAACAGATCTCTATCGATCCTCCCAAAAGTACACTTGAGCAAGTTGATACATGCAAGGGGTGTACTTTGGGAAAATACACCAAGTCTTCCTTTCACGACAGAGACAGTCGAGAAGAGGCTACTCTATAGAGAGTCCAGTCAGATGTGTGTGGACCATTCTCGACAACATCCATGGCCAAACACAGGTATTATGTTATATTTGTTCATGACTTTTCTAGAAAATATTGGATATTTTTATGCAGAAAAAGGATCAAACTTTCACAAAGTTTTGTGAGTTTAAAGTGTTGGTGGAGAAAGATTCAGGCAAGATGGTTAAAGCTTTACAGAGTGATAACGGTGGTGAGTATGTCTCAAACACGTTTAAGAACTTTTTTGCAGCGGAAGGGATTAAACGGGAGTTGATGGAAACCCATAACCCTTAGCAAAATGGGGTGGATGAGAGGAATAACATAAGCATAGTAGGGGTAGGAAGGGTGATGTTGCATGATCAGTGCCTACCACTACATTTGTGGGTTGAGGCATGCAACACAACGGTTTATGTTCAGAACCGTAGCCCACATTAGATACTTGGGATGAAGACACCAAAGGAGGCTTATTCCGGTAAGAGGTCAGATGTTGGTCACTTCAGGATTTTTAGGTCATCGGTATATTTCCATGTGACCAAAGATGCACGAAAGAAGCTTGAGCCGAAAGTGGAGTTGGGGATATTTTTGGGGTACACTGATACACCTCATAACTATCGGGTGTACTTGCGAACCAGCATGATGATAGTGGTTTGTTGGGATGTCAGATTCGATGAGGAGAAGGCCAAGCGAGTTTCCATTGAGAAGGAGTTTGAGCTACATGTGGATGAGGAGGTTTTAGCTCCTAAGGTTGAGGAGCCTCAGATTGATGTGGAACAACCACATGTAGAGGATCTAGGAGTGGAGACATCCACTTAGGTAGAGTCTTCCAGAGAGGGAAGAAAGCACACTAGAGAGGCTGAAAGATTGTTGGATGATGCATGGGAGAATGTGGGAGAACCAACTTCTTAGTGCAGATAGAGGAGGTCACTTGAGAGGTACACTGGATACATGGATCTTATGCATGAATGTGTTGTGACAGAGCCATCTTCCTTTAAGGAAGTATTATACCAGACAATCCCTCTTGTGGACAAGAGCAATCTCCCTCAATCCTAAATGGAAACTAGAAACTATCATGACAATTGAACTCACTCTTTCCCTAAGTTGAACTTGTTCGAACCATAAGCAGTATAGATAACGGATGCGCCTCTTACCTATTTCACGAAATACCTGATGAAGATCATTTGTTGTGACTTGATGCAATTCTTCAATTCTTGATAAGACTTGCAAACATAGACCATAAAAGGATCAAAAGCACATGTGATATAATAATCCAAACAACTTAGCCTGGTGATCAAGGAAATTAGGGATTGAATTGTCCTTAATAAACATTATAAACAATTGTAAACCATTCATCTTTCACATAAGACAAAATCAATGGGATAAAGTGTCCATTTGTATTAATCAGAAAATAAGAGGAGCCTTACAACCTCCACCTTCATGCCGTGAGGTCCCTCCCAAATTCCTTCAATCTCCTCCTTAGATGACAAGATTTCCAATCTCAAACCAACAACATAAGTTTGTCTTCTCTATATTATGACCTCCCCAATCCCTCTACCCTCTAGTAATTTTATAGGCTAAGAGGAGGAAGTTTCAAATCTATGAGAGGAGGATGAGACTCGTTTATTGAGGGATTAGGTTACGATGAGAAAAGGGATGGAGATGCATCTTCTAAGGCTTATATTTCGAATAGTCATCACCTGGAAGCTTTCAGTTGGGAAATATTCGACCAACTATGTTTCTAGAATGTAATTTTTATTTTTCCTTTCTATAATTCACCTGCGCAGGTTTATAGTGGTAGACAGAGTGCAGCTCATGCTATTCCGAGAGTTAATTTCAGCACATGCACAGGAAACTCTAGAGAAAATGATGCAAGTGGAACTTAACAAGGTGTGACAACTATTTGACTCAAATTTCTCATGTACTTCAACATATTTTGGGTTGTTTGACTTCTGAGGGAGTTGGTTCAAACATGTTCATGGATGGTAAAAATATCCATAAACTGATCAAGTGTCATGGCGAAAAATTGACATGTAACAAATTGCCCCCTAAAGTGCGAAGTTTGTAAAAACAAGTTTAAATATTGAAGCGCTTTATCATTCCAAGGATCGGATCAGAGGCAATGGTCAGAAACCTGCAAGGAACATTCAAGGAACATAATGCAAATATATATCAAGAAATCATCTTTGAGGTAGGCATTCCCATACTCAGAGTAAAGCAAACTAAATAAAAAAGCATGGAAAAGCTAAGATCATATAGATGGTAGACACAACATGGATGCAACCACCTGCATGCATAATTATGAATATAAAATTTCCTCGCAACCTGGATTGATGAAACCAGATCCAGGGTCTTAATCTCCATCTCTCGATCCACAGTACGATTCTAACCATGCGAGTGACTATCTCAAAGTCGAACATGGCAGAAACCATTTGATCACTGGTCAATAATGTGAACCGTTAACAAGCACAAGAGAAACCACCAATAATGACAATGGCTCTCAAGGTACTCCCAATAGAATCGATGAAGTGTGAATAAGTGATTTGAAGTCGAACACTCATAGAATCATTTGATTGAATGCCAATGATGAGAACTTGTCGTTGAAAGCGAGAAACCCGCCATTAAGGCATGCAGGCTTCAAGGAACTAAAGGTTTCTAAATCCACTACCTAGATAATGAACTAAAGTCGATAGGAAGTGATCTGTCGTAGGAAAGCCTACGACACGAAACATGATATCAAGTTTTGAAAATCATTTGCAAGGACTGACTCAAGGATGGCCGACGCAAATGAAGGCATATAATTTGCAAAGGGTTTTGAACTGAGGTTGAACTTCTCTTGAACACATAACGACATGACAATGACTTGGCAGCATTTGACTTAACAATAATACCCAAAACCATGAAGACATTCAATGAGGTTTGATTAACTATAAGCCAAATGTATTTCCCAACCCGGACGTGAATGTGATGGAGTATCCTATTCAAGAGTGATATGGTACCTTTTAAAATTGAAAATGTAAAATGGACACCTTCTCCAATTTTACCCCACCATTATTGGCAAGTACCTCTTTATCTTTTACAAACTTGAGGAGGATAACATATGCTTGGACTGTAAGCTCATCCTTTGGATGAGTCTATCGAATTATTTTTAACGAATCCTAGGAAGGAGTGGTTTGGTCTTGTCATGCCTAACAAGTCCTATACTGTTTAATTTTACAAGTCCAGTAAAGGGGTACCTCAATGTCATTTTATTTTAAGAGTTTTGGAAAAGACACAAAAAGGAAACTTATCAGTTCTTTTACCGTAAAGTTTTAACGAGCCCAGAAAAAGTAAAGATCGATGTTTTTCATTTTTAGGGAGTCGGAAGAAAAACATAAGTAGACTCCATCAGGTTCATTTTCATCATTTTAGTCTCTCAAGTTCGAAATAGGATAAAATAATACAAGGGAGAACTCTATTGACCGTGTCTGGTCAATGTATGCCTTTTTCGTAAACAGTTCTGGCTCAGTCCCTAAAAGGGGTACTTTTATACTGAGTGGACGGTTGTTCATTTCCCTTTACGAGTTCGAACAAGCAAGTACTCGACAATATTTTCATTTTGAAAGAGTCTCAAAAGGGCTTAAAAAAGGACTCCATGATTTTCGCTTTTTGTAATTTTTTAAGAGCATGAAAAGTGATAAAAGTCTACTAAAATGTCAAAAATGATTCATCTTGACTCCGTAAATGATCCTGCACATTTAAACTCAATAACTCGTCATAACTTCTCAAAAGGGGCATTTTCCCTCCAAAAAAGGTTCAAAACATAAAAAATAATATTTTTTAAGCTTCAAAAACTTATAAAAGTGGGAAAAAGTAATTTATTTTTACCATTTGCATTTTCACCAGTTTAGAGCAGAGAGAGGAGTTTTTACCATCAAACTTCCAGGACTGATTCTGAGCCAACTGGTGGACGAAATCGTGCACTGTTTCTTCCAGGTAGAATATCTCTCCATAACTTAGCTTTTTATCCGTTTAGTTTTTCATTTTAAGCTTTCATTTTATTTTTTGGAGCAAAACCTTGTTCAAGAATGCGCCCTTGACCTTGCGCGGGTTTTTTTCAATCGGGCTCACGTAGGCCAGTAAAATTTTCCACATGGAAAATCATGGCCTGTGTGGAAATCTATGGGAAAAATCTGCACAGCTGTGCCCTGTCCAGAAAAGGGTGGTCGCGCAGGCGCGAGGGGCTAATTTTTAAACATGTTTTTAGCCACAAAAAATGTGAAATGTGTTTTAAAAATGTTTCTAACTTCTTTAAAATGTTTATTTCATGTCATTTGATTGCCCAAAAATGGAGTGGAGGGAAGAGAGCATGAAGGCAATGATTTGGAAGCTTTGGCGGATCCGGACACCTTGCAGGTTCTCAGGACTTGTTAATACTAGCTTATACCTAGGATGAAATCTTAGGTACATCTAATGACATGGTTGGTAAGGACTTGGAATGTCCACGAACAGTGTTTTATGATCGCTGATTATCACCTTACCATTGACGTTGATGATATCTATTTTCTGATTGGGTTGTCTCATCGGGGAGCCTATATTTCACTCTTTGGATCGAGAGTAGGGGGAGACACTACTGATCGATACCTATGGCTCTTTTGTACGGGTGCACCACCCAAGGATAGAAAAATTGTCATTTAGCCCATTGAACTTTTACCCTTGATGACCATTGCTTTTACTATTTGCAAACTGTGTGGTAGTGCTGCTCTTCGTCTAGCCACATGGGCGCAGATGAAGGTGTCATGGAATGTTGGGAATCCATAGTATACAATTGGTGCGAGGCAGTGGTGGTGAATATGAAGGGCTAGTTGATTAGGTGCAAGAATGGAAAACTGAAGAATTTCGGTTATGGTTCCATGCTTATTTCTTTTTCCATAGAGAGGGCTCCTAATCTTCGGCCACAATAGATTCTAGTAGATGAGGGGATTTCAAGGGATCCATGCATGATGAGGTGGTTTGCACTAATGGCATGCCATGGAGGTGATGGGCCCATAGTTAGGTATATGACATATTTTTTTAACTAGTTGGGCCAGCATATTGTCTCAGTTGAGGATTTTCTGAATGTCGGGATGGATTACAGAGTTCATCCTGATATCCCACTTCATGTCGAAACTCAGTGGGGTGGTATAGGTAAGAATTTCTCATTTTGACATATTTTCAAATTTTAAAAATTTATGAGTTTTCTTTATCTTCAAAGGCTAATCATCAAAAATGCATGTGTAGATGTGGGTCCAAACTGACCAGCTGGGCTGAGATGATAGGATATATGAGGTGAGGAGCCTATAGTAGCTGCGGTAATGAACCCAGAGGCAGAGGACATCCTGACAGAGTTGGAGCACAACCTTGAGAGGTTGACTTCCAACATCCCAGAGACTGGGACCGATGACATTCCATGTGCCTATCAGAGGCATGTAGTTGGGGTTCCAAGGCCTCTCAGACATTTGCTACGTCAAGTTTCTCGTGCTATCGTGTGTTATCATGAGCATCATCATGCCTAGTTGTTCTAGTTTCTAGGACCATTTTTTCTTTTTTAGTGTCAACATATTCAAAAAATAAAAGGCCATGGGGCCTTGTGTCCTCGGATGACATATTTTGTAGACACACCCAAACTCTATTTTAATGAAAAACCTACTACTTTTTACCTATGTTTATCTTGATCAATGTATGAATGAATATTGTTTTTAATTTACATATGTTGCAAATGTCTATTTAACACATGATTCACCAATGCATCTGTTAATGTGTTTAAATATCTCAGAATGTGTTGATATTCAATGTAATCAAATTTCCTTTCCAAGAGACAGACTCGTAAAAATACTCTTAACATGGCTAGACTCCTTACTATATAGACATCATTTAAATGTAATACCACAAGTTGTGAATCTAACCTAACGATCAAACTTTAGATACCAAATGTGATGGCATCAACTAATAGCTCAATGATTGCGCTATATTTTGCTATATTGTTCATTGTTTGACCAAGACATATTCCATGAATAGATACTAGCTCATCATTGGGTGAATAGATAACCCATGCTGCAAAAGATAAATTTTGGGTACTACTACTAGTGCCATCAGCAAAGCTAATGTAAGTATGAGAGAACATCGATATCTACAAATCAAGTGTAAAAACAAGATAAGCAGGAAAAGTAGTAGAAAATGTAAAAAACATTAACTCACACACATACCTAAAAAAACTAAATAATGTACAAATCTTCACCAAAATTTTATGCAAAATATTTCTTTAGGTAAAGACCATTTCTGGGCTTTCCCCATCGTAATCAACCAGCTCATAGGAACTTTTAGCTCATAAGTGTTTTATGATGTAAGGTCCATGCCACATGGACTTGAATTTCCCTACACCTAACTTGTCATGAGCTTGATCATAAACCAAGACTAGGTCACCTTTTGAATATATACGAGGATTAATGTTTTGATCATATTGGGCTTTGACGCATTTCTGGTGAGCTTCGCTAGCAAACACTACATTGCGGCTAAATGAGCTAAATGTACAAAGCGTTCTTCGTCTGCAGAGGTAGCAGGTAATAATTTGATAGCTATCTTGAGGGATGGGGTTTCACATTCTATAGGTAATACAACTTCCAAACCATAAACATGTTGGCAAGGAGTAAAACCGATCGATGTTTTTACAGTAGTACGATAAGCCCACAATTATAAAAAGAGCATAGAATGCCAGTTTCCTTTATGCGTACCAACTATCCATTTAATCATATCGGTTAATAATTTATTGACAGCTTCAACCAGACCATTAGCTTGTTGGACACTGAACCGAGCAATTACAGGATTGAAAATGAAAATGGTTGTAGTTTTGCTGTCGTCTCTATATGTAGGCATCGCCTCGGCCCATTTTGTAAAGTAATCGACTGCAAGGATAATGTATCCATACCCCCCACTGAGTGAGGGTTACATGTGATGAAGTTGATGCCTAATAATGATAGGGTGAAGAGGAGTTGGAGGTGCTCACATTTTGCGATCATAGATTTAGCAATTATGGCATTTGCAGAATATAGTGATGCAGTATTTAAACATTGATGACGAAAAATAACCATCACGTAATATCTTTTGGGCACTAGCATACCTAGAAATGTGACCACCACACACTCCAAAGTGGCAGTCATTTAAATTTTTTTCAACTTCTTGAAAAGTTGAACAACGTCAGAATACAAAATCAGCACCACGACGGTGAAGAGTGTCGCCAACAATATTGTATTGTTGGGATTGGTATCGAATTCACCGACAATCAGTTTTGGATAACTCAGGCCTAAATTTTTTTGTTTGGAGATATACAATGATGTCTACATATCATGGATCTAACGTACTAATAATAAAGAGAGGTTCGTGAGCAAAAGAATCTTTTGTTACAATTTCTATATCATTATGGGGAAAGTCACACAATAGTTCAATGAAAATGAAGGATTTCTTTGATTTGGATTTTTCAAATTCCAAATCAAACTCTTGTAAAATAACTATCCATTTCGAGTATTTTCCCCCTAACAATTTTTTCGTGAGAATGTACATCATAGGGTTTCAATCTGAAATGACAATTGTTTTTTGGAGAAGTATATAATGAAGGAATTGTTCAACAACATGCACAGCTTCCAAGGCTAACTTCTCCACATGTGTGTATTTAATCTTTGTTTTAGTGAGATTCCTACTCAAATAGTAAATCACATGTTTGCCACTAAAATAATCTGCTTGGACTAACATCATGCCAGTGGTGGCATCGGGTGCAACTAAGTACAAAAAGTAGTCTCGATGATAATCGGGTGGATGCAGTAATGATGCATTACTCAGTGTATCCTTTAATGCATCGAAAGCTTTATCAACAAGCTCATCCCAGAAAAATGGAATACCATTTTTCAACAGTTGAGTAAAACCCTGGGTTAGTTCAGCATAATTGTGGATGAATCTACGTAAAAAGTTTGCCTTCGCTTGCAAACTTTGGAGTTGAGTAAAGCTAGAAGGAGTAGGAAAATTCAAGATTGCCTCTACCTTGAGGGGTTTGACACAAATGCCATCCTTTGAAATGATTAAACCTAGAATCCGACCTGATTGTACACAAAAAGACACACTTGTGCAGATTCAAGCAAATATTGTAATGCCTGCACCTAATGAAAATTGCTTTTAAGTGCAATGAGTGATCTTGTTGTTTCATAGAATGAGCTGATAGGTCATCTAAATAAGGTTGAACAATATGCTTGATATCATGGAATGCATAAGACATTGCTCGCTAAAAAGTTGTGCCAACAATTTTTAGGCCAAATGGGAGCTTGCGATAAGCAAAAGTTCCCCATGGGCATATAAACACAGTTTTATATTGATCGACAGTGAATATGTTTATCTGATTCTAGCTAGAAAATCCATCCATAAATGAAGAAATTTCATTTCTAACACATCCATTGACAATTTGGTCAATATACAAAGTTGGATAATTGTCATTGGGGAAAGCTTTATTGAGGAGGCCACAGGAGAGCTTAGTCATTTATCCAGCCCTGAAACACCCATTGTTTCTCTACACCAAGAGAACTTCTCAGAGCTCACAAATTTTGTCAATGCATCTGCAGTATTATTTAAAGTGTCCACCTTTACCAGCAACACCTTTTTGTCTTCTATCATATCCCTCACAAAGTGATATTGAACATCAATGTGCTTTGTCTTTGAATGGTAAGCAAGGTTCTTTGCCAAGAAAATTTCACTTCGGCTATCACAGTATATCCTTATAGCTCCCTCTACTAACCCCATACTTGAACCGAATCTTTGCAACCAAACTGCTTCCTTGCTTGCATGAGTGGCTGCCATGTATTCCGCCTCTGTAGTTGATAATGCCACTACAGATTGTTTCTTACTCAACCAACTGATTGCACCTCCAAATAGGTTAAACACATACCCACTTGTAGATCTTCTCTGATCCAGATCTCCAGCCCGGTCTACATCAACAAAGCCACGAATCTAATTCTAGCCAGAAAATCCATCCATAAATGAAGAAATTTCATTTCTGACACAGCCATTGACAATTTGGTCGATATACAAAGTTGGATAATTGTCGTTGGGGAAAGCTTTATTGAGGGGGCCACAGGAGAGCTTAGTCATTTATCCAGCCCTGAAACACCCATTGTTTCTCTACACCAAGAGAACTTCTCAAAGCTCACAGATTTTGTCAATGCATTTGCAGTATTATTTAAAGTCTCCACCTTTACCAACAACGCCTTTTTGTCTTCTATCATATCCCTCACAAAGTGATACTGAACATCAATGTGCTTTGTCTTTGAATGGTAAGCAGGGTTCTTTGCCAAGAAAATTGCACTTTGGCTATCACAGTATATCCTTATAACTCCATGTACTAACCCCATACTTGAACACAATCTCTGCAACCAAATTGCTTCCTTTCTTGCATGAGTGGCTACCATGTATTCTGCCTCTGTAGTTGATAATGCCACTACAGATTGTTTCTTACTCAACCAGCTGATTACACCTCCAAATAGGTTAAACACATACCCACTTGTAGATCTTCTCTGATCCAGATCTCCAGCCCAGTCTACATCAAAAAAGATACGAATATCCAAAACTCTGTCCAATCCTGGTCTTCCTTGATAGCACAAACTATAATCACTAGTGCCATGCAAATAACGGAAAACCCGCTTCACTGCTGTCCAATGCTCCTTCCCTAGTCTTGACATAAACATGCTCAATACTCCCACTGGATGTGCAATGTCTCGTCTAGTACAGAACATTTTATACATCAGGCTACTGACTGCACTTGCATATGGAACACGGGACATGTCCTCTTACTCTTCTTATGTCTTGGGACACTGTTCAACAGATAACTTTACACCTACAGGAATAGGAACCTTCACCGGTTTACTATCCTACATATTAAACCTCTGCAGTATTGTCTCTACATACTTCCTCTGGTTTAACCAAAGCTTCCTCTTTGCCCGATCCCTTTTAATTTCCATGCCCAAAATATAGTTTGCAGCACCAAGATCTTTCATGTTGAATTTGGAGGACAATTGGGTCTTCAAATCTTGGATAATTTCTTTGTAATTTCCAACCAGCAACATATCATCCACATACAAGACCAAATAGATAACACGATCACCAATTAATTTAAAATACACATAGTGATCTGCTTTGCTTCTAGTGAAGCCAAGTTCCCGTATAAATGTATAAAATTTCTAATACCACATCCTTGGTGACTGTTTTAACCGATACAGAGACTTCTTTAAATTGCATACCAGTTCTTTCTTACCCTTTACCGCAAAACCTTCAGGTTGCTTCATGTAGATCTCCTCTTCCAGATCCCTGTGAAGAAATGTTGTCTTCATATCCATCTGTTCTACTTCAAAATCAAAAGTAACAGTAACAGATAAAAGTAATCTAATAGAAGCTACCTTGGCAACAGGAGAAAAAATATCACCAAAATCAATTCTCGGAACCTAGGAATAACCTTTTTCTACCAACCGAGCTTTGTATTTCTCCACCTTTCCTTCTGCATTTGTCTTCTTCTTGAACACCCATTTGCTGCCAATGAGTTTCCTTTCAACTGGCAACTCCACCAAATCCCAAGCCTTATTTTTGTGCAAAGATGCCATTTCATCAACCATGGCCTCTTTCCAGATTTTTCCATCCTCTAAATCTACTACTTCCTCCATAGTTCTGGGATCATCATCAGTAATAGATAAAGAAAAATTTGAACAGAAAACAGATGTACTATACCTTTCTAGCTTCCTTCTTTCTCGAACTATTCTTCTCACAACCGAAGTTTATGGCTCTTCATCTTTTGATTCCTCCTCTGATGTAGAGTCTGATTCTTCCTCCTTAAGTTCAACTCTATCTTCTCGGGTTCATTTGGTTGGACTTCATGTTTAATAACATCTTTCACCTCTCTGAACACCACATCTCGGCTATACACAACCTTCCTTGGTACTGGGTTCCAAAGCTTATAACCCTTTAAACCATCATTATACCCAATAAAGATGCACTTTTCAGATTTACTATCCAACTGGTTCTTTTCTCCTTTGGAACGTGTACATATGCATCACATCCAAATACCCTCAGATATGAAAGAGAGGGTTTCTTACGAGTCCATACCTCTTATGGAGTCTTATCCTCCAACGCTGATGAAGGTGATCTATTGACCAGGTAACATGTTGTCTCCACCACCTCTGCGCAGAATTCCTGTCCTAACCCGGCACCACTAAGCATGCTTCTTACTCTTTCCATCAACATCTTGTTCATTCTTTCTGCAACTCCATTTTTCTCAAGTGTGTATGGAGTAGTCTTCTGTCGTGATATACCACACTTCTTACAGAATTATTCAAATTCCTTGCTGCAAAACTCTCCAGCGTTATCTGACCTCAACACCTTTATTTTCTTCTCTGTCTAGTTTTCCACCAGAGCCTTAAATTCTTTAAACCTGTCAAAGACTTCAAATTTCTTCTTAAGGAAATATATCCATGTAATCCTTGAGAAACCATCTATAAATGATACATAGTACATAGATTTACCCAGTGATGGAACCTTCACAAGTCCAAACACATCACTGTGCACAAGCTCTAATATCTATTTCGCCCTCTTACCACCAGAGGGGAAACTCATGCAATTTTGCTTCCCATATACACAATTTTCACAGAAATCAAAATCCAGAGAGCTATTACTCATACCTTCAACCATACCTTTACCATGAAGTATTCAAAGGCCCTTCTCTCCAATATGTCCAAGCCTTTGATGCCACAGCATGGTCTTCTCTCCAGAGACCACTAGATTTTCTGCTCCACTTTCAGGAACCACATAATTGTTGCACCCATCAACAACATTGCAACCTTGTAGCCTGTACAGAGATCCAATCTGAACTCCCTGTATCAATACCAGTGCTCCCTGAACCATCTTGCAGGTATCCTTCTTGAACATTGTTTTTACACCTGCATCATCCAACTTGCTTACAGAAATCAGATTTCTGGCTAATGCAGGAATATGCAGAACACTCGGAAGTGTTCTAATCCTTCCACCTTACAACTTCAACTTTACTTTTCCGCAACCAATGATTCTAGCTTTCCTATCATCCCCTAAGAAGACATCACCACTATCGTATTTCTCATACTCGCAAAACCACTCTCTAGGGGGAGTGAAGTGAAAGGATGCACATGAGTCAATCAACGGTGCCTCATTATCTACATGTGTACTTGAAGAAGCCAAGTACACATCCCCACCTTCATCTGATGTGGTTTCCACATTTCTAGCACACCACCTTTACAGGTTTTCCTGAAGATTTAGATCTCCCTCTAGATTTAGATCTCCGACTAGATGACTTATTTTTGTTTCTATTCTAGGACCGTCCTCGTACAGACAAGGCATCACCATTCTGGCTCTCCATATTTTTTGTCTCATCTCCTCCGTCACCAAGAATGAGACTATTTCATCAAACTACAAGGTAATTGCATTACTACCTATTGCAATAACCAAACTATCCCACGAATCTGGTAGAGAACACAACAAACTAATGCACTTATCTTCATTTGAAATTTTAATATCAACAAACAATAACTGACTTACCATAGTATTAAATGCATTTAGATGCTCTATCACCGAGTCTCCATATTTCATCCTCGGGTTATACAACTTTTTCCGTAGGACCAGTTTATCCACTAGAGACTTAGATTGGTACAAAATCCCTAACTTGTCCCACAAAGCCTTCGCCATAGCTTCCCCTGATACATTCAGCAATACTGAATCTGAGACACACAACCGTATTGTGCTCTTAGCCTTTCGATCCAACTTCTTCCACTCTTCATTGGACACTCTTGTTGGTTTACTACCCAGATCTACCGCGATCCAATGATCTTTATCCACCAACAGATCCTCCATCTTGAGCTTCCATAACTCAAAATTACTCTGAACATTAAATTTTTCGATCTCTATCTTTCCACTATTCACCATATTCTTTCACCACTAGAATCGATCCCACAGATCTCCCACTGAACAGGGTCTACCACAAGCCCGCGTGAAACCCCTTAGCAACAAAGGCGTCCCCTTGAAACCAAAACAGCTCTGATACCAAATGTAGTTTTTAACCCCGTACAAAAATTACCTGCAAATGAATTATAAAACACAGAAAATAAAAAATGTGAGACCATAACACATAAACACATATACATAGAGATTTTCCCCTGGATCCCAAAACTTGGACTACCAGATTGATTTTTCATTATGTTCCTTTCAATGTTACAATACATATTTATACATGCCAAAGCATCCAATACCATGGACCGAAAACAATTGTGTCCAAAACCATAGACCAAAAACCATCGTGTCCAAAACCATGTGCGAAAACCATGCACAAAACCATAGGTAGGTCTGCCCAACCTAATATAGGGTTCAAAAAAAAAATTCCCGGGGTGTTGCCCCGCACCCCGTAAAGGGGGGCTACCTGTTAACACCCAGGTTGTTCCCTTTGACTCCTGAGGGAATACGGCCGGGGTAACCACTAACCAAGCTTTGGATTACAGGTTCTAGCCTACCTGTAATCAGAGAGGGCTCTCTCTTTTTAGTTTTAACTTTGTTTTTTGAAGATTTTAGGCTAGTTATGAGGTGAGAGTTTTGTTTGAATTTTGGTTGTCGGCTATTGTTCAAAGAAGGGCAAGCAAGTATCAAAGAGAGTTCAATCCATTGGGCATGTGGAGTCCAGAAATGAATAGCATTTGATATTTGTGATAAAGAGAGGTTCACTGCAGGGCCAGATGGGTATTCATGATACAAACTTTGATTTTTTTTTTAGACAAGAAACAGTATAAATCACACCAGAAAAGGCAGTTAAGAGTTCTTTCACAGTGTAACAGGGAATAACGGACAAATCCTAATCAGCAGCAAGTGAGAATTACTTAATACAGACTTATCATGTGATTAGAGCAAATAGGAGCATTTAAGAATTCCATAGTCGTGCAGCTAACCCTGGAGAAAACATATTTAGTAGTAAAGATTGAGTTTAGGGTGTTCTTAATGGACAAATCCTGAACTATTCTTTTTCTTTTCTACCAAGACTAATCACCAAACATCATAAATAGATTATGCAAGAAATGAAACACAAATACAGTTAGAAAACACTTATTGTATCACGCCATAACACGAGAATCCTGCAGCAGTCAATAGTTTCATCACATCACGTCCAAGCCAAACTCATTCTTTTGGAAACCAACAGCTCCTTTGCATTATATCTTTCAGAGGATATACAGCCGAGTTCTCTTGAACAACTGAGCAACAACAACCCCCAATAAGCTATGCGGGGGTGCATATATACAAAATATCACAAAAATATCTCAGCAATGAGTTATTGCACAATAACTGCTCTTACCAACTTTCTAAGATATTTCTTACAAAATTAAAAGCTACTTAAATAAATATACAACAGTTGCTTGTTGTTTGTCAGAAATTCTTGACTTTTGGGTTTATGGGCCATCTGAGCTCCTTGCGGCGATTTCGATTGCTTTTGCCTTTATGCTACCGCGTCAGGGCACTGCTGTATTCGGACAGCTCATCTGTGATGCTCAAGCTGTGCATAGCCACTGTCCACCTCATCCAACTGCTTTCCTGTTGCTGTGAAAACTTTTAGACCAAAATTTAGACTTGATTTAAAGCAAAGTTTTAATCATATTCGTCCACCACTCTTCAATGGGCATTTGATCTCTCTGCATCTTGATTAAGGTCTCATCTACCTCTGTATACTTATAATAATTGGGGGGCACTTCAAAAAGGTGCTTAATTTCATGTTCAATGAAGAATAGATTCTCTAATTTATCATAAATCTCTTGCCCTGATGGTGATCCAACTCCTTCTGGACTGCTTGCTGTAGTTGTCAACTGATTAGCTGCATAATTGTTGACCCTTTTAACATACTGTTCATGGGACAACAGTCTTCCTACACTGGTCACTAGGTTGGGAAGCCCTCTGCCATGCAATGCTGTGATTTTGGTGGCAAAAGCATTGACCTCTACTTGAATATCTTGGAACTTTCTTTCTAATGTCTGCAAATAGTTCCGGAGGGTGAGCACCCTTTTGATTAACAAAATTGTATCAGACCTATCCCTGATACCCATTGTTGCTAATTGAAGGCCAATTCTATTATTCAGGACATTGATCATCCTAGTAGCAATATCATCCATAATTCCCAGAGAAGCTCTGGCCCTTTGACTTTCAGCATGAGCCTTGTTCAGTAGATCCATTTTCTCATGAATTGTCTCTATGTATTGCCATTGATCTGTGATTGACTGGCCAATCTTAGCCCACAGGATCTTCTTGACCTCAGTTATGACCTTGCTCATGGTGAGCTCCTTTTCAAGCTCTTTGATCCTTCTTTCTAGTGTCCTAAACTCCCTGGTATTTTCTGCCACTTGCTGCTTAGATTTGTCATATTTCTCGTCCAGCAGGGCCAGCTTTTCTTTGGCATCCTTCAGCTCAATCATTTGGGTTTCAAGAGGTTGCAGCTCCTTCATCATATCTCGCATACCGAGGCTTGGGACTTGCTCTGTTGCTGCTTCCTTTTCTGTGGCTTGAGGCCTAGCAATTGAGGCACTTTCTTTTGTTGTTTGCACCAGGGGAGGACTTATAATTTGAGGAGGCTCCTCAAGATTTATTACTGGCTGAGAGGGCTGAGGTATCTGCTCTCCTTGTTTTTGTTTCAGGGCTGCCTCTAATGCACCCTCTGTTGCTACCAATCGTCCTTCTGTTTCTACCAATTGTTTGTGTAATGTCAACAGCATGGCCACTACATCTTGATCCTTTCTCTGCTGAGCAACATTTTCTGTTTGGGGGTGAAGGGTTGCTGGAAGTTTGACCATCTTCCTCAAAGCTAATATATCTTCATCTTTTTTCTTCATTAGCACCTGCACAGCTTTGGGATCACTTGGGTCATGCCCAAGCTCTATGATGATATCTTCCAAAGACTTAATCCTATTGTCTTTGGCTTGAGAAGAAGCTTTCTCCAATTCTAGTTGGGCAGTAGTATTATGGAGAGAATTTTGCAGTTTGTGTGCTAGAAGTGTTTTATCTGCAAGAGTAGAGTAGACCATCTCACCCGTTTGCTTATGTAGCTCTATTTGGTCCATTGGGTGGATGTCTTTTGCAAACACTTCTAGGTTGGTTCTGATGTAATCTGCAGCTGACTGTGGCTGCAGCATGGCAGGCATAAAATGGCTCATAGTCATCTTCCCCTCTGCAATGTCATATGCTGACATGAGCCTCTGTTGATTGGTGGGAGCCATCTTGAGCAAATGATTGTAAAGCTGGATTCTGACTGGCTCATTCCTAGCTTTTATATCCATAAATTGTTTTTTGATTCCAGACTCTGCCCTTCTTTGCTGGCTTGAGGAGCTGACCTCTCCTCCAAGTGGTCTCTCTCGTTCCTGCTAGAAGGAATTGGCTGATGCTTCCATACTAGGGGGGCCCATACCCATGGATGGTCCAATAGGCATCTCTTCTTCAGAAAAAGGGTTTAGTCTTTGCCTTTTCTCCCCTTGTTGACTTGCTGATGTAGTAAGGGGGGTTTCTTGCTGTCTGTCCCTCTTCCTGGCTCTCTCTTCATTCATCGGGGTTTGGAGCACCGAGGTCTCCACTGCTATTTCCTGCCTTGGAGGCACATTTTCTTGAACCTGTTGCTCTGTGGATACAGGGGCCTCAGCCATTTCTTCTTGCTGTTCTGTCTGTTCTTTCTGCTGTTCTGCTGTTGGGAGTGTCTGATCCTGCTCCATTTCTTTCCCCTTATCTGTGCCAGCTGCTAGAGTAGTGGTTTGAGCTGCTTGTTGGGGAGCTGTAGAAGAAGAGGCAGCTGCTCCAAGTTGAGTATGATGAAAATAAGGAACCTGTCCACAATATTCCAAGTCAGCTTCCTTCTCAAGTTTCTTTGCTGCTTTTTGTCATATTTCCTCTTTAGAACTTGCCTCTTCTAGGGTGCCCTCTTTCCATTCTAATTGATTTGCATATTTTTCAATATGTGGTAACCTGAGATGATCATAGCTAGCCAATTTATATTTGACCCTTCTAAGACTAATGAAGTGATTGGGGTCATAGGGTAACCAGAGGAAACTAGTTTGCAACTCGAGGCACTTCAGGATCTTATCTGCTTCTTGCCATGCCTCTTCTCTTTTTTATAAATAAATGTGCCTAGCTGGTTTTTGACTTTGAGCTGTGCCTTTTTATTTTTGCTGTGGAAATGGATCATGTCCGCATTTCCAAATTGTCTGAAATATTCTAAAGCAAAAAGTCTCATAGGGACATATCTTGGTAGCCTGTATGGGGCTAACTCACAACCATATATCCTGATCACTGTATGGTGTTGGTAAAAGTACCAATCCCCAATGCTGTAGGCCTTTGAGAGCTGGAGGATTCTTTGCATCTCATCTGTCAATCTTGGAGGAGGAGAACTCAACAGCAAGGACATGGCTGGATGGATGAAAAGGTCTATGAATTCACAGTAGCTATATGGTGAAAAAGATGTGTGATGAAAGATTGAAGACCAAAATACCACAGACCTTTGGTTCCCCTGGGCATCAAACTTCTTGAGAGTAATAGGGAAGCTGTCAGGCTGATTAAATAGGAACAAGTGATAGATGTAAGAAGTGTATCTAAACATCCTTTCCCTCTCTAAATTCATCAATTGCTCGTGAATTTTGTTGGCAATGAATGTAGCATAATCATAGTGAACCGAAGGAGGCTTTCCAGGGGAGAAGACAGACATCATAGCCAGAATGGTTTCATCAACATCCTCAGATGACCTGTAACCCAGGATATAACTGATCATATCCACAAGAATCCTGCCCAACTCATTGAGATATACATTTCCAATAGGAGGAGACCTCACAGTTTGAGAGCCTGATTGAATGAATAGTTGATTAATCTTTATGATTTGGGCACTGGACAACTTGCCTCCTTGGTCTATCAAGTGCATCATGGATAGAGGAGTCAATGGCTTTGTAGTATGAAAGTGCAGCATTTGATTTATAGCCTCAGGGGTGACATAGAACAAGACTGAGCCTGAGGGACTGAGGACAACTCTCTGACATGGATCATAGTTGGCACTGCATCGATGGATTAAATCTGGGAGGACATTGACTTGAGGAAGATTGAAAATGGGCAAATAGGAGTCCCAAATCCCTAGAATATCAGTTCCATTGAGATGTTTGGCTTTTAGCTCATTGATTAAATGAATATGATACCTGCTGTAATCTGGGATTACTTCTGCCATCTGGTAGTCTCTATCAGCCAGGGGCAGCCATTCTAGCTCTCTGTGTGGGGCATTTAAAGGTGGAATGTTTAGAGCTACCGGTGTCTCCATGTGTTTGGTGCTTTTCAAGCAGAATTTCACTTAGGAATGTAGGCAAATGCGACCTTGCGCGGCGAATTGAGGTAAAAAGGATTTTCAACGAAAACAGGGCAGTTCTGGTGTAAAAAGGGGCACAATTGGTCACTCTTGGAAGAAATTGAATCACTTGCAGGACGAGGAAGCTTGAGTTTTAGGAAAAAAGGCAGTTCCGGGCATTTTTTACAGCGAAGAACCAACTGAACCAGGTGCAGGAAGAATTGGTAAATACCTGGTCACGGCGCGATGGGTGGAGGCTTATCCAAGCCGAATTGTGGGCGGCCACGGCTTTGAATCAGTTTCTGCAGGTTGGCGGCGAGAACGTCGTGAAATTTCATGCAGGAGGCACAGTAGTTTTTTGGTGAAAAATGCGAAAAAACGTGATTTTGGGCAAAAATATAGAAAATTTGGCCTTTGGCGCGCTTTTGTCGGATGACGTCAGCATGACGTCATAGGTGGGGTCATGGTACGGAATGATGACGTGGCGGTCTGTGAGTGGTCCACGTGGACGGGGGACGTGGCAAACAGCTCGGAGCGATGGTAGGACGGGTGCTGATGTGGTGCTGACTCAGCAATGAAGTGGAGGTGACGTAAAGGTGACTTGGCGGGCGGTAAACAGAAGGTGGTAAGCGGTAATATCGGACCGCTTAAGGTACGGGCGCGGTTTTGGCAGGAGGCCGCCCGATGCAATTAAATTGTGACGCGTGTCCAGCGCCCTACGTCATCATTCTGACATTTTCGGGCGCTAAAGTACTGCCACCGGAGGCAGCCCGATATTGCAGAGGACCGTCGGATGGGAGGGCCCAGATCCGACGGTCAACGGGGAGTAGATCTGATCGGACAATACGGCGGGGAGCGGATAATAAACAATTATTTTTTCTGGGAATGCGCGCCAGGGCGGAACTTTAGCCATCGGCGGGTTTTTGGGTTTTTGCAATGTTTTGTGGACAAAACGGATTTTGGACATTTGATTAATAAAACGCGCTTAGGGTTGTTAAACCAAGCAAGTCTTGATTTAATCCCGAGGCATGGTTTTAGCGCTATTTTGCCTTTAGCGCTTCAATTTCTTTGCGCTCTGACCTTTTGGAGCTATAAGGCTATATTGCCTAGGGGAAGGGGTATATACATTTTTTGGGGTTTTTATATACAATAGTGATATAATAATAGGGAAAAGGGGAACATAGGGAGTTAAGTAATGATAGAGTTAGTAGTTAGTATTGGATGGGAGATATGGAAGAGAGGAAGCAAACACTAAGTTTTTGGGGAACAAACTTAGTTATGAGAGTAGATCAAAATGAAAAGATTTTTACACAAGAAATGTGGCTCTTCTATATAACAAGAATCAACAAATGAGTTTGATTTCTGTCATGAACCAAGGTGACAATGGGATGTTAGAAAGAAGTTTGAAAGGGAATGATTGGGAAATTAGACATGCTTCACTTTGTTGCTACAAAATTGCTGCATAGGAAGATCTGCACTGGCTACCATGTGTTTCCTTTGCTTAGGCCAGTGATATGAAAGAAATCATGCTTCTGCAACCCACCTACCCATTCTATTGCCTAACATTTTTTATTACTTCAAGGAGGGTGCACTTATACTGGCAAACCCTCAATTGCTCTCTTTCTTTTCTTTTTGCATTTTCTTTTGATTTTCTATCTAAGGCTAGCCTTATTACTTCCAAGGCCCCAGATTAAGCAGTTGGGAACCTTCATTCTCTACCTAACTACTAATCTGCCAAGATTGAACAGTTTGGACAGATTTCTTTCTCTAATCTACAACAGAAATTGAAATATGGCATGGCCCAGTTTAGACTGTTGGATCACCCATTTAGAAGTAGGACAGTATCAATCAACTGTAGATAGGTGTTTTCCACAAAAATATGAGATCTTTGCATCACCAAAGTAGAGCATATTTGGCACTTCCCCTGCCAATCATGAAAAATGAAACCTATTGGTATAGGTAGCTAACAGTGGCTCCACTTGGGGATGGTTTTTCTACTTGAAAGACCAAGAACAGCAGGTCAGACTGCCTTGGCTCTTGACTTCTTATCAAAACTTGAAAGCTTTCTCCTTGGATTTCAAAACTGGAATCTTCCACCATTGTGGAACTTCTGAAGTAAAAATCCTTTTCCCGCTTATTTACAAAACTTGTGAAGCTGCAGTATCTATATGCTGAAAGAAAATACTATATACAACTGATAATGTACAGGGCAAAGCCATGTTATATACATGGAAAGTAGTCAAAATAATGCTTTAACATCCGGCCATTCACAGGGCCCTCTTCTACTTCAGTATCATCCAAATTCTTCAAGAAATAAGTGTTATTTCCTTGTACTGCTTGAATTACAAAGGGTCCCCTCCAAAGGGAGTCAAATTTGCCATGCTTTCCTTTGTCTTCTCTTCTTGAATCCCATTTAAGCACTTTATCACCAATGAAAAAATCTTCGGCCTTTGATCTTCTATCAAAGGCTTTCTTCAGCTTCTCTTGTAGGACTTGAACTCTGCTGTACACTTGATCTCTGGTTTGCTGTAAACAAATTATCTGGTTGATTCTTCTTTGCATGTTATTTGGTTCAGCCTGACTTTCTTGAAGCAGCTTCATGACAGGAACCCCTAATGATGAAGGGAATTTGGCTTCCATTCCATAAACCAACTCATATGGGCTGACCCCAATAGATCTTTTAGTTGTTAGCCTGTCTGCCCATAAGGCATTTACAAGCTTCTTATGCCAATTTTTCTTATTCTCTTCCAATATCTTCTTAATGATGTTGATAAGACTTTTATTAGATGATTCAGCTAAACCATTGCCTTGAGGGTAGTATGCAGTAGAATGGCCCAAAGTAATATGGAACTTTTGGCAAAAGTTCACCATCTTCTTGGATCTGAAAGCAGTAGCATTGTTTGTTATAATCTTGTCAGGACAACCAAATCTGGAAAGAACATTAGTTTCAAGGAACTGAATGATAGTAGAATCATTTGCCTGTCTGCATGGAACAGCCTCAATCCATTTAGTAAAATAATCTGTGGCTGTGAGGATCCATTTATGTTGGCCTGAAGATGAAGGATGAATCTCCCCAATGAAATCCAAGCCCCATTGCTGAAAGGGCCTTTCTGTTGCAATAGGCTTTAAGGGAAGTGGTAGTAACTTTCTTTTTCCCTCAAACATTTGACACTTGTGACATGAAGTGGTAAAATTTTTAACATCAGAGAATAGAGTGGGCCAATAGTAACCTGCCCTTAATATCTTATCCACAGTGGACTTCCAATACAAATGTCCACCACAATCACCTGCATGAAATTCTTTCATAACATTGTTAGTCTCATCCATATTCAAACAATTCAGCAATATACCTTCATGATTTTTCCATAGTAAATTACCATCTATAACACAAAATCTTGAAGCTTTCATTTTTAAAAATCTAGATTTGGTTCTGGACAATCCTGGGGGAGCACACAGGTTTTGCAATACATAACAGATATCAGAATACCAAAGGGATTGTTCAAAGGCTGCACTGATCTTTGGAGTCGCCAGCTCCAGTTCATTGTCCAGTTGGTTAATATCCAAGGCTTGGAAGTTTGCTTCAGACATCAATTTAGCCAAACCTTGCCCTTTTATCAGTTTTGTAGGTCTTATTTCAATGTCAAATTCTAAAATGTTAGCAATCCATTTTCCTCTTCTGCCCTCTAAACTTTCTTGAGTCAATATGTCTTTCACAATGGCATTTGGTACATAAGCAATAACATGGGAGTATAGGATGTAAATCCTAAAGTCTTTGATGGCCTTGACCAAAGCATAAGCTTGCTTTTCCATGATTTGATATTTCAGAGGTGCATCTCTAAGGGCTCTACTGAAGAAAGCAATCGGTTTTTCATCCCCCTGATCATCTTTCTGCAATAAGACAACAGCAATGGTATGCTGGGAGGCAAAAGAGAAAATGATAAATTCTCTGTCAAATTGAGGATTTATTAAGACTGGGGTTTGGGTAAGGGCCAATTTAATACCTTCAAAAGCTTGATTTGCTTCTACTGTCCACTTCACTTTTGAATCCTTTTTTAGCATGTTATGTAGTAATCTGATCAATTCTGCTAAGTTTGGGATAAATCTCCTTAAAAAGTTGATCTTTCCCAAGAAGGCTTGTAATTCTTTAATATTTCTTGGATGGGGCATTTGCAAGATGGCCTGTATTCTATCTGGGTCAATTCTAATGCCATCCTTTGAAATGATATGACCCAATAGCTTACCCTCTTCCAAACCAAATAGAGACTTCTTAGGATTTAAGGAAATTCCATATTTCCTACATGTTATGAATATTTGTCTCAAGTGTTTCAGATGTTCTTGGTCAGACTTTGAGAAAGGTGTGAGGTCATCTAAGTAAATAACAAGGAAATCACGAATCTCTTTAGCAAAAGAAATATCCATTGCTCTCTGAAATGTAGCTCCTGCATTTTTCAACCCAAAAGGCATTTTGACATACTTGAAAGTTCCCCATGGGGTTGTGAATGTTGTTTTATCCTGATCATCAGGGTGGACTAGGATCTGATTAAAGCCTGAAAATCCATCAAGTAATGAGATTCTTGAAGCCCCCACCACTCTTTGGAGAATGTGATCCATTTTGGGTAAGGGATAATTGTCTTTGAGGGACACTTGATTCAAATTCCTTAGATCAACACAAAGCCTAATCTCACCAGTTTTCTTTCTTGTGGGGACCAAATTTGAAATCCAGTCTGAAAACCTGATTGGTGCTATGATACCGGCTTTAAACATTTTTTGTACCTCTTTCTCAATTGAAGGGAGAAGCATAGGATTGATTCTTCTTAATTTTTGCTTGAATGGCTTTTGATTAGGCTTGAGAGGGATGGTGTGTTGAATAACAGAGGTGTCATAGGATTTCAAATCCTCATAACTCCATGCAAACACATCTTGGAACTCTTTAAAGAGGTCAATGTATTTGGGCTTCTGGTCGGGAGGTAAAGATGCAGACAATTTTATTATCTTGGGTTTTTCAGTAGTTCCAATGTTGCATTCTTCAATGGCAGCATTAAGGGGTTGCATTTTTGGTTTCCTAGGAACATCATTTGAGTCAAAAATGTCCTCCAAAGGAGTCAGGCCCGTTGGTAGAAAATTGTCTTTTAGTTGTATGACTTCAGCCTCTGTACCAGCTATTTCATCAAAATGTAATTGTTTGAGTTCTTGTATATTTACCTTGTCAAAGGTTGTTGGACAAAGTATTTGATTTGTTGTTTTGGGCGATATAGTTGTTTGGTCCTGTTCACTTAGTGGTTGTGTGTCTTTCACAGAATCAACATCAATGTTTAAACCTGAAAATTCATGCTGCAAGGTCAAGAAACTATTTATCTGTGTGTCATCCTCAAATACTTGCCAATCTTTGACATTGTTTGGGATAGAAGGTCTGTGTTTTATCTCAGCTGTAAAACAATGGTTGGGTTCAAAAGGCAATTTGCATGTACTGGCAAATGTAGCTAAACTATGTGCATGAAGGTTGTGGGTTCTAGATATTTTGGTCATTTGAAATTCAGTGAAGGCCTTGAGTATTTCAATAGCAGCAGACCTGTATGATCTTAGTCTTTTGTCATTGGTGACAAAATTGCCTTTCACTTGTTGAATAATGAGGTCTGAATCTCCCAGGATTGAAACTTTTGTGGCCTGTAAGGATTTTACCAGTTTGAGGCCTAGCAAAAGAGCCTCATACTCTGCCACATTATTAGTACATCTGAAATTAAGCCTATAAGCTCGACCTTCTGCATGATTGCTTTGTTTGTTGTGAATCCATACTCCAACTCCTGCCCCTGATTTGTTGACTGATCCATCAAACTCAAGAAACCAAAGGATTTCTTGATTTAGGGGAGGTTTAACAGCCTCTTTATGACTTGGAATTAAAAGCTGGGGGTCTTGTTTTTCATCTGGTTTGTCTTCTAGAACGGTCTCATCAATTGATTGCTCAACCTCAATTTCTTGGGAACTTGATTGCTCATTCATATGCAGATCTTGTTCAAGTATGACAGATTTGTCATCACTTATTGGACTTATATCATCATTGAACAGAATGAAGGAATCCATGTCTGAATGGACTGCATAAATAGGGAAATTTTGAGGTTTTTCTTCACTGCTCACCATGTATTTCATGAGTGATTCTCTGTATAGCCTCTTTGGTTGCCCAAAGACAGAGATGGTGGCATATGACATGTCCAATTGTAGGGAACCTTGGAGTTTAGCTCCCCATGATCTTGATAACAGCATTCCATATTTAGGTGGGATATCAACAACTACAACATCCATTAAAATTTTTTTATTTGGGTACTGGACAAGGGAAACACATAGATCTTTTATCAAGCCTAAACACTTAACTTGGCTGGAGTCAAATGAAAATAGGTCATTTTATGGTCTTGTGATGTCTAGATTCAATCTCTCCATTACTGACTTAGGCATAAGGTTATGAGAGGCGCCTGAATCAAACATTGCATTGTGTAATATCTTATCATGAATATGCAAGCTGACATAAAAAGGTAAGATTCCAGTACCTCCTGTCTTTCCATCAACTTCTGGACCGAAAAGCAATTCTGGGGTGTCATCCAACACATTGACATCATCTTTGTTGTGGGTCAGTTGAAGGGACTTCTTGATTTGTTGTTTGTAAATGTTATGTTTAGCTAGCTCTGAAAGAGGAATGGCTATCTTTAATTTACCAATTTCAGCTTCTAAGTCGAAAGGTTTTTCAGATTGAATCTTGGTGTTCTGGTTAACAACTTTTTCTTTGTCAATTGACTTTTTAGAGGTTTCTTCTTGACTTTCTATCTGATCTTGAGGTTTATCTTTTTTGCTCAACTTTTGAGAAGTGTTACTTGGATTGTGCTGTAAAGGCGGTGTAGCCAATGGCTGTTGATTTGAGGGAAATGCTTCGGTTACCTCTTCAACTGTTACTTCATTTGTAATTGAATCAGTTTTGTCAATTGGCTCTGTGATAATAACCTTCCTGGGCTGTTGGCTATCTTTTGTTTTCTCAGGCTGTGTCACGTTTATAGTTCTGCTTCTCAATTTGTATTGTTTATGAACTTCAAAAACAGCTGTGTCATAGCCTTGTTTGAAATCAAATGATTCACCTGATTTAGTTTGGAACTGATTAATGTCATCATCCTTATGATCTTCTTGACTCAGAAAAACTTGCTGATCATCGTTCAGGCCCATCAAATTAATGTGGGTATCATCTATCTGCTCACTAGAAGTGGATGCTTCAGCATAGTTTTCTTGGAACGGAGGCCTAATCTCTGGTTCAGGGCTGGCCTTGCCAACATTAGGATTTTGATTTCTTCTAAAATTGGGATTCCTGATAGGATTATTCTGTGGTGCCTCCCATGATGATTTCCTCTCAACTGATTCTACTCTGTCACCTAATCTGTGCATACCAGTGATTATTGCATCTAATTTCTGATCCCAACCTGAAGGCTCTTCTTTGAAGGTAGTTTTTCTTTTAGTTCTGGTCCTATTTCTCTTAGCTATCAGGTTGGCTTCTACACTAACTGCTATATCTTGCATCTCAGCTAAAGTTCGGGGAGCTCTTTCTCTCAATTGGTATGCCATATCTGAATCAAACCCATCAGGAAAGGTGTATAGGGCCAGATCAGGTGGGGGTCTCAGATTTTGGGGAATAGCATTGTACACATTGTTGAATCGAGCACAATAGTCCAAGACAGTTTCTTGGGGACCTCTTTTGATAGCATTGTATTCAGATAAAATATGGAGTGGATCCTTTTTCTTCTCCCATCTGTTGATAAAGGTTTGATACAGGGCTTCGGGGTCAGCTATGGAGTTTGCTGGGAGTGACCTGAACCATGATCTTACATCTCCGGTTAGACTTTGCACAAAAATTTTCATTCTAACCCCATCATCATCTATCTCATAATTTTCAAAATAATCCTGCATTTTCTTAGTATGTTGAAGGGCTGAATAAGAGCCAGTACCATCAAAATATGATATCTTGGTTTGATAATCTTGAGGCATAGGCCCTGGATTGGCAGGTAACTGCAGTGGAGCATATCTATTAGCCATGTTTGGTGGGACAATAGGGATAACAGGAACGAATGGGACAAGTGGAGGAAAGGGGATGAGAAGGGTATGTGTAGTTAATGGAGGGGTTGAAAGGACACCTTGTGAAGTGGATGAAGAGCTAGGAGAGTGTGGAACGGTGGTATGAGGATGTAGGGAAACCTTAGCAGGGGTTGGAATATTAGTTTGAAATCCTGCCTCAGAACTTGAATATGATAAAGTCTCTTCCGATTTTTGTTTCTTAAGGATTCTTGGAATCAGGTTTGGATTTTGGAACTCAGGTGATGGATCTGGATCCGGGTTAGATCTTGTATAACGAGTTTTCTTCTTAGGAGCCAGCTTCTATGATTTTCTTTGGGAGAATTTTCTAAGAAATATTAATCTTTGAAAAGGTCTGAAAAGGTCTGATCAAGTATAGCACAACTGTATGGAACTTAAGACTGAATAAAGATTGACTGAGGCAGCTTTTATATACTCCTGCAAATGCAAAGCAGAGGCAGTTTCTAAGGCTGTCTGGCTGTCACTCAGGCTTTATCTACAGTATTAAGAATCAGATAGGGGCTTATGAATTTCACTCAGGTCCCCAGCGGAGTCGCCATTTATGTTAACACCCAGGTTGTTCCCTTTGACTCCTGAGGGAATACGGTCGGGGTAACCACTAACCAAGCTTTGGATTACAGGTTCTAGCCTACCTGTAATCAGAGAGGGCTCTCTCTTTTTAGTTTTAACTTTGTTTTTTGAAGATTTTAGGCTAGTTATGAGGTGAGAGTTTTGTTTGAATTTTGGTTGTCGGCTATTGTTCAAAGAAGGGCAAGCAAGTATCAAAGAGAGTTCAATCCATTGGGCATGTGGAGTCCAGAAATGAATAGCATTTGATATCTGTGATAAAGAGAGGTTCACTGCAGGGCCAGATGGGTATTCATGATACAAACTTTGATTTTTTTTTTAGACAAGAAACAGTATAAATCACACCAGAAAAGGCAGTTAAGAGTTCTTTCACAGTGTAACAGGGAATAACGGACAAATCCTAATCAGCAGCAAGTGAGAATTACTGAATACAGACTTATCATGTGATTAGAGCAAATAGGAGCATTTAAGAATTCCATAGTCGCAGCTAACCCTGGAGAAAACATATTTAGTAGTAAAGATTGAGTTTAGGGTGTTCTTAATGGACAAATCCTGAACTATTCTTTTTCTTTTCTACCAAGACTAATCACCAAACATCATAAATAGATTATGCAAGAAATGAAACACAAATACAGTTAGAAAACACTTATTGTATCACGCCATAACACGAGAATCCTGCAGCAGTCAATAGTTTCATCACATCACGTCCAAGCCAAACTCATTCTTTTGGAAACCAACAGCTCCTTTGCATTATATTTTGTATATATGCGGGGGTGCATATATACAAAATATCACAAAAATATCTCAGCAATGAGTTATTGCATAATAACTGCTCTTACCAACTTTCTAAGATATTTCTTACAAAATTAAAAGCTACTTAAATAAATATACAACAGCTGCTTGCTGTTTGTCAGAAATTCTTGACTTTTGGGTTTATGGGCCATCAGAGCTCCTTGCGGCGATTTCGATTGCTTTTGCCTTTATGCTACCACGTCAGGGCACTGCTGTATTCGGACAGCTCATCTGTGATGCTCAAGCTGTGCATAGCCACTGTCCACCTCATCCAACTGCTTTCCTGTTGCTGTGAAAACATTTAGACCAAAATTTAGACTTGATTTAAAGAAAAGTTTTAATCATATTCGTCCACCACTCTTCAGTGGGCATTTGATGTCTCTGAATCTTGATTAAGGTCTCATCTGCCTCTGTATACTTATAATAATTGGGGGGCACTTCAAAAAGGTGCTTAATTTCATGTTCAATGAAGAATAGATTCTCTAATTTATCATAAATCTCTTGCCCTGATGGTGATCCAACTCCTTCTGGACTGCTTGCTGTAGTTGTCAACTGATTAGCTGCATAATTGTTGACCCTTTTAGCATACTGTTCATGGGACAACAGTCTTCCTACACTGGTCACTAGGCTGGGAAGCCCTCTGCCATGCAATGTTGTGATTTTGGTGGCAAAAGCATTGACCTCTACTTGAATATCTTGGCACTTTCTTTCTAATGTCTGCAAATAGTTTCAGAGGGTGAGCACCCTTTTGATTAACAAAATTGTATCAGTCCTATCCCTGATACCCATTGTTGCCAATTGAAGGCCAGTTCTATTATTCAGGACATTGATCATCCTGGTAGCAATATCAGGCATACTTCCCAGAGAAGCTCTGGCCCTTTGACTTTCAGCATGAGCCTTGTTCAGTAGATCCATTTGCTCATGAATTGTCTCTATGTATTGCCACTGATCTGTGATTGACTGGCCAATCTTAGCCCACAGGATCTTCTTGACCTCAGTTATGACCTTGCTCATGGTGAGCTCCTTTTCAAGCTCTTTGATCCTTCTTTCTAGTGTCCTAACCTCCCTAGTCTTTTCTGCCACTTGCTGCTTACATTTGTCATATTTCTTGTCCAGCTGGGCCAACTTTTCTTTGGCATCCTTCAGCTCAATCATTTGGGTTTCAAGAGCTTGCAGCTCCTTCATCATATCTCGCATACCGAGGCCTGGGACTTGCTCTGCTACTGCTTCCTTTTCTGTGGCTTGAGGCCCAGCAATTGAGGCACTTGCTTCTGTTGTTTGCACCAGGGGAGGACTTATAATTTGAGGAGGCTCCTCAAGATTTATTACTGGCTGAGAGGGCTGAGGTATCTGCTCTCCTTCTTTTTGTTTCAGGGCTGCCTCTAATGCACCCTCTGTTGCTACCAATCGTCCTTTTGTTTCTACCAATTGTTTGTGTAATGTCAACAGCATGGCCACTACATCTTGATCCTTTCTCTGCTGAGCAACATTTTCTGTTTGGGGGTGAAGGGTTGCTGGAAGTTTGACCATCTTCCTCAAAGCTAATATATCTTCATCTTTTTTCTTCATTAGTGCCTTCACAGCTTTGGGATCACTTGGGTCACGCCCAAGCTCTTTGATGATATCTTCCAAAGACTTAATCCTATTGTCTTTGGCTTGAGAAGAAGCTTTCTCCAATTCTAGTTGGGCAGTAGTATTATGGAGAGAATTTTGCAGTTTGTGTGCTAGAAGTGTTTTATCTGCAAGAGTAGAGTAGACCATCTCACCCGTTTGCTTATGTAGCTCTATTTGGTCCATTGGGTGGATGTCTTTTGCAAACACTTCTAGGTTGGTTCTGATGTAATCTGCAGCTGACTGTGGTTGCAGCATGGCAGGCATAAAATGGCTCATAGTCATCTTCCCCTCTGCAATGTCATATGCTGACATGAGCCTCTGTTGATTGGTGGGAGCCATCTTGAGCAAATGATTGTAAAGCTGGATTCTGACTGGCTCATTCCTAGCTTTTATATCCATAAATTGTTTTTTGATTCCAGACTCTGCCCTTCTTTGCTGGCTTGAGGAGCTGACCTCTCCTCCAAGTGGTCTCTCTTGTTCCTGCTGGAAGGAACTGGCTGATGCTTCCATACTAGGGGGGCCCATACCCATGGATGGTCCAATAGGCATCTCTTCTTCAGAAAAAGGGTTTAGTATTTTCCTTTTCTCCCCTTGTTGACTTGCTGATGTAGTAAGGGGGGTTTCTTGCTGTCTGTCCCTCTTCCTGGCTCTCTCTTCATTCATCGGGGTTTGGAGCACCGAGGTCTCCACTGCTATTTCCTACCTTGGAGGCACATTTTCTTGAACCTGTTGCTCTGTGGATACAGGGGCCTCACCCATTTCTTCTTGCTGTTTTGTCTGTTCTTTCTGCTGTTCTGCTGTTGGGAGTGTCTGATCCTGCTCCATTTCTTTCCCCTTATCTGTGCCAGCTGCTAGAGTAGTGGTTTGAGCTGCTTGCTGGGGAGCTGTAGAAGATGAGGCAGCTGCTCCAAGTTGAGTATGATGAAAAGAAGAAACCTATCCACAATATTCCAAGTCAGCTTCCTTCTCAAGTTTCTTTGCTGCTTTTTGTGCTATTTCCTCTTTAGAACTTGCCTCTTCTAGGGTGCCCTCTTTCCATTCTAATTGATTTGCATATTTTTCAATATGTGGTAACCTGAGATGATCATAGCTAGCCAATTTATATTTGACCCTTCTAAGACTAATGAAGTGATTGGGGTCATAGGGTAACCAGAGGAAACTGGTTTGCAAATCGAGGCACTTCAGGATCTTATCTGCTTCTTGCCATGCCTCTTCTCTTTTGTTATAAATAAATGGGCCTAGCTGGTTTTTGATTTTGAGCTGTGCCTTTTTATTTTTGCTGTGGAAATGGATCATGTCCGCATTTCCAAATTGTCTGAAATATTCTAAAGCAAAAAGTATCATAGGGACATATCTTGGTAGCCTGTATGGGGCTAACTCACAACCATATATCCTGATCACTGTATGGTATTGGTAAAAGTACCAATCCCCAATGCTCTAGGCCTTTGAGAGCTGGAGGATTCTTTGCATCTCATCTGTCAATCTTGGAGGAGGAGAACTCAACAGCAAGGACATGGCTGGATGGATGAAAAGGTCTATGAATTCACAGTAGCTATATGGTGAAAAAGATGTGTGATGAAAGATTGAAGACCAAAATACCACAGACCTTTGGTTCCCCTGGGCATCAAACTTCTTGAGAGTAATAGGGAAGCTGTCAGGCTGATTAAATAGGAACAAGTGATAGATGTAATAAGTGTATCTAAACATCCTTTCCCTCTCTAAATTCATCAATTGCTCGTGAATTTTGTTGGCAATGAATGTAGCATAATCATAGTGAACCGAAGGAGGCTTTCCAGGGGAGAAGACAGACATCATAGCCAGAATGGTTTCATCAACATCCTCAGATGACCTGTAACCCAGGATATAACTGATCATATCCACAAGAATCCTGCCCAACTCATTGAGATATACATTTCCAATAGGAGGAGACCTCACAGTTTGAGAGCCTGATTGAATGAATAGTTGATTAATCTTTACGATTTGGGCACTGGACAACTTGCCTCCTTGGTTTATCAAGTGCATCATGGATAGAGGAGTCAATGGCTTTGTAGTATGAAAGTGCAGCATTTGATTTATAGCCTCAGGGGTGACATAGAACAAGACTGAGCCTGAGGGACTGAGGACAGCTCTCTGACATGGATCATAGTTGGCACTGCATCGATGGATTAAATCTGGGAGGACATTGACTTGAGGAAGATTGAAAATGGGCAAATAGGAGTCCCAAATCCCTAGAATATCAGTTCCATTGAGATGTTTGGCTTTTAGCTCATCGATTAAATGAATATGATACCTGTTGTAATCTGGGATTACTTCTGCCATCTGGTAGTCTCTATCAGCCAGGGGCAGCCATTCTAGTTGTCTGTGTGGGGCATTTAAAGGTGGAATGTTTAGAGCTACTGGTGTCTCCATGTGTTTGGTGCTTTTCAAGCAGAATTTCACTTAGGAATGTAGGCAAGTGCGACCTTGCGCGGCGAATTGAAGTAAAATGGATTTTCAACGAAAACAGGGCAGTTCTGGTGTAAAAAGGGGCACAATTGGTCACTCTTGGAAGAAATTGAATCACTTGCAGGACGAGGAAGCTTGAGTTTTAGGAAAAAAGGCAGTTCTGGGCGTTTTTTACAGCGAAGAACCAACTGAACTAGGTGCAGGAAGAATTGGTAAATACCTGGTCACGACGCGATGGGTGGAGGCTTATCCAAGCCGAATTGTGGGCGGGCACGGCTTTGAATCAGTTTCTACAGGTTGGCGGCGAGGACGTCATGAAATTTCATGCAGGAGGCACAGTAGTTTTTTGGTGAAAAATGCGAAAAAACGTGATTTTGGGCAAAAATATAGAAAATTTGGCCTTTGGCGCACTTTTGTCGGATGACGTCAGCATGACGTCATAGGTGGAGTCATTGTACGGAATGATGACGTGGCGGTCTGTGAGTGGTCCACGTGGATGGGGGACGTGGCAGACAGCTCGGAGCGATGGCGGGTCGGGCGCTGATGTGGTGCTGACTCGGCAATGAAGTGGAGGTGACGTAAAGGCGACTTGGCGGGCGGTAAACAGAAGGCGGTAAGCGGTAATATCGGACCGCTTAAGGTACGGGCATGGTTTTGGCAGGAGGCCGCCCGATGCAATTAAATTGTGACGCGTGTCCAGCGCCCTACGTCATCATTCTGACATTTTCGGGCGCTAAAGTACCACCACCGGAGGCAGCCCGATATTGCAGAGGACCGTCGGATGGGAGGGCCCAGATCCGACGGTCGACGGGGAGCAGATCTGATCGGACAATACGGCGGGGAGCGGATAATAAACAATTATTTTTTCTGGGAATGCGCGCTAGGGCGGAACTTTAGCCATCGGCGGGTTTTTGGGTTTTTGCAATGTTTTGTGGACAAAACGGATTTTGGACATTTGATTAATAAAACGCGCTTAGGGCTGTTAAACCAAGCAGGTCTTGATTTAATCCCGAGACATGGTTTTAGCGCTATTTTGCCTTTAGCGCTTCAATTTCTTTGCGCTCTGACCTTTTGGAGCTATAAGGCTATATTGCCTAAGGGAAGGGGTATATACATTTTTTGGGGTTTTTATATACAATAGTGATATAACTAGCAATTGCACCAAATGTTGCAAAGGAACGCCGTAAGGCATAAATTGGAGAAACATCATAACATAAAAAATCATTGAAGATAAAAATTAGTAAACAAAATGTTATTCAGCAGTCTTAAATCATAAACAACAGTTTCATGTGAGCTATTAAATCCTTGAAATTGTCCATTACCAGTGGCATATCTCTGAAATGAAAATTCATTTAGCAACATTTAACAGTGGAGAAACTTTTGAAAATCCTTGTGACCCAACTGAAATTTGATAATCCTCACCATATCACTGAAATGAAAAGTCATTTAGCAGCATTTAGCAGTGGAGAAACTTTTGAAGGTCCTTGTGACCCAACTGAAATTTGATAATCCTCACCATATCCAAAACCTTCAGGTAACAAACCATTATAGAAAAATCACTTGAGAAATTGTTGGGTCATGCATTTTTAGGCATATAATAATAGCTTGAACCACCTGAAATTTGACAATCATATTCTGTTTTTTTGTTGAGCATAACCATACCAATTTTCACTATAGGAAACTCTCACCATATCCAAAACCTTCGAGTAACAAACCATTATAGAAAAATCACCTGAGAAATTGTTGGGTCATGCATTTCCAGGCATATAATAATAGCTTGAACCACCTGAAATTTGACAATCATATTCTGTTTTTTTGTCGAGCATAACCATACCAATTTTCACTATAGGAAACTGAGAATCACGATTTTGGGGACTAGGTAAGGTATCTCCTTCCCAAACATTGTGAAAAGAAATTAATAAATTGTGTTATAAAAGTAGGAATACTGAATACATGGTCCATGGTGTTGTGAACATTCAGGACAGAGTAGAAGAAAACTTGGTACTCGTTTAGAGGTTACAAAAAAAAAAGGAAATGCCTTTGGAAGACATCGGGGAAAAGCGTTTTCCCTTATTTTCTTATATATCCTTGGCCTTGGCTCTGCTCAAATAAAGAACTTGGTACTTCTTTAGAGGGACAAAAAGGAAATGCCTTTGAAGACATGGACAGAAAGCGTTTTCCCTTATTCGCTTATATATCTGTGGCCTTAGTTGCGCACAATCCTATGTAAATAAAATTGTCCAATCTAATCAAAAGAACCCCAATTTTTTTTACATTTGCAAAGAAAAATGAGGTGGAATCCTAGAGCGATCGATCCATCACCAATACATTCTACAATACTAGGTGTATTGAATATTTCTAGGTCAACAATAGTGATATATTGCGTATGTTCTACACGAAAGTCATAGCAGTTAAGATATCTATGATTTTCACAAAAATACGCTGTAGAGGATACAATTCATTTGCACTCGCTGGTAAATACAATGTGCATTTTCTTTTCAAATGACACATTCCATACACAACTACTATTTCTCACTAAGAAAACCATAGTGAATCTCCTATGGAACCAAAAATCTGTCTCTTTCTTGGTGGCTACACAAATTTCATATTCCAGCGATTTCGTTCATATGTTCGCACTGATTGCGACAAAGCTCGCTCCCAAAGAATAGAGGCTCTCAGGCTACTACTCTGCAATTTCATATAAATTGTTGCCACTTGAACCTGGGTTTCTAATTAACACCAAGTTCAAAATTCTTGCATCCCTGCTACCAAACTCCCTCAAATATTTTATTGTCTCATCTAGTACTAAAAGCGGCCCCATAGTCTCCAAACCTGCTACTGGAACCTCTCTGAGAGCTGGAAGACTCCCCATAGTCACTAAAACGGCGCTTAAACGACGGGATCTAGAACCACCATAGCCACCTCTTGACCCACCACTATAGCTAATTCCGGATCCACTACCATAACTGCCTCCTGATTTGCCATAACTTGAACCCCCATACTGGAACCTCTCTGAGAGCTAGAAGACTCCCCACAGTCACTAAAACAGCGGGATCTAGAACCACCAGACTACCTCCTGACCCACCACTATAGCTACTTCCCAATCCACTACTGTAACTTCCTCCTGATCTGCCATAATTTGAACCCCCATAATCTCCTCCTGATCCACCATAGCTTGAACCACCAGATCGCCCCCCTCCTGAACCACCGTAGCTTACAAAACGGCTCCCCCCTAAACTGCGAGAACTTCCAAAACGACTCCCTCCTGAACCGCCATAACTTCTAAAACGACTGCCTCCTGAATCACCGAAACCACCAACTCCATTGTCTATTTCCTCTTTCATCTGAGTCAGCTCTTTAAACTTGGAACCTATATCATTTTCAATCATCTTAACTTGCCTAATCTGTTGGTCGGTATGGATAAGGATAGCATTATCGGGCCTACCAGCATGCCCTGTTCGCCCTGATCTATGCACAAAAATATCTGAAGTCGTTGGGAGCTCATATTGAATAACGAGATCCACATTAGGAATATCAAGACCAGATGCCCTGTTCGCCCTGATCTATGCACAAAAATATCTAAAGTCGTTGGGACTCATATTAAATAACGAGATCCACATTAGGAATATCAAGACCAGATGCAGTGACATCAGTAGCAATCAGCACATTAAAACACCCCTCACGAAAGCCAGCAAGAGTCCTCTCCTGCTGATTCTGTGAGATATCACCATGAAGAGGTTCGCATGTAAGTACCCGACCCAGTGCCACCAGCAAACTATCCGCATCTGACTTTGTTTGAGTGAAAAAAATACATTTTCCTCCTTTGGCATATTCAGTTATCAATGGGTTGAGAATCGAACATTTCCCATAGGTGGATGCAGCAATATAAGAAAGTGAGATTTCTTCTGCTTACTTCTGAGATGATTCACCAACACCATCGATAACAACAGGATCATTTAAATATTTCCTTGAAAGCCTTTGCACCCAGACATGCATTGTAGCAGAAAAAAAGCATACTCTGACGCCTTTTCGGCCATCTTTCCATAATCACCTCAACATCTTCATCAAAGCCCACATTCGGCATCTGGTCAGCCTCATCCAAAACAATAAACAGTACTTATGAAAAGACTAATGCACCACGATTGATTAGATCAATAATGCGACTAGGTGTTCCAGCAACATCTAAACCCCTTCTAGATTTGGCTCATTATAGGTACACCCCCATAACATCAAAGAGTATCTAGGCTTGGAGCAGATTCTTGGAATTCCTTGGCATGCAAGTTCTCGTGTTGGAGCCAAGATGAGTGCCAAGGGATATGATCCATGCCCATTCTTACGGTTGTGCTGAATGATTTTTCCAAGATTGGGATTCCAAAGGCAACAGTTTTTTCCAGTTCCTATCCTGGCGCGACCAATCATGTCACTTTATTTTAGCCGCAACATGTGACCATTTCATCACATTGCTGGCTGGGTCTAGATGCTCCTGCATCAGTTTCCGAGCACGGGAAGACTGGGGGGTGTGCTGCCACCTTATGTAACTTCAATCTCTTGACGTTTATGTACACCTGGAAGTCCTCCTGGGTCTCTGGAATATCTTTATTAGCAAACTCCTCGTAGATGGTGTACCAGGAGAGCCTGGTCATTTTGATTATATTACAAGCAGTGTCCCTAAAGATAAGTGGATTCTCTTTTAGGTTGGCTTCCCGTGACCCATTTCCCAAGGCCCCTCGGGCAGCTTTAGTGGTAGGGGGAGTCATATCATCCTCAAAAGAAGAAATGGATATGCACTCTAGATCGACGTCACCTAGCATGTCAAAAACACGGTCCCACAATGAGAGAGGCAACATGAAAATCAATTAAAACTGCAAAACAAAAAGGGGTCTAGTAGGTGACAGGTCGTAGGGAAGACAGGTCGCACGGTTGCAGTTATAAGGATGCGACTAAGCAACTAAAAACACAGGTCATAGAAAAAAGGGTCGCACGGACGCAGCTATAGGGATGCGACTAAGCCACTAAAAACATAGGTCGCGGAAAAAAGGGTCGCAAGGTCGCAGATTACGAGATATGGTTGTACGTTGCAGCAAGATGGAGGTCACAGTGTTGCAACGTTGCGAGAGAAGGGGTATCGCGGCTTCAAGATGCGTGACTTAGGCTTAGTAAAGATTAAGGAAGCTACTAAATGGACTTTAGAAGGTCAAGGTCTCCTTCAGATGAGTGAAACCACACATGTTGGTAAAAGCAAAGGGGGTTGGATCGAGAGAAAACACACTCTCCGAGGAAGGGAAAAAGTAGCGAGGGCAACCTTTCCAGCACAAAATGAGAAAGAAAACTTGAGTAAAAGAGATAAACCCTAAGGTGAGGGAATGCCAAAGGTCGGGGGAGAAAACATTGACATTTGGAAGAAAAAAGGACAATGGACCGTTACTTACCCGAAGCCAGACACACGCACGAACTCAAGTCGGAGGACCTCCTAGATCTTCGTGCGATCGGAGGAACATTTACAAATGCAACTGGGGTGATGGTCGCACTTTCTTCGTTAGCTAAGAGTTAATAAGGAGATGAAGGGTTAACTCTGGGGTGGAAACGGATTTTGGAGCCATTTTAATTGATTCATTATAAGCATATTGAATGAAACCCAGAGCCTTCCTAATCCTTCTGGGCTATCTCCTTAATAATCGGTATTGACCTGAAGAAGTTGTGGTCGAAGAGAAAGCTATTCCTTGCGTGGTACTATCCCTAAACCAGACTAAACTCTTTCTGTTAGTACTTGCTACATTTCCACTTCGGTAGGTTGAATGTCTTATAATGAATCTTCATTTTTCTGTTAGTATTTACTAAATTTCCACTTCGGTAGGTTGAATGTCTTATAATGATTCCTCATTTTCATTAGGCATTTACAATGGCTGTTCATATTATGCTAGCATACCCTTGGTGTGAGGTCTTGAGGGACTAGTACACCAGTTTACAACCTATGTGACCTCCTTGCACCCATTACGATCTGTTCTTTATGACTATAGAAATAGTCCAGAGAATTTACAAAGATCAATTATTGTCATCAATTATTGTCGTCCTAAGAGTAAATACGAGATTCTTCCTGCCCCTGTCGCAACAGTCGCATGGTCACATACCAATCCCTGAGTGAACAGTGCAACCTTGCAAGTCGCATAGTCATGTTTATGCTCGGCGAGGCGTGGCGCAATCTTGCAACCTTTGCGACCTCTGCAACTCAGAAGGTCGAGTTTACGAAGATGGAAAGTTCGACTCGTGACCTCTGTGACCTGTGAGTTGCATTAGTCGCAATAGTTGCAACAATCGCAAGGATCAGTTTTAGTGACGTTCTGATACTGCGACTGACCTACTAAGGCAGCAACCTGCTTTTACTTAACAGAAAACTTAGATTCTTCCTTAAGCTCCTTGAGACTGTTAAACTCTTTGAGTAGAGACTATTGAACACTTTGAAGAGACCCTGAGAACCTGGCAGGGCTTGAGACTGTTAAACTCTGAGTAGAGACTATTGAACTCTTTGAAGAGAACCTGAGAACCTGGCAAGGCTGGTAAACTCTTTGAGTGGAACCTGGTAGGGCTTGAGACTGTTAACTCTTTGAGTAGAGACTATTGAACTCTTTGAAGAGAACTTGAGAACTTGGCAGGGCTGGTAAACTCTCTGAGGAGAACCTGGCAGGGTTGGTGGCTTGGCCTGGTGTAGGTGCTCCAAAAATTTCAAAAAATTTCAAGGTTCTCTTGGAGGGTTGTTGAAAACTAATCATATTTCCAACAAAAATACACCCAACATTTCTCAAATTTGAGGACCAAAACTAATCACATTTCCAACAAAAATAGGCCCAACATTTCTCAAATATTTGAAAACCTAAAAGAAAAAAACTTTTTCTTTTGTTCTTTTCTTTTGAAACTTTTTAGAGACATATTTTATATAGAAAAAATTTAAAATAGAATAGAATTTTTCTTTTGTTACATAAGAGAAATATTTTATATAGAATAAGCATTAAGAGACATATTTTATATAGAATAAGTACTAAAATAGAATAGACATATTTTATATAGAATAAGTATTAAAAGAAATAACTACAACAATATAATTATGAAAAATTACGTTTCCAACAAAATACGTCCAACATTTCTCAAATTTGGGACCCTTTTAAATTTTGTAGTTTTAGAGTCAACCCAACATTTCTCAAATTTGGGAACCTTTTAAATTTTGTAATTTTAGAGTTCCAACATTTCTCAAATTTGGGAACTTTCCAATTTTGTAATTTTAGAGTCGCCCAACATTTCTCAAATTTGGGAACCTTTTAAATTACACAATTTGGGAACCTTTTAAATTTTGTAATTTAAAGACTCTAAAATCTCTACATAGAGAGGGGACAATTTGTTACATAGGATACATATTATTTTTATATAGAATAAGTATTAAAATAAATGACTACAACATTACAACAGCATAGTTTTGAAAAATTACATTTCCAACGAAATACACCCCAACAGTTCTAAAATTTGGGAACCTTTTAAATTTTGTAATTTAAAGCCTCTAAAATCTCTACATAGACGCGGGACAATTTTGAACACTTTTGATAGACGTGGGACAATTTTGAACACTTCTGAATTATGATAAAAGGTGAAGATCACTTCCAACATCATCAACTTAATACATCAATAAGTATTATCATATCACATTAAAAATCAACTTTATTTTAGTTTTGTACATCAATGAGTAGTAATCATATTGCAACAACGATATTTTTATGCGATTACCAAAAGTAGCATTATCATATCACACAAAGATGAGACTAACTTTTAAATTTTGTATTTTAAAGAACCTAAAATCTCCACAGAGACGTGGGGTAATTTTGAACAATTTTGAATTATGGGACAATTTTGAATTATGATAAAAGGTGAAGATCACTTCCAGCATGATCAACTTAATACATCAATAAGCATCATCATATGACATAAAAGATGAACTTTATTTTAGTTTTGTACATCAATGAGTAGTAATCATATCACAACGATACTTTGTGATTACAGAAAGTAGGATTATCATTTCACTCAAAGATAAAGACTTCATTACTTCACAAGCAATTTGCATCTCCACCATCACATCCAATTACATGACATGCTTACAATCAGAATTTGAAGGTCCATAACCGAAATGTTAAAGCCACAACGTACTTACTGTCTCTCTCTGGGCATAAACATCAAACCAAAATACTACGCCAGAAGGTACCTATTGTCTCTCTTTGGAGATAAACTAAATTACTAAAACCAAAAGTAACCACTAAATTACTAAAACCACTGTCTCTCTTATAAACTTACTGTATACAAACTTACTACATACATAAGCACCAAATTACTAAAGCCAAAAAGTAACCACTCTCTCTTATAAACATACTGCATACATAGGCATCAACTGCTATTGATGCTGCATCTTATTACTAGTGCTCATGGAATCCTAAGTTCTAGCGAAAAACAACCAACTGGTTACATTCCGGATCTGTATTTGATGCTGCATCTTATTATTAGTGGTCATGGAATCCTAAGTTCTGTCTGAGAAAAACAACCGAGTGGCTACTCTCCGGCTCTGTATTTGGAGATAAACTTACTACATACATAAGCACCAAATTACTAAAGCCAAAAAGTAACCACTGTCTCTCTTATAAAATTACTGCATGTAAACATCAACTACTATTGATGCTGCATCTTATTACTAGTGGTCATGGAATCCTAAGTTCTGGCTGAGAAAAACAACCAACTAGGCTATATTCCGGCTCTGCTACAGGTACATGTTTCACAGGCACAATTCTCTCCACATTTACAGAAGGACTTTCCACTAGCAGTCTCGTCGATCTTTGAACAGTTACACGGATTGCAGCTGCAGTGTTCTCCACACTTGCAATATGCATGTCCCCCACTGCAAAATCCAAATCCAAAATCAGGTTTCAAGAAAATACATAAATTTAAATATTAAAATGTCTAATCTTATTGATCTTATTAAGCACTTTAAATGCCACTCCAAATAAATTTAAATATTAAAATGTCTAATCTTATTGAGATTTTATTAAAGACTTCAAATGCCACTCCAAATTTTCCTCTGTTGCTGGGGGGCTCAAATGTACCTTGTTTGGTCGGATGGAGGCGCAATACTCACAACTCCACACCTAAATAGCCATGTCAGAATTATATGCATCACATTAGTAATCTATTTAACAATATATTTTAAAATCAACAATGCTAATCTATTTAAAAATATATGAAAATCAACCATACATATGCAATTCGATCATGATTTTACGATTGATAGTGATCATGTAATTGGATCATATATACATCGTTATGATCCATCTGCGATTGAATGGTTCATATGCAATTGGCGCGACCAATCATGTCACAACCTTGCATTATTGGTTCCAACACTGCTTTTTGAATGGGGAACAATCTAGTAATATCGCGCTTATTGAGAGAATTAATAGTCTCTCATCCTCTGCGATTCCATATTCCGCCAACAACTGGGAGAGTGGAAGTATCTCACTTGGCTAATATCGCCATTGATGATTTTAACTCTCATGATGTCGTACTGACTGGCAGATTGTAGGCTTCGGAGGATTGAAACACTTCGAGTCAAACCCTGAGAGACAGGGGACAAAGGGTTTATCAGAACGGAGACAAAGGGTTATCAGAACAGGATTCTTTAGAGGAAACCAACAAGAGGAGAATCAAAGCCCTGTCGGACCTCCTCCATTGAGGGATTTCGATAGGGAAAAAGCCGCAACGGCTTTGGCTACCTTCGAATTCAACTGTCTACCTGCTATGCTGTTCAATTTCGGAACAATTGAAGCAGCCACCTCGTACTGACTGGCAAATTGCAGGCTTCAGAGGATTGAAACCCTTCAAGTGAAACCTAGAGAGACAAGCAACAAAGGGTTTATCAGAATGGGGTTCTTTAGAGGAAACGAACACAAGGAGAATCGAAGCCCTGTTGGTCCTCCTCCATTGAGGGATTTCAATAGGGGAAAAGCTGCAGCAGCTTTGGATGCCTTCGAACTCAGCGGTTTTCCTACCATGCATTTCAATTTCAGCACAATTGAAGCAACCACATCGTAGTGACTAGCAGATTGCAAGCTTCAGAGGATTGAAACCCTTCGAGTGAAACCCCTAGAGACGGGCGACAAAATGTTTATCGAAACGAGATTCTTTAGAGGAAACGAACATGAGGAGAATCGAGCAGCCAACGAGGAGTCCAAATCCGCCCAGCCCAAATACTCTACCAGTTTCTTGTCTGGCAATTTCTCCCCGCGGAGCAATTTATCCGGAATGCTTCCAGTGAATCAAAGAAATTAGGTCGAAGCAAGTCATTAATATGAACAAGAAATGTGCATCAAACTGATTACCGACCTTCGAAGAGGGGTGGCGTCTGGAAGAGCATGCTCACATGGCACAGGAGGGCGAGCACGTTGAGGCTGGTGATGTCGTCGTTCTCGATGAAGACGGAATTGAAGGGCGGTTCCCAGAGCCTGTTCAGTGCCCTCAGGAATGTCGACTTTCCGCTCCCCCTCGGCCCTAAATCGAAAGGCTAACAAACTAACTGAATAAATAATAGTTTGGTAATTGAATAAATAATAGTTCGGCGGAAATGGTGATATCGAACGGCCAATAACATTTTAATCGTCTAACATGTCATCTGACGGTCGAAACGAGATCCACGAATCACCTGAGGAGAGTTAGTTTCAAAGGGGAACGCCTTACGGCGTAATAATAGGGAAAAGGGGAACATAGGGAGTTAAGTAATGATAGAGTTAGTAGCTAGTATTGGATGGGAGATATGGAAGAGAGGAAGCAAACACTAAGTTTTTGGGGAACAAACTTAGTTATGAGAGTAGATCAAAATGAAAAGATTTTTACACAAGAAATGTGGCTCTTCTATATAACAAGAATCAACAAATGAGTTTGATTTCTGTCATGAACCAAGGTGATAATGGGATGTTAGAAAGAAGTTTGATAGGGAATGATTGGGAAATTAGACATGCTTCACTTTGTTGCTACAAAATTGCTGCATAGGAAGATCTGCACTGGCTACCATGTGTTTCCTTTGCTTAGGCCAGTGATATGAAAGAAATCATGCTTCTGCAACCCCCTCTACCTACCCATTCTATTGCCTAGCATTTTTTATTACTTCAGGGAGGGTGCACTTATACTGGCAAACCCTCAATTGCTCTCTTTCTTTTCTTTTTGCATTTTCTTTTGATTTTCTATCTAAGGCTAGCCTTATTACTTCCAAGGCCCCAGATTAAGCAGTTGGGAACCTTCATTCTCTACCTAACTACTAATCTGCCAAGATTGAACAGTTTGGACAGATTTCTTTCTCTAATCTACAACAGAAATTGAAATATGGCATGGCCCAGTTTAGACTGTTGGATCACCCATTTAGAAGTAGGACAGTATCAATCAACTGTAGATAGGTGTTTTCCACAAAAATATGAGATCTTTGCATCACCAAAGTAGAGCATATTTGGCACTCCCCCTGCCAATCATGAAAAATGAAACCTATTAGTATAGGTAGCTAACACTACCCACCCCCCTCAAACCCCCCGGACAAGGGGCGGTGCCGCCCCCCCTCTAACCCCCCAGTTAACTACGTAGGCTAGTCGTGGAAAGAATATAACACAACCCAATAATCTCAGTAATTGACACATACTCAAATAGTCCCTTTCTTTTTATTAACGGGTACAATATTTGATACCCAATTGGTTAAAGGAACAGGGTTAAATAAAACCTGCATTCAAAAATTTTTCAACTTCAGTTTAGATGGTGGCAGCCTTTCGCGGATGTATAGGATGTAGTCATTTTCTAATTGGATTAACATCCAGATAAGTTTTTATTTGATGTACAACAATGCTAGGGTCAATTCCTAGCATTTCCTCATAGGACCAGGAAAAAGTGTCATGGAATTTTTGTTGGGAGCGAGATCCCCCCAGGGTAGTTTAGGGGCTAAAAGACCATATTTAAGTCAATTTTTGTAATCTTATTGTAAATACTCCACAATTTTTGGTCGCGGAGAGCGAAGGTGTTATGTATCATAAAGGGTAGTCCGCCCTTAGTTTTGTAAAGTAAAGTCAGCTGTAAGAGATCTACCCATGGTCCGCGGACCATGGGATTGTATAAAAAGAGCTAAGCTCTAAGTAGTTGGAGAGACAACATGTAAGAGAGTCATAGCTTTAGAGCAAGAAGTCTAAGTCTTGGGTTGTAGTGTAGGTAGAGGCTCTGCAGCTGAGTGCGCAGAGGCCTAGGGTAGAAGTCTGCAACTGAGTGCGTGGACCCCTGCAGTTGTGTGTGCAAGGTGGACAGAGTTTGTAACCACTTGGGAGATATTAATAAAGAGAAATATTCTGAAATTTCTGTGTCTTTGTTCTGTTGATGCATCTTGATATGTTATGTATAAATTTTCTTTATTATGCTTATATGGTGCGCGAATGAATGCAATTACATTGAATAACTGAACACATACATGAATATCTGTTTACACGGGTATAACTATAATCATTTGATAAGATAAGAAAGGCACTTAGATTAATTGGGCAATTTGTATGGAACGCTGCCATATCAGTGCGAAAGTACCTGAGCAGCAAGCTCGGGCTACATGAAGGACGATCCTATCCTTTCGCGGAGGTATTGAAGAATGGAATAGATGGTTTTTCTTACAAGCCCCAGAATGGGATCACCTAAACGAAGGCAGGGATAGAAGAAATCAAACGACATCACAACCATCTCAGGGTGCAGAAACTTGGTTCCAGCATCCCCCCATATTGCTTCAGGTGAGACTTCAGTTCGCACTCCACGGGTTGATGCCGAAAGGGCCAGTAGTGTAGGGATTTGTTTGGCTAATTAACGTTGAACCTGGGTCAGGCCCCCTCAAGCCAACAAATGGTTCCGTTGCCGAGACCAGTATCTGCATAAGAGATGTGTGATGTCGTATCACTGGAATCCAACTAAGAAGGATATTGGAGATTGGTTGGATAGAAAAATCCATGAATTTGCGGCACAAGAGAACAGAAACCCGCGACTGACAAAAGAATAGTGGTTGGACAGATACCTATATACAAAGATCCACGAGATATTTTTCTGCTCCTTCCCTATCGAGCTATATGAGTGGATCAGGAAGCTAGCAGGTAGCCAAGGAAGGTGGAAACTTAACAGTCCTATTATATGGACCTCGGAGCTACTAGAAAGGTTGGAAGCATCGAAGGATAAGATCGCCAGTGCTGTTGATCATTGGATTGATCACATCATAGGAGGATTTGTGACTGAATTCACGCTCGACACCTCAATTTTCTATAGCGAGGCAAAGCAACGCTTTTTCAAAGGGTCGCGGGGTAAGTACATAAAATCTTTGAATACTTGGATTAAAATGTTGTTGTGTGAAAAACGGGTTATGTAGCTACCTTGATGTTTGGAACTACGCAAAGCAGAAAATCTTACAGGAACGAAGGACAAAAGGGTCTGGAGTATATTCCATTGATTTCACCTCTATGAGGTGACAAGGAAGGGATAGCGAAGGTTTCTCCGTGAAGTGCTATTCAATTAATAAGACAAGGATTCCCGCAAATACCACCTTTGCCCACACGACCTCCAACTTCACCACCATCATCTCCAATTCCACCCATACCACCTTCACCTCCATCGCAGTTCAGTATGGAAAACGCAGTAAAGCTGCCTTTGTTCAAAGGCTTGGGAAATGAGGATCCGGACCAATTTTGGTTCGTTGTGAAAGTTGTATGGGAATCACAAGGTGTTACAGATGATCATATAAATAAGGTGGCATTGGTTAGTGCCCTGCAAGATCACGCGCTAACTTGGTATATCAAGTACGCGAATGATAACCTGAATGCTAGAGTGGCAGACATCTAGATAGTACTAAATAGGAAATTTAGTAGGCCTAAATCAGAGGTGCAGTCGATTGTGGGATTCAAAGAGATCGCGATGCAACCAGATGAGACGCCTTGGGAAATATATCAAAGGCTGAAATCCATGATCCGCGAAGCCAACATGAATTTGACTAATGCACAACATCGCGAGTGGTTTGTGGCTTTGTTACTACCACACTTAAGGAGTGCGTTGTCACAGCAAAATATAACAACTCAGGTAGAGGCCTTGGAGATTGCCATGAGACTACATGAGACTCCGATGCAAGATCATAATCTAGGATTTTAGCAGATCCATGCACAGCTGAAGAATCTGTGCCTTGAGATGAAAAGTTTGAAGCAGGACAGGACGATCCGACTAGAGGTACGCAAGGAGGTATGGTGCTTGAAATGCAAGAGTCAGGGTCATGACAAAGACCATTACCCAGTCTTTGAAAAGTACATTGCAGGAGGAGGACTGATGCCTTTAAGGCCAGAAGCTCAAGTAGGACCTAGCATGGGGCCTGTATTATGGTGTGTTATCTATAAGGTAGCCGGAAAACATGCCATGGATAACTTTCACTTGCTATAGAAGTATGTGCAAGCACTGCAATAATTGTTCTACAACTTTTGTAGGTCGGTAGGACATGACGAGCATACTTGCAGGAGCTATGAATTGATGATGGATAGAACTCCTGCCTATAGGGTTCAGGTCGAAACGCAGCCCCTTGACTAGAATGCAGGGATGGCACAGACGAGGCCGAGACGGAGGAGGACCTCGAAGAGGTCAAGGATAGTTGATTTGCTAATATTGCGGAGGACCAGGACACTATGCCCACAATTGCACTAATCCAGTGCGTCCGTCGTGCAAGTATTTCACGTTGTTTGATCACGAAACAGAAGACTGTCCTACGCTGATAGCTAGGATACGTGACAAAGGGGCACTACCACCTCTGCCGACTCAAAACTTGTAGATGATGAGGTCTAAGCCACGCGAGGAAGATCCAAACGTAAATATAGTGCTCATAAGTGGAATCGTGACAGGAGATGACAAGGGGAAACAGCTAGAATATAATACATGGGTTCACAAAGCCCCGACAAAAGAGGTTGAGTTCGATTTGGAGCACGCTCGTGAAGCCTTAATGGAAGCTAAGAAGAGCTTTGCTGAGGCCTCCACCTCAGAAAGCAAGGATAAGCCTGAGTTGGAGATAGACCCCTTTATGCTCATAACTTTCCTAGAAACCTGTATGAAGTTACTACGTGATAGTAAGGTTATGAAAGGGTTATAAGAACTCATCAATAGATGTGTTAGAACTGTGCTAGGTGAGCCGCGCGTAGTACAAAAGGTTGGCAAGGATAAAACAAGGACAAGCCAGGAGATGATACTGATCGCGCAGATAGGAGAGTATGAAAAGGATCAGGTCATTTTGGAGCTAGGGTTAGATGCGAATGTCCTACCAAAATAGACTTGGGAGTGAATGGGGAGACCTGCACTGGAATGGTCTCTGATTCAGCTAAGGATGGCGAATCAGCAGAAAATCATCCCCATCGGGTGACTGCACGGGGTGGCCGTGGATATTGAGGGATTGAGCGCACTGGCTGACTTTGAAGTAATAGAGATATTAGATGACAACAATCCCTATCCTGTGCTCCTGGGAATTGACTGGGCTACCAATATGAACAGGGTAAACAATCTGAAGAAGCGAAAGATGATCTTTGAGAATAAATCGTTGCACGTAATAGTACCCCTCAATCCTGCTGAAGGATCGCGCTATACTGAACCTGTCCATGATTATGAGAGTGATGACAACCTGGACCGTATCTATAAGATAACAATGCAAGACCAAGATTGGGTGAATCCCACTATAGATGGACGGATTACATTCCAGAAACAAAAGGCCACCGTGAGGTTCACGGACCGTAGATTGAGAACCCTGATATAACCACGTCATTGAGAACAAAACAAGTGAACATTGGTACAGAGGTAGGACCCAAATTCGCGAAGATTGGAGACTACTGGGATGACATGACAGTGGATAAGGTCACTGAATTGCTCTACGAATACCAGGACTTATTCCCTACCAAGTTTACGGATCTAAAAGGAATAATCGAGGACCTAGGAATGATGAAGATCGCGTTAAAGTGCGACGCGAAGCCAGTTAAGAAAAGGCCTTACCGTCTCAATCCGAAATATAAGGAGAATGTCCACTTAGAGCTAGACAAGATGCTAGCGACAAGCATCATTGAGCCTATGGAAGAATTTGATTGGGTAAGCCTAATGGTGGTGCAAGAGAAGAAGCAGAAGGATGAGATAAGGATATACATGGATCTCAGAAAACTGAATGACGCTTGCGTGCATGATCCTTTCCCGACTCCGTTCACGGATGAAGTGTTGGACAATGTAGGCAGCCAAGAAGCATATTCCTTCACTGATGGGTTCTCTAGGTACCACCAAATCAAAATCGTGCCGGAGGATAGGAGCAAAGCCACCTTTGTGACTGAGTGGGGTTGTTTTCAATACACTGTAATGCTATTTGGATTGAAGAATGCACCTGCAATTTTTTCGTGCATGGTGGTTGCGGCATTCAAGGTATTTATTCATAAGTCCCTGGAGGTATATTTTGATGACTCAACTGTATTTGGGTTGGTTAAGCGCCATGTAGCAAGCTTGCGCCTGATGCTAGATACCTATTGAAGATACCAAATCGCGCTCAATCTCAAGAAGTGTCTATTTTGTGTTCCTTCTAGGAACCTATTGGGGCATGTGGTTTTCAGACAAGGATTGATGGTAGACCCCACAAAGATCATGGTGATAATGAACTTGGAAGCGCTGAGGAGTGTGAAACAGTTGCGCGCTACTCTGGGACATACGGGATATTACAGAAAGTTTATCAAAAGCTATGCCCAGATCACCGTGCCTATGGAGAAATTGTTAAAGAAGGATGTCACATTCTACTGGAACGATGACTGTAAGAAGAGCTTGGATATATTTAAAGAAAAGATGGTTACCGCGCCGATTCTAATCTTCCCGGACTAGGATAAAGAGTTTCATGTACATGTCGACACATCATGTATATCACTGGGGGAAGTACTAACACAGGCTGGCGGAGAAGGCTTGGACCATCCTATTATGTTCGCAAGCCGCAGATTATCCAAAGTAGAGAAGAACTATTCTACCATTGAGCGCGAGGGGCTAGCTATGGTGCATACGCTCCAAAAGTATAGGCACTACTTGCTAAGAGGCCATTTTAAGATGTATATGGATCACTTTGCGCTAAAGCACCTAGTCAATAAGACTATGTTGGGGGGGTGAATCTGTAGATGGCTCTTATTATTCTAGGAGTACGATTTTGAAGTTGTTGTGAAGCCTAGACAATTGAACGCAGGACCAAACCATCTATCACACATCGAAACAGGGGAGGAACCTACTAACTTGGAAGAAGGATTTCCTGACGCACAGCTATTTGCAGTACATGTCATGGATGGTCATTTTTGAGGATATAATACACTTCCTAACAACAGGAACTACACCAGAAGGATACTCTGTCCAACAAAAGAAGGAATTAGTAGTCGCGTGGAAGATTTTTTTGTCATTGTTGGGCATCTCTACAAAATGGGTACCGATGAGATATTGCGACGATATGTACCTAAGTTCGAGACAAGCAGAATCCTTGCGGAAGCTCATGGGGGTGCTGCAGGAGGACATTATGCAGGGAGAGCAACTGTGCAAAAGATTCTATGCACAGGGTTGTGGTGGCCAACCCTTCATCAGGATTCAAAAGCATATTGCAAGGCGTGTGATGTATGTCAAAGAACGGGCAAGCCATCGCGGAGGGATGAAATGCCTTTGAATCCACAAATGACGTTGCAACCCTTCGAGAAGTGGGCGATAGATTTTGTAGGACCCATTCAGCCATAAGGGAAGACTAGAGCAAGGTAAATTATCATTGCGACGGGGTATTTGACTCGTTGGGCAGAAGCGCAGCCGTTGAAGGATTGCATGGGCATGATGGCTGTGAAGTTCCTATTTGAGCATGTATTGACGCGATTTGGATGTCCAAGGATCTTGATGAGTGATCATGGTACGCACTTCCTGAATGAGACGATCAGCGCACTAACAGAGGAATTTCAGGTATATCACCTGAAGAGCACACCTTCTCACCCACAGGCTAATGGGACAGTGGAGACGTTCAACAAAGTGCTTGAAAACATGTTGACCAAGGTTTGCAATGCTTAGCGAAGTGATTGGGACCTCACATACCTATAGTATTGTGGGCTTATCGAACAACATGCAAGAAATTGATGGGACAAAACCGTTTTAGGCTTGTCTATGGTGTGGAAGCCGTAATGCCTATGGAATGCATCATGCCTAGTCTACGCATAGCAGTGCTTACAGGTATGATGGATCACAGAGCCTTGGAAGAGAGGCTCACGCAACTGGATGAGCTTGAAGAAGAAATATTTTTGGCTGGATTTCACCAGCAGGTCCAAAAGCAACGCGAAAAGGCATGGCATGATAGACACATCAAGCTACACACATTTAAGGTAAATGACCAAGTTTTTTTATATGATAGTAAGTTTGATCAATTTCTAGGGAAATTCAGGATGCACTGGTTAGGGCCTTATGTTATTAAGGAGATTACTGATAGAGGAGCGGTACAGCTGGTCAAGTTAAATGGAGAACCCTTCCCAGGGAAGGTGAATGGCAGTTGCTTCAAGCCATACATCGGTGGTCCATCTATGTGACTAAATGAAAGTAGCATAGTCTTAGCACTCTAGGTAGCTGAGAGGAGGCGCAAGACTATAGAATACACTACCCGGGTTGGACAGCTGCGCAATTGGAAGATGGTGCAGAGTGAGGATGTGTCTCTGGGTCTGCGGCAGCGCAAAGGGAGTTGCGCTATCCAGGGAGAAATCACACAGGTCGGCTGGAAATTGACCGTTAAAGTCACTTTTCATGAAAATACGATAGAAGTGAGGCAAAATGGAGTAGGTGGTCGGCATTTAAGATGAAATTTATGGCTTAGATCCTTGAAAATTTGCCACCAATCCGGCATTAATGAACTAATTTCGGGGGGAACGGTCAGATTTGAATTCAAATTGCCCTATAAATTACAAGTGGTTTCCCAATGAAAAACACTTGGCATTTTGAGTATTCAACGGTTGAGCTCTCAAGTGCCTATGAATCGTGAACAATATGAGCTTCTGATAGTTTCTAGGGTATTTGTGACTTTGCTGCAGACACATAGGAATTCTTGTGGAATATCATGGCCATGCCCCCAGAAGTTATCAATACACAATAAGTAGTCGAGGAGCCAGCACAGGGAACGAAGAGGCTAAATTAGCTGCCTCGGAAGTGGCCGAAGTACTGGCGGAGGTCCCTAAATCTCCGAGAATGCCAAGACCGAAGCCAACCCCAACCAGGGAGACTATAAAAGACAATAAGGGCAAGTAGCCAGCCATACCGGTGCGCGCGTCGCCAAGACGAAACCCACCAAAGCCCACTTCCCACGAGAAAGGCAAGGTTATAAACCTATAAGTAGGGAAGGAGGATATCGAAGACATCCCCATGGAAGATGAGGATGTGGGAGTGGAAATAGAGGAGGTTGAAGCGTGCGGACCCTATTACATGGTTGTCAGAGTATGTCCCTCCGCACAAGCCTAAGTCCAAGGTCCCAAAGGACATTGATGAAAGTAAGACTCCCCTATAAACCCCTTTGCTACCAGATGAAATCACTTTTGACGGTCTGCGTTTGGCATGGGTGCTGATTTTGAAGCTCGAAGACTGGGACTTGGCAGACCATGAGAAGTTCCCGCACCTAGCGACCAAAGAGTTGATGTGTCACATCATAGACACAAGTACGGGGATGACTGCATTGGAGACGCGGAAGTGGCTCAGAGGAGTAGCGAAGGCAGGATTACTCAACCTGCTCTCGGTGCCACACTGTAACTGCACCCCCATGATAGTTTTAGTCATCAAGCAGCTACTGTGCTTGGTGCACGATGGGTGTCTGTGGCTGCAGGAGCTGATACCCATCAACGATATGTTGATTCATCACATAACACGCTTTCCGTATACAGGCGAAAATCTAGCTATGATATTTGGCGGCAAGGGTGGTGAGCTGGCGCTTGCAGAATCAATGAAAGAAAAGTTCAAGTTGATGAAGAAGTCACGCAGGTACGCTATCTCCAGCATTTGCGACCCCGCTGTGAAGCTGGCAACATAGATCCTTGTAGGGAAGGTGATGCAGAAGTGTTGCGTTGATGAGGTACTGGCGCTTGTCGTCGCACTCGCACAGTAGTGCGCAGGAGGAGTCCAGTTTAACTGGTCAAACTACCTTCGCGGAGAGTTCCTAGCGAACTGCGGCGAAGCACAAGAGTAGAGAAAGATCTTCCACTAAGCATGGCTCTTGCTATCAATCGTGCTCATAGCATGGGAGTTACTAGAAGCAGCAAAGTAGGCTTCGTTGTGGGTGACCAAGGACGCGAAGTGCGTTCAGGACAGAAAGATCTTCTGGATCTTGATGGACATGAATATCAGGATGGCTATCAATCTCAAGCCCCGATTTTTGCCCACAGTAATGCTAACCTGCAGAGCTATGTTGAGTCTAAGGTTGATTTCCATCAGATTTCGATCAGGGGGCAGAAGGACCCTGCACAAAAGTGGTACGATTTGTTGTACCTAGCCATAGATGATGCCATTGATGCAGTATTAGATAAATTTCCAGCGAAGTGGCACACCTCGACAGACTTGGTGGTGGGTGGAAGCAAGTCCGCCGCACAAAATAAGAAGGAAGAGGCCAAGATGAAGATGGCACAGCTGGTCGAAAAGAGGAAAAAGGAGACCGCTGAGAAGGCCCAGGTGGAACATGCAGGAAATGAGGCAGCAAAACAGAAAGGTGGCACAAAGCGGGGCTCTGACAAAGGCGCACGGTCACCTTCACCTGAAACTAAAGAGGAGGACATAGAGCAGCATGGCGCAGACCCTCAAGAGACGTCCAGCTGCATTAAGCGCTTGAGAGAGCTGGAGAAGGGAGGGTCCAGAAAGAAATCCAAGGAAACCAAGACCTCACTGGACCCTATCACACTAACGGAGGGTGACTTATATGACATCGGTGACATAGTCCGAGATGTCACCACGGAGGCCCTGCAACAATTTGAAAAGCAACAGCAGATCATCCTAGGGGCCATCCAGACAAGACTGCAAGAGTTGCAGACCCGCGTGTCGCAAGTTGGTACGGTGTCTACCAACTTGGCTATTGGCACATTGGAGGCTGTCGATATGCTACACTCGAAGGCTTCCAGTGCATTAGTGTGGCTGGATGGAGCACCAACAACAGAAAATGAGGCTGAAAAGCCCACTGTCAGCGCCTTGAAGGGAGTGGGATTAAACCTAGAAGCACTCCCGCATGAAGCACTCCACCTCTTACAGGATGGAGTCATTGCAGAGTTGAGGGCCCGTGAGCACCATGCACTACAAGTGAACAGTGAACATAAAATAAATAATGAGAAGATGGCCTTACAGAGGAATGCTACCATCGTCGCTGAGGCCAAGGCGACCATCCATAGCAAAAAGATCATACAGGTCGTGGAAGAGGCCTGTAGAATGGTCCCGAAATTGGACATTCAAGAAGAGGAGCTAGTTGAGATCCGCATCTGTAAATTGGCCATAGGGGTGCGCGACACTCAGACAGAGATGGCGCGGGTTTAGCTGGAGTTGAACCTGCAGATTATAGAGCTGCAGTTGAGGGCTCAGCCCTTAACACCACCAGAGGTAAAGGAACAATGAGCGACCGTTGTCACAAAAGCAGTTGCGGTAGTGGAGAGTGCAGTAGTAGACTACACACAGTTGTTCGAATAATCATTTGAGGTCCTGATTGGCTTGCTGGAGGACCCAAACATCTAGAGGCCAGAGACGGAAGCACGCGAACTCCAACAATGCTATGATGAAGTTAAGGGTACAGCGTGAACTGTCGCACTGACACAGAGGTTAGCCAAGTTGCAGGAAGCCAAGCAGTTGAAGGAACAAGTGGACGCAGCACTGCACGCGGAAGCAATGTTGAAGGCGCGATTATAGCCCTGGTTGGAGGAAGCTTATGCAGTCATAGGAAACATTGAAGGAAAGCTTGTGACTCTGCAAGTGACACAACAACAGCTTCAGGCTGACAGTGCAGGGGCAGTAACCGAGAAGACAGTCGAAGATGTGAAGCAGGAAGCAGCTCAGTGCACAGACGAAGTTGCGGTCATTAGGGTCGAGCTGGATGGGCTTCGTGCAAAGATCTCCGCACCTACTGAGTGACTCGAGGGCAAGTCACGATGTTTGTGTTGGGGGCTATTGGGAGTGGGATCCCCCAAGGGCAGTTTTGGGGCTAAAAGCCCATGTTTAAGTCAATTTTTGTAATATTATTGTAAAGACTCCACAATTTGTGGTCGCGGAGCACGAAGGTGTTATGTGTCATAAAGGGTAGTCCGCCCTTAGTTTTTTAAAGTAAAGTCGGTTGTAAGAGATCTACCCATGGTCCACGGACCATGGGATTGTATAAAAAGAGCTAAGCTTTAAGTAATTGGAGAGAAAACATGTAAGAGAGTCATAACTTTAGAGTAAGAAGTCTAAGTCTTGGGTTGTAGTGTAGATAGAGGCTCTGCAGCTGAGTGCGCAGGGCCTAGGGTAGAAGTCTGCAGCTGAGTGCGTGAACCCCTGCAGCTGTGTGCACAGGGTGAACAAAGTTTGTAACCACTTGGGAGATATTAATAAAGAGAGATATTTTTCAATTTCTGTGTCTTTGTTTTGTTGATGCATATTGATATGTTCTGTATGAATTTTCTTTATCATGCTTACATGGTGCATGAATGAATGCAATTACATTGAATAACTAAACACATACACGAATATTTTTTTACACAGGGATAACTATAATCGTTTGATAATATAAGAAAGGCACTTAGATTAATTGGGGAATTTGTACGGCATGCTGCCATAGCAGCACGAAAGTACCTGAGCAACAGGCTCAAGCTGTGTGAAGGACGATCATATCCTTTCATGGAGGTATTGAAGAATGGAATAGAGGGTTTGTCTTACAAGCCCTAGAACGGGATCACCTACACGATTGCAGGGATAGAAGAAATCAAACGACATCACAACCATCTCAGGGTGCGGAAACTTGGTTCCAACATCCCCCCATACTGCTTCAGGTGAGACTTCAGTGCGCGCTCCATGGCCTGATGCCGAAAGGGCCAGTAGTGTAGGGATTTGTTTGGATAATTAACGCTAAACCTGGTTCAAGCCCCCTCAAGCCAACAATTCCTAAAATAGGGCTTTGTAAGTTGAAATCTCTTCTAGTGAACAAGAAGCCCCTATATGAATATTTTCAGTTATTCTGGGTTTCTCTAAGATATCTATAGGTATCGTTGCCAATATGTTCCCTAAATTCTGTTCAGAACTGGAAGAAAGGGTAGATATTAGACATTGAGGATCACTAAGGGTCTCAGATGAAAACATAGATGAGAAATTATTCTCAATTTTGTTAAAGGATGGCAAGAAAGTTGAACGATGATGAGTATCATCCCATGGCATTTCTTCCAAGGTCATAACTTCCATAATCCCTTCATCAGTTAAAAATCTGTGTTAAAAGGTTTAGGCATCGAGATTGGTTCCAAGCGTGACAAATGAGAATATTCGTCAATAATCGTATTCATTCGATCATTATCAGATGTTGATGAGTTGGAAAAAGACTCAATTTCCTCATAGGCTAACTCAAAAAAGCTACGAGGCATTTCATCGTCGTATAAGATCATTTCCGATTCTAATATACTTTCCACGGATCTCCTGATTCGAAAGTACTTGATGTAATCATGTTAATCTGTGCTTCATTCTGAAGAAAAATGGGTGGAGGGAACACGAAGGTTCCCATCAAAGATGAGTCTTTGAGCTAGCCAACCCCAACTTCCTCATATGGAGTGGTTGATTTTCCAAAAAATGGGATACTACCGGTCGAATTAGGATCTAAGGTATAGCAAGATAATTAATCTACTTTCACAATTCTTCATTTTTCAAGAAACATAATCATCCTAAAATATGACGAGACTATTGTCACCATGGCATAAGTCCATCTCCGACCAAGAAAAATGTTATATTCAAGTTGAGCATCAACAACCTCAACATCTATTTCAATTATTTTTGCCTCTAATGTGATTGGTAAATCATTTAAAAGTCCATATGGACAGAAACCTCTTATATCGAAGGCCTTCAAAGTCATGGGAGATTGATTGATTGTTGGAGAACCCAAGGCTTTCCAACAGGAAATGGAAATAATGCATGTTGACACTCCTTTTTCAATCACTGTTTGAAAAAATCGTCGAGTTTTGACGTGGACTGGTATTTGAAAATCCAGTTGGTGCAGGAGACATGAGACGTGAGTTTCAAGATCGAAAACAATCAAATGGGAGTCTTGAGGATCTACCGCTCCTATAGCTGATAATAATAATTTCCTTTGTGTTGGACAAGTTTGCATCACTTCAAGGGTAGACATGGCCGAAGGTGACATAGCTAGATCTTCGATGATGTTATAATTTTGGGCAGCCCTCGCATGAGGATTAAAAGCTAACTTACGAAGCATACCCTTAGGAGGCAGCCGAATTATCATATCAAGGTTTGGTTTTTCAATATGTAACGGTTCAAAAGAAGGAGGATTTGATGTGGAAGTTTGACCAAGTGAACTGGATTCATCTCCATCTTAAACAGGACTCTTTGATGTGTAATATTTAGATCTCATTGCTACCATAACCCTGGAAAACATCATCATGATATCTGTCGATGCAAATGATGAGGATTGGTCATGAGAAACCATTTTGATTTCTTGTGGAGGAAAAGGATCCTTCAAAACAGTGGGTGTGGGTGAACTTTTGACGAATTTGGAAACTTTGGCCCAATGAGGGCACTCCTTAGTGTAATGATCTTCCTCACAAATTAAGCAAGGATATCGAGGTTTCCTCTTTTCATTAGACGGTTCGTTCTTGTTTGATTTCTCCTTAGAACGGTTGTCTTGTTTAGTTTTTCCTTTTCCCTTTTTCTTATTTTCTGATTGCTTAACCTTGCTAGTAGATGAATCTATGACATAAATTTCTGAAGTAATTTCAGGAGAAGGATCTTAGTCAAGTGAATCAGATAGAGTCAAAACCTAAACTTTCTTAGAATTTTTCTCTTTGTTCTTATATTTCTGGCTCACATAAGCAATCATGCCATCAGCGGAATGTGATATTGGAAGAGGTGGATTATTTGGGGTAGATCGGGGTAAATCTAGGATCTTTTCATACAAAGTACCAGACTAAGTATAAACAAGATCAAGGTATTGAGCACGAGAAATTACCTGCTCTTCAGCTACAACACTCCCTTTGGCCACATCTTCAGTTATTAATGGTAAAAGATATTTTATGAACCATTCGGCCAAAATCTAGTCTAGAATGTAAACTTTAACTAAGCAACATCTTCGTCTCCATTCGTGAATGTGATCTGAGATATGGGTTGATGTTGACTGCTTTAAATAAGTTAAAAGTTCAGTTCCATTATCATACCAAATGGGCAACTGAAAATGGGTCAAAAAGGATGTAGCAAGAGCATTAAATGTGTTGAAGGAAGCGCGTGGAAATTCTACATACCATTTGGCTGCCAAGCTAGTTAAGGTTCGTTGAAAAAGTTGTAATCTAATAGAATCATCATTTAATGAGTTGGACGTGCACCAAAGATGATAGGTCATAACATGGTTGGATGGATCTTCACCCGACTTACCTTTGAACTTAGGAATATCACTGGGAAACTTAGTAGGAATAGCCAGCCAAAATGGTAAATAAAGAAGTGGATCATTAGTTAACTGAGAAAGGTGAGGAAAATCCAAAGTTGCAATGAAGGGCAACTATCGATTAGGGTCCTGCAATGGATATTGATAACCCTGAGGGACAAGTCCCATACCGGGAGGAGGATATATAGGATATCTTGGGATAGCCTGCAGTTGGAATCTGGATACCTCTTGGGTATCCAAGATAAGCCATACCTTATTGTGGTTTAATAGGTTGTTGAAACGTATGACCTGGGTATGGTTGATTTTGAAAGGGGAGACTCTGACCCATTTGACTATGAACAAACTGTCCTTGAAATGGTTGGTTTTGCAACGGTTGATCTTCGAGAAATTAAGTTTGAAAAGGTGGACACTGAAGAAACTGATTCTAGGGTAAACCTTGGAAAGGTAGTCCTTGAAATGGTACTTGCATATATGGGATGCTAGGATGTACAACAGGTATTTGAGGTGTTGATGGAATCATAGGAATAGATTGAACACCAAATGCCTAAGGTAAATACTGAACAAGGGGTTGCATGGTATGATCCAGGTGGATGTTGGTGGCCACACACCTATCCCATTTGGACCCCCACAACTGTCTCTTTCAGTTTTTCAGTTTCCTTAATTATAGCACAGTTCACTATTTTTAGCAGTTTTTCGGGTCCTAAACTTCCGGAGCCGTTTTGAGGCCCTAAACGACGTTTTTTGGGAAATCCACTGCTAGCGATTTTTTTGATAAAAATCATCTTTTCCGTCATAGTCCTCGGAGAGATCTTTCCAACGGGCTATCATGCGCGTCAAACAGAGATAATACGACCAATTCACGACCCCGAGAAGTTGGCTGTCCAACTCACCCAAAACGGGGCCCACAATTTGGCGTTTCATCTTCTAGGGTTAGGTTTTGGAATGTGAAGGGTTTTCCATTGTTTCTCAATAATAAATAGGCCTTCGAGCCTCATTGTAAAGAGGGTTCGAAACAGTTCAGAGGCATGTAGCCGACACATCTCTTCTCAGAGATAAGCTACCATCGCCCTAGCTGGGTTATTTCTATTTGTAAGCATATTTCAGTATTCTCCATTAATGAAATGAAGTATTATTTCCGCTGCATCTCTGTTTTTATGGTTATCGCATCTATGTATTTATGGTTATCTCTGTAATCTATTGCGTTCCTGCTTAAATCTGGATCATGGTAACATGTGACATAAGCGGGACAATTAGTTGCGATACTCCTCGAATGGGAGTTTTAGGTGAAACCAAACCTGGGTTTTGAACAGTCGTTGGCATGGCAGACTGCACCAAGGTTTGATGAGTACTCAGAATAGGCCGCTAAAGCGGTTGCTGGGCAAGTGTTGATGGGTTAGCCTGGATGATTGATTGGACTTGAAAAGGCATACCTTGAAAAGGCATTTTCTCTGTTGGTTGTCCAAGAGGTTGGCTAGGTTGATACAAAGGAACTTGAGAAGCAACAAGAATTGACTGTTAAGAAGGGTTCCAGATTGTATTCAATCCAGGGTAATGCATTCCAATAGCGGGTTGAGGCATAACAGGCTAACCAAAACGAGTTTGTGGCATTTGATCATAATTAAAGTAACTTCTAACAAGGGGTTTCCCTCCAGCTGCAGGGTAAGGCCCACCAAAATTTTGTCCTCCCAACGGAGGATATGGCGATTGCCCCCCAGACGGATAATAACCACCTGTTGGGTTAGTTTGTTGGTTGCCAGTGTTATCAAAAATCATATCAATATATTGTTTAGATGTCAAACCTTCATTGGTAGGGTTAATTACACCACTTGACATCTTTGAAGATGAGTTCGAGGAAGAAGCTCCTATGAGAGAGTGATATTTAGGTGGTAAAAAACCACCATACAATGTTGACTCCGAAGAAGTAGAAAACATGGATGTATTAGATGTGGTACTTCTAGCAGCAATTGTAGACCAATCAAAACTTGGTACAGTAGAATAAGGAGTTGTGTATCACAGAATCCCTTGTCCTAAAAAGTTCAAGGGTGTGAAATACCAAGGGTCAGGGTGAAGAGATCAAAACAAAAGTTCTAAGATATCTACAGGTTCACTAGTAAAAACTATAGGTTCTTCCTCTTCGTCTGAAACAATTTCTTCAATGGAAATGAGACCAGGAGGGAGACTATCAGTAATAATGAGTTTCACACGTGGTGAAAGTGGAGGATCCAGAATATGTGTTATAGCAGATGTATGAATTTCAAGCTCGGAAATATCAAACTCAGGTTCGTCAATATCTGGTTTAGAAATGGGGTTTCTATCCGAAAGTTCTCCAGTATCTGATTCAATTTGAACGAGTTCAATAATTTGTAAATCAGTTGTTGCTAAGTGTGATGTTGAATTCTGAGTCTAATCAAATTCAGTTTCTGTTACTTCAAGGCCTAAAATAGTAGATGTTATCGGTTACTTAACTTCAGTTCCTCTTACATCAGAATCCATAATAGTTTCTAACTAACTCGGTGTATACTCAAGGGGATCCCCAAGTATCCTGTGTGATTGTCTCGGTAGTTCCGCCACAATGAAAAATTTTCAATTGATCAATTACGCAATATCTAAATTACACCTAAAGTCTCTAAAAAGTAAAAACAACACAGAAAGTAACACATGCTAAAAATCTTGGAGTTCAAACCATACAAACTTATTCTTCATAGAGATTAATAATTACTAGTTGGTGATGAAATCCAACATTGCAGAGATCAAGGTGAAAAGTTTTATAGAAATGAGTATTTGGAACCAGTTACCCTAACAACTTGCTTAATGAAACAGTTTGGTGCAAGTAACTCTGCTATAAACCATCTTGAGAAAAGATTACCCTCCAAAAAGTCCAAGTGAGTCTAGCCAACGTCTGTTCCAGGTACAACAGGACCTTCCCTTTGTCGTCACCTTAGGTAGAGCCCTAGGATTATAGTCATTAAGTTTACCAAATACAACAATTTTACCTAGGGGGATAGTCGTAGATCGGGCGTACACGCAAGGGCAGAGTAACAAGCTCAATCCCGTTGAAGTTTCCTCCACATGATCAATTGGAGGTTTACTTTCAAGTGACCCTCAGTACCTTTCGGCACCGTTGTAATACGTTAAAATCATTTTAGCTAGGACAATGAATTGGGTACAATCACTTCACCAGATTCAACACAACCTCTTGCTTAACTCATGTATAAGAAGAGCTTCCTAGAGAAAAATGGATATAATTGGATTTTCTCTCCCTAACTCAAGATTCTATTGTTCGTTTGTAGCTTTGGAAAGTTTACTTCCTTCCCTATTCGAAAGCCCTACACTTAAGCTACTGTAGGTGACAAGAGCCCTAAAAAATATAAATTTTAAGTGAATTTTAATTAATGTTGTATTATTAAATTGTTCCTTACTTAATGGGTGATGAAAATGAAACTTATGATGTTATGAAACGAGTCGAAATCTTAATGCACTCTAAAATGCAATAACAACTTTCAAATTCGATGAAATTCTATGTAGGGAAAAGAAAGAGTTTCTTTGATTTTTTGAGAAATGAAATGCAAGAACTCACAACTTTTCCAGTTTCTTAAAGAAACCAATTTCACTATTATGTAATGAAAATGCAGTCAACAAACTAATTTATGGATTTCCCTAATCATCAAATAAGCTAAAATACTCTTTGTCTCTAATCACTCAAAACTTTCAAGCACACAGAAATCAATTAAGAGAGTTGGAGAAAATACATATTCTCCTATGAATGCTTTGATCTAATGATAATAATAGTGCAATCAGGAAAAAATTTCCAAGATGAAAGCAACAATTCCCTTTATTAAGCAAAAATAATCACAATTCTTTCACAAACGCACAAGGTATTACGAAACCCTAATTTTCAATTCAAATCGATTTTGACCACAAATGAGCAATAATTTAAGGCTTAACAAGTGTATTTAATAGAACACCATAAGAATATCATAATCAGAAGGACATTCTATCTTGTCTTGATCAATGAACAAATCAACTGGGAAAAACCCTAAGGAATTTTTTCAAAAATACCTAATTCTCAAAAATCATCAACAAAACAATCAACTGAGTTCAAAAGAGGCACAACAAAGTCCAAGAAAACATAATTACACTTTCAGAGAAACAAATTTAGGTTTGGGTTGAAGCAAAAACATTTTTTTTCACAAATTTCCAAGGCCTGCACGGGTATTCAGTAGAGAACAGAGCGCATGCACTCCGTTGCTAAGGCAAAAAGGGCACAGAACTGTGCTCTGCTAACAAACATAAACAACGTAGGGAGAAAAACCTAAGGAAAAAAAAAATCAAAGAATCAACCACTCAGATCTAAAAGGCCATAAATTTATGAAGACTCAGGTCTGGATAAATCAGAGAAATCAGAAAGCCAAGCTAAGAAAAAGATGAGAACAAAGACATTCCCCGGTATGGTCGCCAATTTGTTACACTGGACAATCCCTCTTGCGAACAAGAGCAATCTCCTTAGATCCTAAATGGAAACTAGAAACAATCATGATAATTGAACTTGTTCGAATTATAAGCAGTATAGCTAATGGATGAGCCTCTTACCTATTTCATGAAATGCCTAATGAGTATCCTTTATTATGACCTGATGTAGTTCTTCAATGCTTGATAACACCTGCAAACATAGACCATAAAAGGATCAAAAGAACATGTGATATAGTAATCCAAACAACTTAGCCTAATGATCAAGGAAATTAGGGATTGAATTTGCCTTAATAAACGTTATAAACCATTGTAAACCATTCATCATTCACGTAAGACAAAATCAATGGGAGAAAGTGTTCATTTGTATTAATCAGAAAATAAGAGGAGTCTTACAACCTTCATCTTGATGATGTGAGGTCCCTCCCAAAAGCCTTCAATCTCCTCCCTAGATGACAAGCTTTCCAATCTCAAACCAACAACGTAAGTTTCTATTCTCTCTATTTTGACCTTCCCAATCCCTCTAGCCTCTAGTAATTTTATACGCTAAGAGGAGGAAGCTTCAAATCCATGAGAGGAGGATGAGACTCCTTTATTGAGGGATTAGGTTACCATGACAAAAGGGATGGAGATGCATCTTCTGAGGGTTATAGTTCGAATAGTCATCACCTGGAAGCTTTCAGTTGGGAAATATTCGACCAACTATGTTTCTAGAATGTACTTTTTATTTTTACTTTTTAGAATTCACCTACGCGGGTTTATAGTGGTAGACAGAGCGCAACTCTGCGCTATTCCCAAAGTCAACTTCAGCTCATGCGCAGGAAACTCTAGAGAAAACGGAACAAGTGGAACTTAACAAGGTCTGACAACTATTTGACTCAAATTTCTCATGTAATTCAACATATTTTGGGTTGTTTGGCTTCTGAGGGAGTTGGTTCAAACATGTTCACGGATGGTAAAAATATCCATAAACTGATCAAGTGTCATGGTGACAAATTGAAATGTAACAGGAAGCAGTGCAACAACTGGTTTGGGATGATGACATGGTGGAGGAGTATGACTCCATAGTTCGTAAGAGTGTTTGTGATGTGGTCCCGAGACCGGAGGACAAGTCAGACTAGTGGTGAGCTCCCGTTGGCTTTACAAGGTAAAGCAAGATGCAGATGGTAGTGTGGAGAAGCATAAGGCTAGATTTGTGGCCTGTGGCTTTTCATAGATAGAGGGGATTAACTATGATGAGACCTTTACTCATGTTGCAAGGTACTCATCAATCAAATCTATATTGGCACTATCAACACAGATGGGTTGGAATATACATTAGATGGATGTGAGGACAACCTTCCTTAATGGCATGATTGGGAAAGAAATGTACATAGAGAAACCTGAAGGTTTTGAGACATTTGATAGTGATTCGCATGTGTGTCGACTCAAGAGAGCATTGTATGGGCTAAAGCAAGCACCCCGTGCTTGGTACACCAGGATAGATAACTACTTCACCGAGTTGGGCTTCACGAAGAGTGAAGAAGATGCGAACTTGTACCACATAGTGGTGGAAGGTAAATTCTTGATCATTGTACTTTATATTGATGATCTCATACTGACAGGTGATGATCAACAGATCAATTCTTGCAAGGAGGACCTTGCAAGAGAGTTTGAGATGAAGGACATGGGGATCATGCATTAATTTCTTGGCATGGAGGTATGGCAGGGAGATGGGGAGTTGTTTGTGTCTCAGAGCAAGTATGCAACGAGATACTCTGGAGATTCTGCATGGAGAGCAACAAACCCATGGAGACTTCTCTACCCAGTAACTGGAGGAAGGAGGATGTTACTTCAGGGGAAGTAGTGGAAGCCATTGTTTATAGGAAGCTTGTGGGTTCACTCATGTACTTGGTGAACACACAGCTGGATATGTGCTATGCAGTTAACCAACTTAGTCAAGTGACGGTTAGGCCTACCAAGCTGTATTGGAAGGCGGCAAAGCATGTGTTGAGATACCTCGGGGGTACTTCTCATTATGGATTATGGTACGGACAAACAGAGGGAGTGAAGCTTCAATGCTTCACTAATGCAGATTGGGCAGGGAGTCCATCAAACCGAAAGAGCACATCAAGAAGGATCTTTAGTATTGGGTCAATGACAGTTTCTTGGTATAGCAGGAAACAAAGATCGATTGCACTTAGTTCGATAGAGGCAGAATACATGGCTACAAGTCAGGCAGCATGTGAGGCCATCTAGATGAGGAAGATCTTGGTTAGTTATTTTGTTCAGTAGATGGATCCAACTGTGATTTACTGCGATAATCAGATTTGTATCAAATTTAATGAAAATCTAGTCTTTCATGATCGATCCAAGCATATTGATATTCGATATCATCATATCAGAGATTGTGTATTGAGGCAGATTATGTTGTTAGAGTACATTCCCATGGAGGAGAAAGATGTTGACATTTTGACAAAGGCATTGTCAAGATGTAAATTCAAGTTTCACAGAGAGAGGATTGGGGTAGATGATAAGCCCTTTCTTATTGAGAGGGAGTGTTGAGAAATGGCAACAAGAAATTCCAATTTAATTTGTCCTTGAATTAAACTGAGAATTAAAATCGAATTCTATTCTCATAGGAACTTGTAAATAGTTAATTAAGTTTAATTAACTTAACTATCTTACGAATTTCGAGTTGGAAGTCTTTCTGAAGTCATGTATATGTTCTACCTATGTTTTAGGGGTCCAATATGAATTTAATTTGAGTTAGAAATTAGATTTCTCAGTTTACTGAGTTAAGTTTAGTTAAATTAGTTCCAAAATATTTGAGGAACTAATAGAGATTTAACAGTCAATTTTCACACTAGTGAATCCACAAGTGTCAGTCTAGTTAACTGAAGATTCCCTCATCAGAAACTCATGCATGTTGATTCTGAGAAAGACGCAGTTGAGACTAGAGTGCAGGGACATTGTACAATACGTTGTATTATTTACTGGAGTGTAAAGATCATGCATGCATCAGAGATTGATCATATGTTTGGATTGCGCAGTTTTGGAAGCATGAGTTCCCTTTAAATACAGGCTATTCATCCTAGGAATTATGCAAGAGATTAGGGGCTTGGAGAGCTGCAGAATTGGCTAAGTGTTGACCAAGAGCTAGCTTGTGAGCTGAGAGAGTTGAGCATACTTGTGCGGAATTGTTATAGTGAGAACAATATTTGTATCTTCACTCATATTTCTGATATATGCAATACAGATAGTGGGGTTTTGAGAAGTGGTTTTTCCTAGATACATCTTGTGTTATGTGCCATTGATTTATCTTCTTCCTGTTCATATTGCTTTCAATCGATCTATTGGATTTTGTTGGTTGAAAGTAGAAGTAGATTCTTATCCTATGCTTTAGTACATTGCATGAGCTTGTGAATCTACATGATTTTCTACAGAAATTTGGATTCTCTTCTTTGTAAAATACTAATTCATTTTTGTCATTTATATCATAGGAAATGTAAATAAGATTGCAACAACAATTCTTGAGGCTCAACCTTTCCTCTAATGCATTATCTCTTCATGTTGCTCAACATTTTGTTGGATAGTGCCAAGATCACTAAATATGGTAATCTTAAAACTATCCAACAAAATGTTGAGCAACATGAAGAGATAGTGCATTTGAAGAAAGGTTAAGCACCTCAAGGGTTGTTGTTGCAATCTTATTTACATTGGTTGTGATATAAATGAAAAAAATGAATCAGTGTTCTACAGCAAAGAGAATCCAAATTTCTGAACACTTGTTTTACTCATTTTAGAGTCAAATAACCATGGAAAGATTAACATAATAAATGGAGTAACTTGATGCAAACAAAATTGTCCTCAAATATTAGATTTTTGCAAAAAAACTAATGTTAAGGACAAAAATAATAATGAGAAAGAGACGCAATCCAATGGAAAAATGCATCAAGAAAAAATCCAATTGTACAGTACCATGAGAAAGAAGCCCTGAGCTGAGTATAGCTCGTTGGTGGAAAATTTAGAAAAAACACAAATTAACAAAGTAATTATCATACCCTCCATGAAAGCTTTAGATTCAAAATAACTTACACTATGAGCATTTCAACTGACCTGATCAATATTGAATTGGAAACATACCTAACCATTATTAAACTATTTACATCAATAAATCTAATCAGTGAGAGTACGGCTTTTATGCCTCATTTCAGTGATTGCCTTGAAGGATGAAACCCCTCCCTAAGAACATCAGAAAACCATACATTACTATGATTAGCAAACTAATTTTTGTTCATTAAACACTACAAATAGAAGCAACTTCAACTTCTCGTGTCCTTGAATATTAAACTTAGTTAATATTGAATTTCTGAGGCAATAAAAGCTATGGCTTGTTATGAAACCAGCTCAAGAAAAGATAGAAAAGATAGATCAACGCCTTAGAATTCAGCCTCTTCGAGGGGGCAACCTCCTTTACATTACATAAATGAACAATTCTTGGATGATTCAAATGACAAAACCTCCTTTCTATATATAGGAGTCTAAGGAGTCACAATATAATCCAGCCGACCTAACAATAATAATATAAAGCCACAAAAATAACAATAGAGGGATTCTATGGGGCACAGTAATAACAATATGGGGGCAATAGGGGCACAACAATATTAATAAGGGGTATAACTACAATAGTAATGGGGTAATCACTAGTATTATAGGGACCCAACATGCCCCTTGCCTTCAAAAAAGTGTTGTCCTCAAGCTTGAGTAGTTCTGGATACTTCTGCATAAAATTCTCATCCTCCCATGTGGAATCTTCAGCGGATAAGTTCTTCCACTTGATAAGATACTCTGAAATTGATCGATTTCGTAGCTGTCGAATTCTTGTTTCTATGACTGCTTCCGGTTCCAATATAATTTTTCCTTCCTCATCAAGTTCTGGCAATATTTTTTTGAACTGGGAGCTTGTCACCTATAACCTTCTTTAAACATGAAACATGGAAAACTGGGTGCAATCGAGAAGCTGCAGGAAGCTCCAATTTGTATGCCATAGTACCAATCTTTTGCAACACCTTGTACGGACCATAATACTTTGGTGATAATTTATTATCCTTCTTAGCTTGCTTGAGGGACATTTGCTTATATGGTTGTAGCCGTAGGAATACCCAATCACCTACATCAAAACTTCTTTCACTGCGATGTTGATCTGCCTGTTGTTTCATTCTATTATGTGCCAACACGAGGTTATCCTTTAAGAGTTGGAGGACTTGTTGTTGATGTTCGATGTGATGTTCCACTGCCTGAACCTTAGAATTTTCTCTTAAATATGATGTGATGGATGGTGGTTGATACCCATAAAGTGCCATAAATGGGGTCATTTTTGTTGCTGTATGGAAGGAAGTGTTATACCACCATTCAGCCAGAGGCAACCATTTGACCCATTGTGTTTGTTTATCAGATACAAAGCAACGAAGATATCCTTCCAAACATTTGTTTACTATCTCAGTTTGCCCATCAGATTGAGGATGATAAGATGAGCTATGAGCTAACTGAGTACCAAGACAAGAAAATAATTCTGTCCAAAAATTTCCAGTGAAAATGGGATCTCTGTCACTTACAATAATCTTTGGGTTTCCATGTAGCTTTTGAATTGTTTCCATAAATGCAGTAGAAACTGTACTGGCTTTAAATGGATGTGATAATGCACAAAAGTGTGCATACTTGGTAAGTCTGTCAACTACCACCATGATGACACTCTTTCCCTCAGACTTGGGTAAACCTGTGATAAAATCCATTGAAACCTCCTCCCAACGTTGGCTTGGAATGGATAAAGGTTGTAATAGACCCGGTGTCTTAATTGTTTCAACTTTATTTTGTTGGCAAACCAAACATTCCGCCACAAACTTTTGAATATCTGATTTAAGGCCATCCCAAAAAAATTCCTTCTTAACCCTGTGGTAAGTTTTTAAAAATCCTGAGTGCCCTCCTAAGGGAGAAGTGTGCAATTCCATAAGAATCTTTTTTTTTAGCTGGGAATTCTTACAGAGGTATAAGCGATCTTTGTACCATAACGAATCATTTTTCCAGCTAAATGTATCAGACGTACTGGAATCTTGTTGTAGCTTTCGAATAAGTGCCCACACTTCTTCATCATTCTTCCATTCCTCCCTTGCTTCGTTTATCCAATCTGGTTGGATAATAGAAATGGCGCACAACAATGCTTCCACATCCTCATCCTTTCTTGAGAGTGCATCTGCCACCACATTTTGCTTCCCTTTTTTGTAGATGATTTCAAAGTCATAACCCAACATCTTTGTGACCCACTTTTGTTGCTCTTCAGAGGATAATCTTTGTTCTAAAAAGTATTTAAGGCTATCATGATCCGTTTTTACCTTGAAGTGTCTTCCCATTAGGTAGGGTCGCCATTTCTTAAGTGCATGGAGTATTGCCAACATTTCCTTCTCATAAATAGCTTTGCTTAAAAACTTTCCCTTGATTGGACGACTTTCAAAAGCAATGGGTCTTTCATCTTGCATTAGAACAGCACCAATTCCATTTCCTGAAGCATCACATTCCACAATAAAGGTTTTTGTGAAGTCCGGTGTAGCTAAGACCGGTGCTTGGCACATTGCCTCTTTAAGATGTTCAAAGGCCTTTGTTGCTTCCGGAGTCCATGAAAATGCATCTTTCTTCAATAATGTTGTTAGAGGTGCTGCTATTCTCCCATAATTCTTAACAAACTTGCGATAATACCCTGTCAACCCAAGAAATCCTCGCAGATGCTTTATGGATGTGGGGATTTTCCATTCCTTAATGGCTTTAATTTTGCTAGGGTCTACCTTAACTCCTTCATGAGATACAATATGACCCAAATATTCCACCTCCTGGACTCCAAAGAAACATTTGGATCTTTTTGCATATAATTGTTTCTCCTCCAATAGTTGTAGCACCCTGTCAACATGTTCAACATGATCCTTCCAAGACTTGTTGTAGATTAGTATATCATCAAAAAATACTAACACAAATTTTCTAAGGAATGGTTTGAAAATTGAATTCATCAAACCTTGAAATGTTGAAGGTGCATTGGTAAGGCCAAAAGGCATCATGAGTTCTAAATGTTGTTTTCGGAATGTCTTCAATCTTCATTCTGATTTGATGATATCCTGAACGAAGATCCAACTTGGTGAAGTAAATTGATCCATGCAATTCATCCAGTAATTCATCAATGACAGGAATGGGGAACTTATCTTTAATAGTGAGCTTGTTGAGCTCCCTATAATCCGGACACATGCGCCATGATCCATCCTTCTTGTGCACCAATACTACTGGAGCAGAGAAAGAACTTTGACTCGGTTGAATTATACCAGCCTCTAGCATTTCTGCAACCATACGTTCAATTTCACTCTTTTGGACATAGGGATATCTGTACGGCCTGATGTTTGGAGGAACACTTCCTGGAATCAGATGAATAGCATGATCATGATCACGCATAGGTGGGAGACCTTTGGGAGTCTCAAATACCTTGGAATGATTGTCCAGGACTTTTTGGAGATCTGGAGAAATAGATGATTCCAATGTGGAAACATCTAGCGAACATAATTGTGCAATTACACCTCTTTGCTCCTTTTTTAGAAGCTTTGTCATACCATTAGAGCTGATTATCTTTCCTGGTTTCCCTGCAATACCCCTTAATTCAACTTCCTTTCCTTCCATAGAAAATTTGATGAAAAGTTCTTGAAAATTAAAAGCTATTGTACCCAAGGATTGTAGCCATTGGACTCCTAGTACAACATCAGCACCTCCCATTGGAATGGAAAGCATTGGGCTAGTCAATACATATTCTCCCATGGATAGCTTGATATTATGGCACTTTCCAGAGAAATTTATTGTTCCTCCATTTGCAATCATCACTTGACACTCTGGTGCTGGATATAGGAAGCAATTCAATTCTTTTGCTACCCTACAATGAATAAAATTGTGGGTGCTTCCTGAATCAATCAACACTATTACCTTTTTCTTCTTGATTTGTCCTTCTATCTTGATGGTTTGAGGAGTGGTAATTCCCGCCAATGCATTACAAGATATGGTCGGATTTATTTGTTCTTCATCTAGGCTTTGTTCCTGGAGTATATCCTCTTCTTTTGACCTTTCTTGCTCCTTTTCTTCTTCCTCTTCACAATCTATGTAGAATAATTTCTTCTCAGCACACTTATGACCTTTAGTGTATTTGCTATCACAATTGTAACAAAGCCCTTTTGCTCTTTTTTCTTCCAATTGTTGTGGTGTCAACCTTATAGGTTGTGGAAGACTAGGGCAACAACACTTCCGTCTTTATAGTTGTGAGTGGTATGCTTCCTGGTTGCCATAATTTTGCTTTCCATTTTTCTTGCTAACCTGAATGCCTTCTCTAATGAATCAGGTTCCCAAAGGCGAACATCATGTTGGATATTATCCTTTAAAGACCCTATGAACACATCAATCCTATGCTCCTCTGGAATATCTTTTACCCTTATGTTCAATTTTTGGAACTCCTCAATGTGCTCCATTATTGAACCCTTTTGTTTGAGACTTATCAATTGGCTAAAAAAAGTGTTGCTTTTTGTATCCTCATAATGTGCTATCAATTCTTCCGTAAAAATTGCCCAAGTGATAAATTGTTTACGAGAGCAAAGCCATTGATACCATACAAACTGATTTGGTTCCAAATATAAAGTTGCCATACGTACCTTTTGTGTGTTTTGCACATTATTGAGATCGAAGAATTGCTCCATCTGTAATATCCATGTGGCGGGATCCTTGCCATCAAACTTCCTCATATCGATTTTTGGAATATGGTGAGTCTTTGATCCAACATTAGAGTCTATGGAATCATGATTAACATTTCTTTTGTTCTCATCATGAGTTTCCTTTACTACCTTTTCACCATTAGTAAGTATTTCTTGTAGAAAATTTGTCAAATCTGTCTTCATATCTGTCATGCCTGTCTTCAAGTTTGTGTTCAAATCTATCTTTAATTCTTCCATGTCTGTCTCAAATCTGTCTTCCAATCATCCATCTTAGCTTCTACGCCCTTTATCTTAGATTCCATGCCATTTATCTTAGCTTTTGTTAGCTTTTGTGAGCGTGACATTTGTTGCACTTGTTCTTGTAATTTTGATATATCATGTAGCATTTCTTCCTCTTCTTCATGAGTCATGCTAGAGCTTTCAGGTTCCTTACTAGGTGTTTGCATTTTCTTTCCTTGGGGCATCAGTTACCAATAATAATTCCTTCAAAAAAAATTTCAAACCAATCTTAAGCAAAAATTTAAGAAAATCTACACACCTTTTTTCACTTTGTAGGAGCTCGATATTGCCTCTGATGTATCTCTGTACTTTTCGATCATCTAGTTCTGAATTTGTGACCTGCAGTAGCCCTCTGTGTCCTCTTTCCAATGCCACAAGTCTGACCCAAATTGGATTCTCCAAGGAAGAGTTATGTGAAATCTCCCACAGTGACTTGATTATAGACTAGTTCAGTAGAGTGAACTTGTACGACGTGGCACAAGTCACTGTTTCGACCTTTGGATCTGAAAAATGTATACAAGAAACTAGAGTCCATCCTCTTTCTGTACCTTCTTACGAAATTTCAATCCAATCCCCAGAGAGAAAGTTATGACGATTTTCCCCAGGTCACCTGTTTGGAATGTAATTCAGGAGTCTGCAAAAAGACCAACTTCCTCAGATCATATCTCCGCAAATATAGCGCAAAAAGATCTAAAATTTGGACCCAAGGTTCAACACAATTTCGTCTCAAATGGGTTTTTTTTGCAACTTCTGAAACGTCACAGAAAAAAGTTATAGCGAAAATTCCACGATGACCTGTTTGGAGCAGCGAAACCCTAGAATCCAAAGCTCTGATACCAAATGTTATGAAACCAGCTCAAGAAAAGATAGAAAAGATAGATCAACGCCTTAGAATTCAGCCTCTTCGAGGGGGCAACCTCCTTTACATTACATAAATGAACAATTCTTGGATGATTCAAATGACAAAACCTCCTTTCTATATATAGGAGTCTAAGGAGTCACAATATAATCCAGCCGACCTAACAATAATAATATAAAGCCACAAAAATAACAATAGAGGGATTCTATGGGGCACAGTAATAACAATATGGGGGCAATAGGGGCACAACAATATTATTAAGGGGTATAACTACAATAGTAATGGGGTAATCACTAGTATTATAGGGACCCAACATGGCTAGTGTAAGGATTCTCAAAGTTCGACTTGTTTCCTTGCAAAATTTTCATGTTTCATCTCTGCATAACTTCCCAAAATTTGACTTAATAGAAAAGATAAAACTAGATAAGGTCCCTACCTATATTAACAAAACAATAACTTCATTCCTAATCTTTTCATGTGACATGCCCATGAAAATATGTTCATAGTTTAGAACATGCCACTGTTCAAGAAGCTACGTTTGTAAAAAAATTGTTCCTCCTTTACCATTTTCAATAAATGAAGAAATCACATCAATTTTTAGATATAAGGGATAATTTTTCAAATCTTTCCACCTAACAATAATATTTTTACAACTAAAAATAATTCAAAGCATACCTTTCCTTATTTCAAACTTTCCTATCTACCTAGTTCCATGCTTTATTGCAAACTTAAATTTCATATGGAGATTTTATGTAATTGATGAGAACTGGCCACCAATTTTCTTTAAATTAAATCTTAAAAAATAGTTGAAGGTTAAGCTTAAAAGAAAGAAACACAGGAAACCATGTACAATAGAAACCATATAGAGTTTATCTGGAAACACGTATTTTTTACATAAGTACATATAATGACACTTCATAATAGAACTCTTGGCTATTGTCCCAATGTCTTGTTCATGGAAGTCCACATGCAATCACTATTCATAATACAATTATTGACACGTCTAAACTCATGAGTTGTGCAAGAGGAAACTCATCTTTCAGTTTCATATCAATTAAAGGACATCTAAAAAACAAAACTCTCTTTGCTAAAAGAGTTGAACAATGAGGATATTTACTTTATAGCTATATGATACATTATTCGCTTGTTGGACATTTTAGGCATAAATAAAATGAGTATCAAATGTATTGGGATCAATTTGCCACACATTCAATGTTGCATACTCTTCCCATCACTCCTTTAGTTGAGCTTCAGTGTAAGTCTGCATGCAAGAGACCTAATTAGATGCATTTAAACAAACCTTGATTAGGAAATTTGAACTAATGATATTTGTCATGCTCTATACAGTCTATGGAGAGTACCTTTCGAGAAATCTAGTTTAGGGAATCAGCATAATAAACATCCATAGTACTCATTCTTGAAGCTTCATCCCTTATGATTGAATAGATGTTAGATATGGTATCCAGACAAATATTCTTTATTTTGTTAGCATATAAGGAGAAATTTGACATTTGCATAAGCCTAAGGGCTTCATCTACATCACTTTGAGCCACTGTTTCTAAGAATCTAAGTCAACTTAGGGCCTATGAACAATAAATCTAGACAAAATAAACAAACATAAGCTTTTGACAATAAACAGGTTTCTGGGATTAAAAGGCCAAATTTAGATTAACGTTGTTTCTTAGTCACAAATCTACTCTAGTGTTGAAAAGATGAGAACTTGAAAAGTCACTTCTCCTATAATTCACACATAAGACTAGGTAATTGCAAAAAGGAATAGACAAATTACCATTGAGATGCAAAAAATGCTTAGAAGTGTTCTAGCAGTGGTGTAAGAATGTGGTGCATCACTTTGTGCTTTTTCTTATCTCATGGAAGAATAAGCACTGGAAATATATTTGGTAAGGTCTTTAAGCATAGAAGGTGATACCCTTCTTGTCTCTGCTATATGAGCCCTAGAAAATATTAACCATCACAAGATTAAAAATTACTCAGCATTAGAGTACGATAGTTCGAGCATCAATATCTAAAGAAGAGGTGACAACAACTCACCTGAGGATGGAAGACTCGAGAGGAGTAAAGCCTAAAGCTGGTGGCTCACACTTTTGATGCATGTATAACATGTGTCTTTCCATTTCTAGATCACTATCCATATTGACTTTATCAAGTATCATCCACAACAAGTCAAAATGAGAAAGAAATGCTGAAGGAAGTTTGATATTCTCTATAGGTGTTCTTCGTAGATCATATCGACCCCTATGATAATGAACAAAATAGTATAAAACAAAACTCAAAATTAAAGTTCCATCACAAAAGTAGGATACAATGTACACTAAAATACAAGAAAGAAAACATGAGCCATACTCTCCTTTAAAGTGAAGAGTATATAAGGAACTATTAATTAGCTATGGAAATAAAAGCGAGAAAAGAAAGTTGAGAACACTATATATAGTTAAAGCTTAAATAAAACTACTACTTGAAAACAAGTAATGTAAAAAAAAAATTTATCTAAGAGTAAGGAAACAAAATCATGGTAAAAATAGATCATTAGGGGATTTTGAGGTCTAAAATGGACCTCCTAAGGAAATTATAAAATAATAGTGGAAATAATAAAAAAAGATTAGATTACATTATCAAATTTTAGAGGGAAAAAATAAACGTGTTTTTTAACTCGTATTTTCAACTTATATCCCTATGGGTTTACTCAAATTTCGAGTGGAAACACTCGTTGAATGCAAATTTTGATTACTCATCTAAGGAGTACCCATGTTGCATACTTGCGATAGACCCTACTACACAAAACATGAAAAATACATGAAAAATGTGATTGTAATCACGTTTTTTCATGTATTTCTCATTTTTCGTGTAGTGGGGTCCATCAAAAGTATGCAACATGGGTACTCCTTAGATGAGGAATTAAATTTTGCATCCAATGAGTAATCCCACTCGAAATTTGAGTAAAACCTTAGGAAGATAAATTGAAAATATGAGTTGAAAAAGTAGTTTTATTATTTTATTATTTTTTAATCTTTTTATTTTTTTACCCTAAAAATGGTGAATCATCCCCCATGGTTGACATCATCATCTTGAATCCTATTGGTTCTTATAAAGTTTATTTTTGTTGTACACTTTTCTTAGGAGTCCCATTTTAGACCTCAAATTTCCCCTAATGTTAATCATTTTTTACCAATTCGAGTTCCTGAATGGAGAAAAATTAAGGGCACTAGGATATTTGTACAAGTCAATATATGAGTTTAAAGAGGTTTCAAATTTCTCCATCCTTCAATGTATCCTAATGGTTTACAACTCCAAAAATGAAAATGTACCTCATACTTTCGATCCAAGATCCAGAACTAAAGAGCACATAACAACTTTAACAAGGCAAAGTCGAAAGAAAGGACACAAAAAAGCTTTAGTTTAAGAAAGAAGAAGTAATGAATGAATCCCCCAATAAGCACAACATTCCAATTACATATCTCTTCTATAAAAAACATTGATAAAATAAAATCATTTTCTTCTATACATGACACCTTCCGTGCGTCCCACTAGATTGATGCAATTCCATGAGATCTATCTCTAGAATTCATGACATTCACAAACTAATATTCATGGTAGGACCTGATATGAATCTACCTTCAAATTGAATGATAATAGTTGTAGCAACAGCTAGAACAATCGTCTATGCATTTAGAGATGTTGTTATGCCCTCCTTTGCAATGTTGACAGTCTGCTGCTCCATCACTTCATGAATAACAATATGGTCTGTCTCATCCATAGCACATGATTCATCACATACAAGATCCATTATTTTTTGTCACTACTCCGAAGGGTGCCGAAAAATATATGTTGGTGAAACCTCTAATGCATTGAGTCTAAAATAAAACAATTTCCAACTCCAAAGAAACCAACAAATTAAACATTGGAAAGAATAAATCTCATAAACATACCACGACCTCACCTTCAAGGACCATTTCATTGGGTGACTGGATCCCTTTGAAAAATAGTTGTCAGATCAACACCACTACTTCCTCGACCTATTGTGTAAAATCCTCGAGGTTCCACACTAATCATGCATTTCAACAACTAACTCTTTACAACTCCAGGATCTCCCATCAAACACACATGCAAAACACCTCTTATTTGCAAGTAAAATAGAAATGTGAGAAATACATATAGATTTTCCTTTGTACACAAACTCCAAAGACCAAATAAGAAAGAATAGCAAGGCATTTTTCTGAGATAGTCACCAATGGGGTAATCAAGTTTCTCTGTAAGAACTCTTTAGTAATATACCTTCATTCCATCCTTGCATTTTCTAGTTGGGGCACCAATAAGAAGCAAAAGAAGGTATTTGTTTACATCCTCGTGTCCAAATATTTCTGGAACCAAAGAACACACAAGCTTGTTGTAGATGTCCCCATCCTTAGCAAGCAATTTTATTTGTTCTTGTTCATCACCTTGTAAAACATACCTACAGTTGTTTGAAATTAATGAATAAAATAAGAAATATAGAGAAAACATGGATCAAATAAAAAATTCACTAAATGGCACATTTCAAAAAACTGCATATGCAAGACATGCACAACCAAAGAAAAATTTCTAATCTACCTACATCAGATGTGGAACTTTACATATTGAACCTTACATATCTATATAACACATACCTAATGGTATATTAACTTTGAAGACTGAATTTTGATGGAAGTATCCATCATATTGGTAAACCCACTTATTAAATAGCTACATGCATGATGTGTCCTGAATGTATTGATGACTAATTCCCTATAGAAGGAATTGCCAAACTTGTCTGTGAAGTCACATTGGAGAGGCAGTGATGAGGACTTCTCTCATTGGTTGGGAGGAGCATTGTCTTCCCGGTGGAATTTTTGGTTCACATGGATCATTAAAAGAAAAGAAATAAGTATTATAGTGGTTTATCTGTGTCGAATTTAAAAAAAGAATTACTTGTTAAGTTAGGCTCTAGATTGTGTAGAGTAATTATGTGTTCCTGAATATGAAGTTCCTTATAGGTTGAGTAGTTTGGTGGTACATGATAATCTATTGTTTGTGTCAGTGTTTGAATATATGATTATACATTTTTTGGGTGACAGGAAAAATGGAATTAGGGTTAGTACTTCGGTCAAATTGATAGCATTCAATAACCGAGTTACAATCCCTAATGATACAATAATCCGAAACATATGTAAACAAAGTTAAATTAAAGACAACCTAGTTAAAAGTTAGTATCGAGAAAAAATTATTCAGAAATTGATGTTTTGTTTTGTATCTGGCCAAACTGGAGCAGAGGGTTAGATTGTGAGGCTGACCCGAATACTAGTAGTCAGGGAATCAGTCCCTCAGACCTAGGGTTGTTCTCAATATTGATTAAAAAACTTAATAACATAGTGCAAGAGAAGTGAAAGAAAGGTGCTGCAAGAAAAACAACGAACGAATAGCTAGGGTTCCAGGTTTCTGAGCTCCATGGAGGCGCGCAAAGGGGGAGCTCCACTCCCTCCTACAAGTAAGATGTAGCCAGTCGCGGCAAGAAACCTTTGGAGCCTGTCAGAGGGACTGCTGAAGAAAGGAAAAAGAATCTGGAAGAGGATCAGGAGTTTACGAAACCAAGAGAGGTCAATAGCATGAAAGACAATGAGGAAGAAGACAAAAGACAGGGAGTAGAAAACAAGGCACAGAAGAGGCCATGCAAGCCTAAGACTGTCGTCACTCCTAGAGTAGTTCTAAATGATCCTACGCTACAGGCACATAGGGACCACATGAGGACCTATGCTATCATTTGTAAATTCATGGGATTATGGCCCACTGAGAAGGCATTACAAACGTGGATCAAATACCATTGGAAACTGAAAGGAAGCATAGACCTACACCTTGGGTCAAAGGGATTCTTCACGGTGGTCTTCACCAATATTGAAGACAAAGACAGAGTGTTTGAAGGAGGACCCTATTTCTATGCGACAGCAGGCCTCTACATGCGGCCATGGATGATGAACTTTGTCCTGGAGCAAGAAACTTTTACTTCAGTCCCAGTCTCGGTAAGACTCTACTCCTTACCTCTTGATTACTGGCAAACAGAATCATTAGCAGCCATAGGCAATAAACTAGGGCATTTTGTTAAAGCCTCTAAGGCCACCAGAAGAGGAAAATACACCTCCTTTGCAAGAATATGTGTAGAGATGGACTTATCGAGAGCCCTACCAGATGAGGTTATCTTGGTAGTTTTGATGAAGAATGGGTGCAAACAGTAGATTATGAACATATACCTTTCAAATGTCGCAGATGCCAAGAGCATGGACACCTATTTAGAGACTGCCCCCTCAGCAAGACAGAGAACAGAGGAAAAACAACAACAATGAAAGACACTGAGATCTTTCACAAAGTGGGTCATAGAGGAAAAGGGGGCAAAAGGGGGCCAAAGCAACAGCAAATAGAAGGGCAACAGGCCAATCTGAACAGGTTTCAAGTTCTTGAAGAAGAGGAAGAAATAACAAAAGAAGATCAGGTAATGGACGGAAGCACAGAGGAGAAGGAGAAAGAAGAAGACAGGGAAATGGCACAAGGTGTTTCTAAACAGAAGGAAACAATGATAAGCGATGGGGAACTTGAGATGGATCAAGAAATGACTCGGAGTGAGATGGAAACGGAGGATAATGAACTGCAAGAGATTCTTGAAAGAGAAAACATAGATCTTGAAGGATTCTTGAAACAGGGCACTGTTAGCGCTTGAAATTTCACCTCAGGCTGAAAAAGGTAAACTCCAAGGAAACATCAAACCACTTCGCCTCGTAGCTAGCCCTACGGGGCAAGAGAGGGCTCTCTCCGGTCTATCTCGGCAAAGATCTTCAACGGGCAGAGATAACCAATAAAGAACACTGATTTTAGGCTAGTAAACTGATAAAAAGGTTTGATTTGGGATTTTTAGGGTTTTGGTGGAAAATTGGAGAAAGGCAATTTTGGGTGCGGGGATTGGACACAGTTTTCGCAGGGGGTTCTTTGGGGCAAGGTAGGAGACTGTATTAATGCCTTTGAAAGATTTGGATGGATGAGAATGACTGGTGAGGAGCTAAGGAGAGCAAGCAATCACCTTGAATTCTCCTTAAACAGCTGAAAACATTGATATTAAGCAAACTTAAAGGCATAGCATAGCAACCATGAATTCTACCTTAACACTTCATTTGCCTAATTTGCAGAAGAAAAAGTAAGAAGATGATTCACATAAAAAACTTACAAGTACAAAGAGAAACACACCATCAATACATGTAACCACAGGAATCCCAAAAAGGACTGCAAAACCCTGGTCTTCCTTTGCCAAAAATTGCAGAGATACAATGAGTAATACAATAGAAGCTTTCTCCCTCAAGAGTCCAACCATGAAAATGACCAAGAAAGTACATAATATAGGCAATATAACATCTTTCCTTGCCTCTAGGGGTCGAGCTCACTATCCTAGGAGCTGTTTCAACCAATTCTAAACTGAGCACTGAAAACTAGGCAGTCAAAACAACTTGCCTCTATAAGCTAGGCAACCAATTCATTCATTAAATTTTTGCCTATCTCATGAATGAATCTTCTGGAAGAGATAAATGAGTGTCAAAATATCATAAAATTACATCATTTACAACAAGGAGGATCAAAATCCACTCCAAAAAGTCAAATCCAGTCAAAACTGCGTTTTGCTGAGCTGTAGGTGCATTTCTGTGAAAATTGCCCAACGCGTAGCGCCCTGATTCTGAACGCGTAGCGCGCCTTTGGAGCAAATTTTGAGGCATTTCCAGGTGTCCAAATGAGGCAAAAGTGGGCTTTTTGGAAAGGTCTGGATGTCTAATTTCCAGCCCAAGTGGAATTTCTGAATTTGGTGTCCATTTGCCCCTCCAAAATTGCAATCTCCCAAGACTACTTCCTGTGTGTCAAAAAAGTGGCAGAAAGTCATTTTTTGCTTGTTTTTTGACCTTCTGGAGGCTCAAAACTTGATGAAATCTCTTGGTAATTGCTGAGCAGGTGTATTTTTGCATGAAAAATCCAAAAATGTTGAGTTTTCCTGAAATGGAGTTGCCCATCTAAAGGGTCGCGCGCGGCGCGCTACGCATTGGTGAAGAAAACCTGTTTTTAGCCCAAAAATTCACAAGTGACCAAAAATGCTCAAGATTTTTTGAAATTTGTGCTGGAGTTGAGTCATTTAGCACCATGCTCCTTCAAGGAAGCCTCAGCCAAGATGTGGAGGGGATCGGGCCCTTTTCTTCGTTTTAGTGCCTTGGCCAACCGTCTTTTGAGCACCTTCATTCTCGCCTTGCATACGTGCATACGGGCCCAATAGTGGTTCTTCATGTTCCGTAGCAGGTCCTTATCTTTGTTGGCCTTGGCCAATAGCCTCTCCAAATGAGCATTGACCTGGAGGAGCATAGCCTCTCGCTCAACGGGTACCAAATCACCGGGTCTCTTGCGCGCCAAGTTGAGGTCTTCATGGATCCTCCGCAACTCATCAAGAGTGTGCTCATCTTCCAATTGCTTGTTGCGCTGCTCTAAGCAGGTGATTGTCCAATTTTCCATTTCCAACCTTTGTTGCAACGAGTCATTTTCAGCCCTCAGTTGCTGGATGATCTCCTTTGGCTCTAAGCTAGGAGAACTGATATCGAGGTCAACAACATCTATGCCTGGATCACCTGATGGCCCCTCATCAATTTTGGGTTGCTTGCCTCTCTCTTGTACCTATGCTGCTGTCGAAAACGAGGCCCCTTCCACCTGGTGTGGAGATAACACTCGCGGTGCTAATGAAGAAGGCGAGACCCCTTCCACCTGATGTGGAGAAAATACTCGCCGAGCTGATGCAAATAAGGCCTTGTGGCCTTTCTAATATGTGACCAATGGAGGGGAGCTGACATGTCTGGCCTCGGGGATATCATGCTGTCGTGAAGGTCCTCCCTCCTCATGCACAAACTCAGGAGGTGGTGGTGCTGTGAAAAAATCTCGAGAGATAAAATCCTCCCATGGGATACCCTGCTGAGCCAACTGATGCATGACCACAAGCTTGATCAAACCATAATGAAAGATGCTCCGGTGTTGTTGTGTTGGGCTCTTTCTCTGCACCAAGGGCACCATCCTCTCAATATTCCGGCACATGAAAAATGATATGTTCATCATCCATACCCATGTGAAATGCATCAACAAGCGGATATGGTACGAATACAAACGTGAAAATCTGCCCTCACAGGTGAAATAGTGAATGATGAGCCTCATCAAGGGAGCATACTCATCCCTCAAAAATCTGAAAGGAAATACACCAGTCATGTACCTCATGTACACAGGTTTAATGTAGGGCTCATATTGAAATCTGTCCAATAGTTTGTGCTTGTTCCACTCTTCTCCAACATTGGGTATCCCTGTTGCTTGAGCAACAATCTCAGGTGACAATATAAAATCCACCCCTGCAAGACTTACATGCCCGTCATGCAAATGCGAAACAAACAAGCGGACCAATTCCCTATGGTGCTGGATTTGAGAAATCCTCTCGCAAAATTCATAACATGACTGATGGCGGAAACATGTGACTGCAAGTGGACAAGCCTGCAAATAGGTCAAAGAGGTGGGCTCCTCTCTCACATGGTGACCACCCTTACCACCCCTGTGAGGCCTCCTTTGTACCTCAACCTCTGGTGTTGACTCACGGTCATCACTTTGCTCATAGTCGGTTTCGGTTTCTGACATGGTTTCAAGAGAAAAGTGGCTGAAATGTACTGCTGCTTCTGCTCAAATGACCTGCTATTTTTACTGTTGAAATGCTGCTTCAAGGGGACAAATAACACAACGGAGATGTTAGGGAAGGGAGACTTTTAAGGGGAATTAGGGAAAATATATGAAAAAGGGAATTAAGGGAAGGAATCATGACATATACAACATGATACAATTATAATTTGCCAGGGTTTTATGGGAAGTAGGGTTTAGGGTTATGTTATTGAATTTTAGGGATAGGGGTAGGGTTTTGGGCCTTTGATATTTTTGGTAGGGAGATTAGGTAAAAATGATAAGGGAGGTGGCTGGGATGTGGGGAAAAAATGGGAGTGAAAGAGATGACCTTGAGAGCAGCAAAACAAAACCCTAGCTTTACTTGCACTTTGACATTTTTAAGCAAATACACATGAACTTCTCATTTCAAATTGATGGCATTAAAACACATTTCCCATGCTCATTTTTCTTTATCAAGCAAAATACTTTGATGATCAGAGGCCTACCTGCAACCTTGAAGAAATTTGGGGTCGTTTGAAGCTTGTAGGCAAATTTTTTGTGTGTTATACCCCAACGCGTAGCGCGCGGGTCCTGACGCGTAGCGCGTGCCCAATGCGTAGCGCCCGTGTTTTTTTCCCATTGTGCTGACCGCCCCGACGCGTAGCGCCTGCCCAACGCGTAGCGCGCAGGTCTTGATGCGTAGCGCGCGGGCTCTGTCCACCAACTTGCACATTTTTCACACTAAATCGCCTTTTGCTCTTACTTTTGGAGTCTTGGAAGCAAATAATGATCAAATGAAGGGAGGGGAGCTTTTATAAACTTGATTTGAATTAATTTCCCCTCAAACCCACTTTCTAATGTTTATAAAATGACACTTTTCAAAATTTAAATGCTGCTGACTTATGGTTTCCTTTTTGTCCTGAAATTGGTTGAAATGATGCTTTTTCTTGAAAATTTTTGCAGAGGTAGCTTCTGAAGAGTCTTGGCAAAGGAGACCAGGGCTGCATGCCAACTTCTGGAGAGTTTGAATTTTTACAAATTTTTACAAAACATGAGAAAATGACCTTGCCTTCAAAAACAGGGTTTTTGAACTCAAGGTAGAAAAAATAGTTGTACAATATGAAATCCTTTGAAGTGATGCTTAGATAGACATCCCTCTGGCCTGCTAGGCATTTATTGACCTTTAAAGACATGACCTCAAAGACAAATTGGACCTAGGACCTTGACTTAAAAACAAGACCAATGACCCTATAAAGAATTTTATTGACTGAAACATCTTGAACCAGCAGTGCCAAGAGGGGAACATAAAGACACTTCTCCTCCATCAGGGTTATGGCATGCCTAATGGAATGCAATAAGATGACACTGATGAGACACCTACTAATGAAATGCAAAGAGCTTTGATCGCTGATGGAGGGCTACTAGACCGACTCTAACATGCACCATTGGAGGGGTAGAATCAGTACCTCAAGAAGATTCAATCGAGTACAGTAGCTGTATCTATGGAAAACTCAGGAAAGATAACAAGCAAGGAAAAACAACAATGAAATGCAGGGCAGCGAAGGAGTGAAAACTATGAAAACCACACCAGGATTAGCTCCCAGAAACCCAGGAAAGAAATGAGGCAAGAAAAATCAGAATGAGCTACTAATGGAATGTGGAAAGCTAATGATAGATTCAGGTAAGATGAAAGATCTATCCAGTTACTCTTTCACAAATCTTTAATAATGAATTTCACAACTTGGAATATTAGAGGCTTAGGAAGCAGGAGAAAATAGAGAATACTTAGCAATAGAATGAAACAAGAAGCTCCAGATATGATCTTTATCCAGGAAACTAAATGTTCCATTCAAAAAATCAAAGAAATTCATAGTAAATGGCTCAATAGATTTGAGTTTCTAGAAGTTAAAGCAGATAACACAACAGGTGGCATTCTCACTCTTTGGAATCCCCAAAAGATTGGTATAATAGATGCTGAGGCAACTAGGAATTACTTATCAGTGATTATTCAACCTGTAGGAGATAGCGAGACTTATCTGGTCACGAATGTTTATGGCCCACAAAGAATGGATGACAAACTCGGTTTTCTAGATTCTCTTGTAGATTTAAGAGACAGGCATGTAGGAGTTCCATGGATCATGGGTGGGGACTTCAACATGATCAAATCACTGACAGAAAGAAAAGGGGGAACAAGAACTTTAAGTAAAGATTCTACAGCTTTCCAAACTTTCATAGATAATATGGAGCTAGTTGACACAGAAATGAATAATGGCCTTTTACTTGGAACAACAAAAGAGGAGGGGAGTCTCAGGTAGCTTCTAAGTTAGACAGATTCATTATTTCAAAGGACCTTATGCTCATAGACAAGGAAATGATAGTGAGAATTCTCCCCTTTAGAGGCTCGGACCATTGGCCTGTACCAATGGAAGTACAGGGTATTGGAACCCCCAAGAATAGACCTTTTAGATTTGAGAATATATGGCTTACACACCCGGATTTTATCAGCAATATCGCAAGATGGTGGAAAGAAGATCTCAATGTTCAGGGAACAGGAATGTTTCTGCTCCACAAAAGACTAAAATACATCAAGCTCAAACCCAAAGTCTGGAACAAGAATGAATTTGGTAACATTTTTGCAGCGAAAAAAGAGGTTGAAGGTAAAATGCAGAACCTTAATCAAACTCTTATCACAGAAGGTTTTGATAGAGGCAGAAATGAACAAGTCACCAAAGTACATCAAGACTGAGAGAACTTATGTAAACAAGAGGAAATATATTGGAGACAAAAATCTAGAGTGCAATGGCTAAAAGAAGGGGAACGAAACACCAGTTTTTTCCACAGATCCACCATGGCAAACAGATCCCACAATAGGATCTCTTCAATCAAGGACGAGGAAGGTCATTTTCGTAATTCCCATGAAGAGATTGAAACTGTGTTAGTACAACACTTTCAAGGCATAGCGAAGGAAACCAATGCAGATAGAGATCATTTTATCCAAGACTTAACTAGGCATATACCTAGATTAGTTTCCAGAGAGGACAATTTCAATCTTAATAAGCCAGTGACTGAAGAGGAGGTAAGTGGGGTTGTTAAGGAGATGCAGAATGGCAAAGCACTAGGCCCGGATGGTTTTAATGTGGATTTCTTTAAAGCCTTTTGGAGCATTGTTAAACAAGATATTGTGCAAGTAGTTGAGGATTCTAGATTGGATAAAATAATTTTGAAGGCACTCAATACTTCTTTCATTTCCTTGATCCCCAAACAGGATAACGCTCTGACTCTAGACAGATTCAGACCTATAGCTTTGTGCAATGTGGTGTATAAAATAATATCCAAAGTGGTTGCCAATAGACTAAAACCCCTTCTTCCTACTCTCGTTTCTGTGGAGCAGTCAGGATATGTGGAGGGTAGACAAATTCTCAACAACATCATTCAAGCGCATGAAGTGGTTCATTCATTGTTAAGCCATAGGAAGGCGGGAATGATCATGCAATTGGACCTAGCCAAAGCGTATGATAAACTGAATTTGACCTATATTAGGAAGGCCCTTCTAGCCTTTGGTTTCGATCATAATTGGGTGAGGTGGGTCATGGCTTTGGTCACTTCCTCTAGCTCTTCAATTTTGGTCAATGGCTCTCCTTCCAAGACCTTTACTCCTTCAAGAGGTCTTAGACAGGGAGATCCACTCTCTCCCTTTCTCTTTATCCTCATGATGGAAGGACTTGGGCGATCCATTAAGCATGCTAAAGAAATGGGTAATATCAAGGGTATCCAGCTTTCTGAAACTGGTAAAGCTTTGACCCATCAACAATTTGTTGATGACACTATGCTGCAGGGTATCCCCACGGTAAAAGAAGCTCTTGCTTATAAACAAATCCTGTGAGACTTTGCCCTGGCCACAGGTATGGAGGTTAATCTTTCCAAATCTAAGATTTTTTTCTTTAATACTAATATTGCTATTCAGAGAAATATCTCTAGAATTTTAGGTTTTCAAAGGGAGGTCCTTCCATCCAAGTACCTGGGAGTCCCTCTAACTGATAAACCCCTGCACAAAAGCATCTGGGAGCCGCTCATTAATAAGATGCATGACAAAATCAAAAAATGGACTATCAGGTCTTTAAATTTGGCGGGTCGGTTGGTGCTTACAAAAGCAGTTTTGCAATCAATCCCCATCTTTATGCTTTCAGCTCTTCCAGCTCCAAAGGGGGTGTTACTTCAATTCAGAACCATTCAAAGAGACTTTCTTTGGGGGAAGGGGGAGGAGAGAAAGAAATGGGCCTTAGTAGCATGGGAGAAGATATGCAAACATAAAACCCATGGAGGTCTTGGACTAGATGATCCAGATGTTCTCAGCAAAGCTCTAGGAGCAAAATTATGGTGGCATTGGGTGAACGAACCAAAGGCTCATTGGGCTAGTGTTTGGAAGGAAAAATATGCCAGGTCTTGGCAAGAAAATGGTCACATAAGGATGTCGGGTAACATAAAAGGATCCCACATCTAGAATAAAGCATGGGAGAACAGAGACCTAGTGCATAAAAACAGTTTCTCGGAGATCAGAGAAGGAGACCTGGCTTTGTTTTGGGAAGATAAATGGAAACAAGAACCTACACTGTTAAGAGAGGACTTTCTAGCCCTTAAGAGAGAAACAGACAACAAAGGGCTTTTAAGGGTTAGAGATTTTTGGGAACAAACCAGTACAGAAGTCAAATGGAGAACCTGGAAGACTTTAGAATTAGGGAATAATAACCCCCTGAAAGCAAAAGCAGAAGCACTACTAATTATCTTGGAACAAAGGAAGATTTTGGTATCAGAAGGGCATGACCAACTTAGATGGGGCCACAACAAAGCAGGCACCTTCAATATTAAGGAGGCCAAAAGTCTAATGCTAGAGCATGACTCCAATAGACCGGACAAAGTGTGGTAGAACCTGTGGAGGCAGCAAGGTTGGATGAAAATCAAACTTTTCATGTGGTTGGTGCATCATAAAAAATTCTGACTTGGGACAATATTAGAAAGAGAGGGGTGCTAGGACCTTCTAGATGCCAGCTCTGTGAAGCTCAAGAGGAGACGAAGGAGCACCTTCTTAATGATTGCACCTTTACCTCTAGCTTGTGGGACGCCTTTGCCACAATTTTTCAAAAGACGGATAGGGACAGAGTAAGCATCAGAAATACCCTAAATAACTAGAGACGAAACTTCTCTGAGCATGAGTTTCTTAGCCTAGCTTGGGTTCTCACACCAGGCTTCATAATTTGGAATGTGTGGAAAGAAATGAACAATAGAATTTTCAAAAATGTTCGCAGCACCACCCAACTCATTCTTGAGAGGATCTTAAGACAACTCAAAGAGACGGTGGGCTCTTTTGTGAAAAACTCCCCAAAAAACCCTCCTTCTATAACAGAGATTCAGATTCTGGGTCGACTGGGGATGTAGGGCTTATTCCGCAGGGGATGGTCAAGAAGGCAATGAATCCTACTAACAAGCCAGATTTTTGGCATCCTCCCCCTCAAGGTTTTCTGAAATTCAACATTGACGGGGCCTCAAAGGGCAACCCAGGTCTTGCTGGTTGTGGAGGGGTGCTACGAGATGAGAATGGATGTATTCTTTTCATCTTCCATTGCCATCTGGGAAAAGCTACAAATAACATGGCTGAATTAATGGCTCTTGAACAGAGTTTAGATTTCCTGAAGCAGGACAATCTCCAGAACACTATTATTGAAGCCGATTCTGAGTTGATCATCAACTCGGTTAAAAGAATTTGTTGTGGATCAGAGCCGAAAAAAGTTTCAAGTCATTGGAGGCTAATACAAGTCTTTCAAAGGATACAAATTAACCTCCAAGATCTTCGCACAGTGAGTTTCACCCATGTTCGAAGGACGGCTAATAAACTGGCAGACATCATGGCCAATCAAGGAGTAGTATGTACTAAAAACAGGGTCAAGTTGACAATGCGAGAGATGTCTCAGAACATATGAAAGGAGCAGTGTTGTGGTTGTTATCACTCAGGTTTTTCCCCAGGAAAGCTCTAATTTTGTAAGGTTTTGTTGAAGTATATCAAGGTCTAAATCAGCAGAATTTTCTATATTTTCTTGTCTTCTAAGGCTCTTAGAGATCAAGTTAGGATTTTCAAAAATAGTCGGAGGATTTGGATCAGGATTTGACCTAGTGTAATGAGTTTTCTTCTTTGGAGCCAGCTTCTAAATGTGTTTTTGGTATTTTCTGGAAATGTTTAAAGATCACAGTTTTTGACAATATTCTGAAGGAAGCTCTTTTGAAATATAGGAGGCTTTGGGCTTTCCTTTGAATATGCTAAAACAGGGAAACTGATCAAATCTTTGAGGCAGCTGTTTAAAGCCTAAAACTAGACTGGAGATTGACTGAAGCAGCGTTTATTTACTCCTGTAAATGCACAGCAAAAACAGTTTCAAAGGCTACCTGGCTAACTTCAGACTCCATCTGTAGCTTTAGAAAATAGACAGCAGTAACAAACAGTCATTCTGGTCCCCAGTGGAGTCGCCAATGATGTTATCACTCAGGTTGTTCCCCAGGAAAGCTCTAAGGGGGGAATACGGCCAAGGTAACCACTAACCAGTCTTTTAGCTACAGATTCTAGCCAATCTGCAACCAAAGAGGGTTCTCTCTTTGTAATTTAGCTTTGTTTTGAAGTATTTTAGGCTAGTTATGATGCACAGGGTTTGGTTTTAAGTTTGTTGGATGGTGATCTTAAACAGAGCTGGGATGCAAGTCTAAAACAGTTTATACCATTGGGCAAATGGGGTCAATGAGGACGAACTACTGAGAGTGTTTTCTTTGATAAAGGGCAATACTACAGAGCAAGATAATCGATCTTGGAACAATTTTAAAATCTGGAAATTGGTGGAATGTAAGCCAGTGGATGAAGGGCAGTTAAGAATCCTTCATCATGTTGGCAGAGGGAAAGTGCATGAATATTATCAAGGAGCAGTAAAGAATTCCTAGGCAATATTCAAAGTGAAAGAATCAGTGGAAACAAGAGCAGCTAAGAATTCCTGTTTATGCTAACTCTGAAGAAAACATAATTAACAACAGAGATTGAACACAGAGTGTATTTAAACAAATTCTGGGCTATTCTTTTTCTCTATTACTAAGATTATGAAACATATATGAATTTTGCAAACACAGAAGACACAAAACGTAGTTTAGAACAACTTATTGATCCATAGAAAGACACAGGAATTCTGTAGTAGGTCCCAGAACATCAAATCCACATTCAGACGGTCCAGCAGCAGTGAACTTCAACAGCCTTTGTATTAAAAAGTCTCAGAGTTACAGCGCAGTCCAGAGAGAAAATCACCAACCCCGAATACATCTCATGGGGAGGTATTTATACAAAAAGGAGATACAAAATATCGTGTAGATAAGCTATCAAGCAATAACTTCCTTCACCTACTCTACAGAAGAAGTAAATGAGAGAAATGAATGCAGCAGTAAATGTTGGTGTGCTGGCTGTTTAGTTTGTCAGATATATTTGACTTTTTGGACTGAGTGAGTCGGCTGGTAGCTGTGTCTTTGTTCTGCGTTCCTGTGTTGCTGTCTTGGCCTTTTATCTGTGTGTGGTCTTGCATTAATGAGCTATAGTCCCAACCTGATTTCCTCTTTCTGTTGTTTTCATTCTTTGACAGGTGGCCCGTGCATTTGAATTTGCTGATATGTAGCTGATCAAAAAGAAAAAGAACCAAAATTACCTTGGTAAAACCTCCAGCATCCCCTGCCACCATTGGTCTGTTGGCAACTGATGTCTTTGTATTTTTATTAGTGTTTCATCAGCTTCAGTATACCTGTAGAAGTTGGGCTGGACTTCAAAAAGATGATTTATCTCATGTTCAATGTAGAACAAATTTTCTAATTTGTCATATAGACTCTGTCCAGAGGGAGGCACTGTGTCTTCTGAAATGCTTGATGATGTTGTAATTTGATTGGAAACATAGGTATTTACCCTGTTAGCATACTGTTCATGTGTTAACAGTCTCCCATTGCTGGTCAATAAGCTGGGTAACCCTTTGCTCTACAACATTGCAAACTTTTCTTTGAAGGCATTTATTTCTGTCTGCATTTCTTGGCATTTTCTTTCCATATTTTGAACAAAATTCCTCAGGGTCAGCACCTTTTTCACTATCAAAATGGTGTCTGTTCTGTTCCTGATATCTAGAGCTGCTAGTTGTTCTTTGGTATGAGTATTCAAAAATTGAATGAGTCTATTGGCCTGCTCAGGCATGTTTCCCAATGATGCCCTGGCCCTTTGAATCTCTACTCGGGCTATTTCTATCAATTGTATTTGCTCATGTATCATCTGAATTGATTTCCATTGGTCAGTGATAGACTGGCCAATTTTGGTCCACAAAATTGTTTTAATGTCTGCTAGAGGTTTATGAAGAGTGAGATCTTTTTCCAAGGATTTCACCTTATTCTCCAAGGCCTTTATCTCTCTGGTTTTCTCTGCCACTGTTATCTTGGATTTGTCATAGCTTACCTCTAGCTTGGCCAACTTTTCTTTGGCCTCTTTCAACTCTGACATTTGGATTTCTAGCTCTTTTACTGCTCTCATCATTTCTTCCATGCTCATGCTAGAGTCTGGTGCTGTTATTGCTGCTGCTACTGAAACATTTGTGGTTGATGTACCTGTTGTTGATGCTGGGATGATAGGAGGGATTGCTGCTGCAACTGTGGGAGGGGCAGCGGTGACTGTTGGAGCTGTTTCAGGTGGCTGGGAGGTCGACTCTCCCTGCTTGGCTTGCAATGCTTTCTCCAATTCTTGCTCCGTTGCAATTAGCCTTTGATTCATCCTCATCAGCAAATCCATCATATCTTCTTCTGCCTTTTCTTGTGCAAGTTCTGTAGTTTGTGGGTGCATGGTTGCAGGCAGTTTTAATTGCTTTCTAAGTGCAGCAATATCTTCTTCCTTTTTCTTTATAAGGGCTTTGATGCCCTTAGCATCCTTAGGATCATGCCCTAGCTCAATAATAATTTCCTCCAGGGTCTTTATTCTGTTGTCTTTAGCCAAGGAAGATATTTTTTCCAATTCCAATTGGGCAGATGTATTGCTTAATGACTCCTTCAATTGGTGGGCCAGCATTGCCTTGTCTGCCAATGTAGCATAGACCATTTTGCCTGTTTGCTTGTGCAGCTCAATTTGGTCCATTGGGTGTATGTCTTTGGTGAGGACTTCTAGATTTGTTTTTATGTAGTCCGCAACTGTCTGTGGTTGCTAAACTTTAGGCTTGAAATGACTTAAGATCATTTTTTCCTCCTTAATGTCATAAGCTGCCATCAGTCTTTGCTGTTTGGAGGGTGTTGTTTTGAGAAGTTGATCATAAAGCTGTATTCTCAATAATTCATTTTGGGCTTTAATTTCCATGAATGTTCCTTTAATACCAGATGGTTGCTTACTTTGCTGCTTTGAGGAGGACACCTCCATACCATGTTGCCTCTCCATTTCTTGCCTGTGAGAGCTGGTGGATGTTTGCTGGCTGGTTTCCCTCTCCTTCCTTGGACTCCCTGTGATTTCTTCACTAATTTCCTCTTCAGGTTGAGGATCTACTCTTTGCCTTTTGGCCTCTGGCTGCTCTGTTGACCCACTTGCAGGTGTGGTTTCTTCTCTGTCCCGTTTCTTGCTTCTTTCCTCATTGAGAGGAGTCTGTAATGCTGGTACCTGTGGTGCCTCTGTCTGTAGTGAAGGGGCTTGCCCTTGACCCTGTTCCTTTGAGGTAGTTGGCTGGTCTGTCATTGTTTCTTGCTCTGTATCTACTACCTCCTTGCCTTTTGTTGTCCCTGCTGCTGGTGTAGTCCTTTCTTGGGCAGCTTGTGAAGCTGCAGTAGTTGATGTGCCTTCTCCGACTTGCTGTGGCAGTTTGAATGACACCTACCCAAAAGAATCCAAGTCAAGAGTCTTTTCCATATTTTTCATAGTTTGCTCCATTTTCTCTTCCTCAGTGAACTGTTCAACTAGTGTGCCTTCTACCCACTCATCTTGGTTGGCAAATTGTTCTATTTCTAGGATTTTGCAATGTTCATAAGCTGACAGCCTATATTTTATTTTTCTTGCATTGATAAAGCCATTTGGGTCATAGGGTACCCACCAAAAGCTCCTTTTTAATCTGAGTTTTTCACCCAATATCTGATCGGCCTCTTGCCATCCTTCTTTTTTGTTCATGACATAGGGGCCTAGTTGGTCTCTGAATTTCAACTGAGCCTTTTTCTTGGTGCTATGGAAATGAGTCAAATCTGAATTGATAAATTGCTTGTAATATTCCAAGGCAAACAGTCTCATTGGCACATATCTTGGCAGCCTGTAGGGGCACAGCTCACAGCCATATATCCTGATGACAGTGTGATTCTGGTAGAAGTACCAGTCACCTATTTTGTAGCTTTTGGAGAGCTGCAATATTTTCTGCATATCATAAGACAGTCTAGGAGGAGGAGTTCTCTTTAGGAGAGAAGAGACTGGATAGACAAACATGTCAATGAACTCACAGTAGGAGTAGGGAGAGCTGTGGACTTCATGAAAGACTGAGGTCCAAAAAATCACAGACCTCTTTTCTCCTTTAGAGTCCAATCTTTTGATGGGGAATTGGAAATAGTCTGGCTGATAATACAGGAACAGATGATAGATGTAGGATGAATACTTGAAGACTCCCTCCCTATCTAGATTCAATAGTTGGTCATGTATCTTGCTGGCAATGAATTTGGCATAATTGTATTTGATAGCAGGGGGCTGCCCTGGGGTAAATGCGGACAGTAAGACCAATATAGTTTCATCAATATGTTCACTTGTCTTGAAACCCAGAACATAAGATATCATCTCAACCAGTAATTTACCCACTTCATTGAAACATGCATAGTGAAAAGGAGGTGGCTCTGTAGGCTGGCGATCTGCTCTCATAAATACTTGGGCAATTCGGGTTATTTCTGAGCTGGAGAGTTTGGGACCTTCATCAAGCAAAAACTTCATAGAAAGAGGGAACAGAAGCTAAGTTGGTTTGAAGTTTAGCATTTGATTGATGGAGTCAGGAGTTATATGAAAGAGGATGCTCCCAGATGGAGATTTGACTACCCTTTGAGTTGGTTCATAGTTTTCACAGCAGAGGTGAATTATCTCAGGGAAGATATTGACAGAGGGGAGGAAGTATATGGGTAGATTTGATTCCCATATCCCATTAAAATAATTGTTATTCAAATAACTGTTCCTCAGCTCACAGAATGTCTGCAGGTGGTTTCTATCACCAACCAACTCTTGGATTATATAATCCCTATCAGCCAAAGGTAGTGATTCCAATTCCTTGTGGGGTGCATTGAGAGGAGTGACATTCAAGGCTGTTGGAGTCTCCATCTTTAAATTCTCTGTGTTTTTTATTTGAATGTGGGTCTATGCAGCAACAGAACACTGAGTACTAGCTCTGAGGTTTTCCCAGGGAATTGCAGACTGAGCCTTATATAGAAATGGCCTCACTGTGTAAAATTTATAGAAAAGACAAAGTCTGCAGAGTTTAATTGGGAGGCTGGATAAAAACGGAGGAAATGGTGCTCTTTTGCAGGTGAGTTTGGCAAATTAACTCAATATTTGGGCAGTTTTGGAGATTTTGCCGGCGGAAATGGGCTTGAATTGCAGTTTAGTGGGCAATTTGCAGAGGAGAACAGAGTTTGCAGGTTTTCTTTGGAACAAAGGGTCACACAACGAATTAAAATGCAGAGATTTGTGGGTAGGAGCGCATTTTAATTCGAATTTTAGTTCTTCGGGTGATTTTAACAGAGAAATTTCGGAAAAACAGGGTTTACGGGTGAATAACGGGTAAATACCTGTTTTATAGGCGACTGGTACGAGCTGCGGGTACAATACTGAGCTGAGGGGGCCAAGTTTGCAGAGTGAATTCGCCTGGGTGGCGGACTGGAGTTTTGGTGGCGAATTGGTCGTAAGTTGCATGCACAGTCTCCGCAAACGAACAAATAGAAAATGAACAAAAACCATCACTTTCACGACTTTTAACACAATTTGGGCTTTTTCGGGCTTTTTGGCGCTTTTTTGTGATGATGTCATCATGACGTAATTTTGTCGTGTAGCGGGGTATGGAGGATGACATGTTGGATGACGTGGCGGGTGGCACGGAGGTGAGGTGGTGATGTCAGCAGGTGACATGGTGCTGATACAGAGTGGTGGTGGGTGACGTGGATGCGACGTCATCAGGTGACGTGGGTATGACGTCAGGGGGTAGGCAGCGGGGCGGTAAGCGGTATTCCCCGCACCGCCTTTGGGCCATGGTGGTTTCGGAGGGGAGGGCTCCGATCACGCTGGGAAGCCGACGCGTGGCAGGGGTACGGCAGAAATACCGCCAATCCCCCGGACGCTAACGTTCGGCGGATGGGAGCTTCCGATATCGCCGCCAGCCATTAGATCTATGGCGCTGGATCGGACGGTCGACGGGCGAGGTAAGTGGCGGAGGTTTATGATACGGGACCCGCGTTAATATTTCGGCATTAAATAATGTTTGTAGGGGTTTAAAACCTTTGATTATGGGTTTTATGTGGTTTATGCAGGCAGCTATGGTTATTTGTTTAACCAAATGTCAAACAAATCCCAATATATACATGCGCGCCAGGAGTTAATATATGGTTTATGTGGGGGGTTTCAGTGCGGTTGTTTATTTAACCGGATGTCAAATAAACCCCAATGTTTTTGAATGTGGAGGGGCTATTATTAAGGTCCCAAATGAACCAATAATTCCCCAAAACTTTGTTATAAGGCTATAGTTTCCAGGGGTAGGGATATTATGTATTTTTTGGGTTTTTTGTATAGTTTTTTATAGAATAGGGGTGGGAAAATGATAAAGGAGCTATACAATAGAGTCAATGTTAATATGATTTTATGGATAGATAACGCTAAGTTTATAAGGTAATAACTTAGGTTTTTTGGGAAATGAAGTAAAATGGTAAGATATTTTACACAAGAAATGTGGCTTGTTTTGACTAAGTAAACACAAAGTTCCACTTAGTATTTATCATAAAATGAAGTGAACTAGGACTACTGGGCAGATCCCAATGTCCTTGAGGGGATGTCAGTAAGGGTACTTGGGGGAATGAGAGGGGAAATTAGTCATGCTCCACTGTTTTACAACCAAACAACTGCCATGGTACTTGTGACATCCATGAGATATGTCTTTCTTGACACAACAAAAATGATCACAATCTTGCTTCTGCAACAGCAAACTGCCTACCCATCCTAATATACCTAGCATTTTTTCTTCCTTTTGATTGGGTGCATTTGGACTAGCAAACCCTGTCTCTATTTTTTTTCTTTTGACTGCCCTCCTATCTAAGTCTACCCTTATCTCTTCCAAGGGCCCAGATTAAGCAGTTGGGCTCCTTTGTTTCACTACCTATTTACTCATCTGCCAAGCTTAAACTGTTTGGACAGATCTTTATTCTCTATTCTAAAGACAAGTAAATCGAAACATGATCTAACTAGGATTGAACTGTCTGGCTATTCATCAACTGTGTCAAGAATCAACCACCTGTACACAATGAAGTTCTTCAAAAATGGAACAATAGTGGCATTTAAACTAGCACACTTTCCTGGTCTTTTTGGCTTGGGGTTCATTTCTATTATTTTTCTCTTGACCATTCCCTTCTTTTTGCCCTTTGATTTTTCTTTTAGGGCATACCCTCTTTTCATTTTTTAATTTTCTTCATTTTTTTACAAAATATGGAACCTTTGCAGCATGAAAGGATGAACATATTTGGCTCTTCTACAGTCAATCATGAAAAATGAAACCTATTGCTATAGGAACCTAACAGTGGTCAGGCAGAAGAGGACAATAAGATTTTCCATAACAGGACCATGGATATGGGACCTGATTGACTTTTTTGCACTTGTAAGAATGCTTTTGGCATGCAGGTTTCAGAATGGCAACAATGTACCAGAAGAGTCAAGGAGACAGCCGGAAATGGGAATTTTCATCTTCCTTTGGTCGGGCACCGGATTCCAGTCCTCCGTGGTAGATGCAAAACCATTTTTTATGTCGACGGTGCTTTTACCACCCTTGAGGCGGTTTTTTTTTTTTCGCACCACTTTCAGGATGGAAGTGGTATTTTTCATTTTGGTGCGATTCCACTCAACGCGCAACACGTGGCAGAGAGCGGGGAGGAAAAACCGCCACTCATCTCACAATAAACTTGGGGGGGTTAAGGGTGTGCGATATGATTTGCAACCGTTGGATCGTTAGCGATCAACCTATGGCCAGGATTGATCGTGCTAATTGTTGGGTCCGTTTTGGGGGTTATAGATTGAGCTGTTTGATCGCACCTTCTGGAATAGCAAGCACGCGGTGGATTTCGGGAGGAAAGATACACGAGGGTTAAGTGAAACTTGGACTTGATATTTTTATCAATTCAAATCTATAGTTTCCATCGGGTCCGTTCTTCCGGGTAATTGGTGTGCTCATTCGCCACCCAATTTGTTTCTCAGCCGCTGGATCTTTCGAACCAGATCTAACGACTTGATTTGGGCTTGTGCCTTTTGTATACTATCTCTTTTTATAATTTTGAATAGAAGGATTCGCCCTTGCCTCAGCCAAAAAAAGAAATAACCATGTTCACCAAAAATAGACGAATGCAAAGAAACTATAACAGTAGAATGAAAACTAGTATAATTTCACACCTCAAGTACTTAACCATGAATGGAAGAAAGAGGGTAAATATACATGTTATCAAATACAAGCACATTATGCTTGAGAATGAAAATAATTAATTCATAACACTGCATTAAAATTGTAATTAATATTATATGGAAAAAGGAAACAAAAGACTCGTCATCATGCTGCAAGGGTTAGAATACAAATTCCTATTTAACAAAAGGAGAGGGGTCATCGAACACTGCTCTGGTATATACATATGAAATTGTTCACCACAAAAATATGGGTAATTAAATGTACCCCAACTCCCTAAACCCCATGAACAATCAGTAAATATCCTAGCTCTTACAAGGCTACCTAATGGACCTAAGAACAAAGCCATGCATTTAAACAAGAAAATTTGACATTCAATAGAAGAGTCAAGCTCTGAAAACACCTGGAAGGGAGAAAATGGAAGTTAGTTTTCAGAGAGAGAACCTTTAAGACAAACATTGAACTCTTTGGTGACAAGTAACAACCCTTCCCAACAACATTACCTATGTGGAAGCAAGAAACCAGGTTAGCAGATTGGAAAACAAATAATGGAAAAAAGAACGAGAAGTGGAGATTAAGATAGGGCTTTCAATAAAATCTTTACTTGAAGAATGTACTACAACAACCTTTCATGGTGGACCTGCAACGAATAGGGAGATTCCACTAGTTAAAATATTATTTAACCCTAAACAAAGGAAGAAAGGTATCCATGATGTGGAGTCATACCTTCGAAACCTTTGACAAAAAAGGAACTAATAGAGACCTGGGAACCGAAGTATAGAACTTCAGTGTATCCTATTTGCACACTAAATAAATTAAAGAGTAAGCTCAACAAGAGGTGCACATATAAGTCTGAACAAGAGAAATTTCAACACAAAGAAAATGCTCCATACCCTTCAAACGAAACTAGAACAAGAGAAGAGCAGTTCTCTTGCAGGATTCTCTAGGTGGAAGAGTCAGGTGCAATGGAGAGGAGGGCGTGAATGACCAATTACAATGCTAGAGAGGGAGATTGCTTACCTTGTAACCAGCTCCTCCAATCTTGACCATCAGTGTAACCTTAAGTGTTCCAAGTTGTTGATCTTGCACTCATCCGAAAGCTATGAATGTGTTGCCATTTGGTGCACGTTGGCATACCTTCTCAAGGGTTCGGAAGGAGATGTGATTAATGACATAAAAAAATAATAACTAAGGTTTACTATGTGGCACATGGGAAATTGTTGAAATGTAAATGTTATCATATCATAACCTTCAATCAACAGGAAATGATTTGGTATGAGTCAATATAACAAAGTGATGACCAGATGTATAGTGTGATTTTTATTTTATGTTGAAAATATATATCGCTCTTATGTCATATGTAATATGTTCGATTTTGTGCAAGGTAATTTTATATGATTATTATTTTTTACTGTAAAACTTTGGTGTATGTTACATTGATTCTCCTTATTACAACAGGGACTCTCATAAAGAAACCCTGTTGGAGATGACAACCGACCTTTTGACCAGGAAGTGGTGGGCTCGGGCCAAAGAGTTGAAAGGTAAGTGCCATAAATTTTTCAATAACATTCTTGAAAGTTAAATCCAAATTTTATACAACAATGTGCTTTTTTGAAAAAAAATCCACAGCGAAATCAATCATATCAGTACAATGGGTACTCCTGTTGGAGATGAAAAGCGAGCTTTTGAGGAAGTTGTGGTGGGCTAGGCCAAGGGTTAAATTTGACAGGTCCCCCTACCCATCAAGGATTTATTTTTATGACGGTTTTGTTTTTAAACTGCCCTTCACATGAATTTTAATATTTACTTTTAGCTTGCGCAATATTTTTCATATAAAAACATAATCAATGAAATTTCATCATTTTTTATTCTAGAAATGCATTCATAAGGAATTGACTAACTATTATACTTTTTGGATTTTCTGGGCATTTTATTTGTATAATTCAATGAGTTATTTTCTTTCAATATCTTAATTATGTATTATTTGAAATGCATTTTTCAATACATTTATTTGAAACGCATTTTTCAATACGTAAATGGATTCAGCATCATCAAGAAATTCCAAGGGAAAAAAGTGAAGAGTGTCAATGTCAAAGTTGTGTGAAGAGTTCCAAATCTATCCATGAGTAAATTCAACCTTGTCAATTCCACGGGGGCTTCACTCAATGAATCTATGACATAACACGTGTTTTCGTGGCATACTAAATAATACCCTTAATTTGACTACATATTGGAAAATACCCCTAAAATTAACATTATCTAACCCCCTACCAATATGTACCCAATACATCTTCCCAATTTAAAAAACTCCTAGTTTCACTAGATATTGTAGGTATCCATTTTTTCATTAACATTTTTTATCCCCCTTTATATTTTTTCATTAACTTTGAGCTCTATTTTTTATACTTGCTAATATAAAAACCCTTTACCCCCTATTATATGCTCAATATATTATGTCAATTTTTATTGAATATATATCCTCCCATATGAACCCACGTAGTATGATATTGCTTCGCCAGCGAATCCCCTGTGGTTAATTCATAGCCTTAGCTCAGGGATAGCCTTTGTTGCAAAAATATGAAGTGCAACAAGAAGCTTATGGTTAAGTGTAGCATCCTTCTACAATGAGGTAGTGGTTATCACATGTACAAGGAATCAATACTTGCAAAAATTTAAGAGTACAAGAACAAAGTGTGTACTCCCAATGTACTAATCTCAATGCTTACATAAAACAACATAAAGAAAGAGAGCAAGAACAAAGACAAATAAAAAAACCTAACAAAGACGAATGATATTTTTGTACTAGATTATTCAAAATATCGATCACTACACTCCTTTTGTTCCTATGCAAAAGCATAAAGGTCAGTGGAGAAATTCGACACTAGCCCAAAAGACAAATGTATTTCAATAACAATTGTCAATTCTACATATGATTATTGCAATTCCAATTAGCCAAATAGAAGTAACACAATTGTCAACAATAGAACAATTCCAATTAGCCAAATAGAAGTAACACAATCGTCAACAATAGAAAAGAACCTGGTAAGGGTGCTCCTATCACAGGCAAAGACAAGGGAAGCTGGTAGTAGGAACCAACAATAACCATTAAAGCATATGACAAGGGCAATCCAAATAAAGGATAACCAAAGTAGTTGAACAACATGAAGCGAACATGCACCAAATTCATAAAAGAAAGACAACAGAAGCAAAGGGGTCCACTACCATCATAATTTCACAATAAGTAACAATCAATAGAAGTTGTTTAGATTGGTATGGATGAAGAATCTGTCAACCAAGGATATCATTGGAAGAAAGCCAAAAAACAATTTAAGATTACAGTGGAAGTTAAAGAAAGAGATGACAAGAAAAATAACACTACTAAGATAGTAAGGAAAAATAGTGATACTAAGAATGGAAGAGAAAGTGGGTAAAAATTACACTTTCCCAACAAAAGGCATCATGGAATAGGAAACCAAAGGCATTTCCAAGGAAAGCACAAGAAGGTACCAAAGAAAGTAGATTCTGATAAAGAACCATGAAAGTAACATCAAATACCTTGGAAAGGCAAGAGTAGAAAACCAATGTCCAAGGAATGAACTACATAAGACTAAGTAAATCCTAATAAAGAAGCAACAATAGAACAGAATAAAGAGAAGAAAAAGACATAAGATGAAGCAAATATGGCAAGAGGAGTTCCCACATAACAAGTTCCAACAAAAGAAGATCCAGAAACCAACATAGCGCTAACAGTAGAACCTAAGAAGGTAGCAACAAAGTTAGCAGTCACCTTAAAGTAATAAAAGTCCAAGGTAGAGGACTTCAATCTTGCAACAAAAAATTATCAACTAGCAAGGTCTAAGCATAAACCCTCCACCAGGGTTCCATTGTCATTGTGATCCACCCTAGCAGAATGACACAAATTTTAAAGGGATAAGGTCAAGTGAAGTCTGCAACAATTTTTCCAGATTCGCTACCCCTATACAAGCACTTACGCCAAAGAAACTCAAACATATGTAGTACATTCCCTTAGTGGATACTATATATACTAGCTGGATTATTTCTGGCTCAAGAAATTCGTTGGTGGAGGAAATTAACAAGAAATTGATTATAATTTTAAGTTATTAACTTACACAACATGCACCCTCGGGCCTCAATAAATGAGCCATGGAAGTTTCATGTATCTTTACCTCTTTCCAACATAGAAACAACTGAATGACAACCTAGAGCAATATACCACTAATCCCAATGGACAATGTGAGAACGTTGCATTTACCATTTTGAACAAAGAAAAAGGCATAATTAATTCTATTTCTAATTCTAATTGATCTTATCTTACATGCTTACAATTAAATTAAATTAAATTAATTCTAATTAATACTAAAATTATAACCCTTAATTTTAATTATAATTAATTTATATAATTTTATTTTAATGTTCTTTTGGTTGAGATTTTAAATGTCATTTAAGTTTTGAAGCCAATATAATCTATTTTTTTAAATGTGGCTTAATAAATGGATAAATTTAATTTGTTTGATTTTCTTTTACTTTTTAGTTAATAGATAAGATATTTTTGTTTAGATAAGATATACTTCTTTCAAATTCTAGAATGAAGTAAAAAATTAAAATAACGTAATTTTTTAAATATAATATTTTATAGTTAACAATTTTGTTAATTAAGTGAAATTATAATTTTTAATAAAATTTTAATTTAATTTAGAAAGAAATCATTTTAAAAGAAGTAAATTTATATTATTATTATTATTATCTAATTTGTACATATTAATCGGAACCATCATAAAACTATAAAATGCATGACTTGATGTGAAGAAAGATAATGAATAAGCATTTTGTACAACTTATTTTGATTTATATGAAATAGGCACAAGATGACAGGAGAACCTATAAAGGAAAGAGATGGTGAGGTAGTCTAATTATATAATATATATTTTTTTAAATTGTCAAATTTTAATGAAAAAAATTAAGTTTCTATTAATTTTAATAATGATTGGTTCTTTTACAAACTCCTAAACCATCATTCCATAATTTAAATTAATAATGATTGGTTCTTTTACAAACTCCTAAAACATCATTCCATAATTTAAAAAATATCATTTCATGATAAATATTATATATCCCTTAAAAATATCATAATGATGTTGAACAAATTATTCATAATCAGAATGAACAAGGATCACATTATAAAATATTTTGTATAAAATACTTACCCATAAAGATCTATGCATATTTATTCATGCTTGAAACCATAATGAGTAAGTACAAATATTACAAGTATATCTACAACCATGATGAAAACCATGTATAGTTTTTTCAAATGAATAGCCTATCAAATAATGTTTGGAATGGGCTCATAGTGGTTTAAAAAATTTAGATTTTTTTTTTTCTTTCCCATAATTTTTTATTTTTTTTTTCAAATACATTTTTAATAAATTTTGTTTAAAATTAAAATTAAAATTATTACAATAATATATTTAAATATATTTAGATTTTTTTTTCAAATATATGATGATGATGATGATGATGGTGGTGGTGGTGGTGGTGGTGGTGGTTAACGTATGCTCAGACCAAACTTTGGTCTATTGGACCTAGAGAAACAAATTATTTAGTTTGATTTAAGATTTTATTTTTATGATCAAAAAGCTTGGAGAGAAGCCTCTCGAGCTCACTATAATTTTGACATTGTAAAAGGCTAGGAAAGTCAATATTGCGATAGAGATTATGAAACTGAGATTTAATGTGGTTGTACGCGGAGCACTCTAAGAGGAAGTGGTTTTCATTCTCGATGTTCCTGTTCTCACATAGATGGCAGATCCTTTCCATCCATGGTGTTTTAGGAACTTCCCAATGACTTGTTTCACTATGGAGCTCATGAGAATTCGTTTTAATCTTTGCTATATTAATTTTATTCTTTGAGCTAGTTAAAATAGAGAGATACTTTTGATCTTCTAGGGTGGGGTTGATGACCTTCTTATAATAACTTAATTTTCTTTTAGTCGCTAAATCTTTCTCAGACCACATCTTTTCTTTGAACTTAAAAGTAACAATATCTTTAATGTTATTAATGTTTTGCAATGCATCATTTTTGTTGATCTCCCAATAGTTTAACCAGGCCCTCATGTCTTTATACCACCCCCATTTGAGCCTTAGGTGGTTTTGGCTGGAATTTAAAACTAGCTTAGGAAGTCTATGATCTCCTATGTTATTGAGTTTATACTTGTACAGCAGAAGCCTAATCATAGCTAGGCTCTCGATAGGGGAAAGACCTACTTCTATAAGGAGAATATGATAGGGTGTATTACTTTTAATTTTCAAGAAAATGCTTCTGAATTTGCTCAATCTTTCTCCAGGATTCTCTAAAAATGCTGCAACCCCAAACCTCACATCCATATATATATATTCACAATCATATCTAATTTATTTTTTAGATAGTGTGAATCTGTGAAAGATCTTTGTGTTCAAAAAATCTTTTATAAAATATATATTCACAATCATATCTAATTTATTTTTTAGATAGTGTGAATCTATGAGAGATCTTTGTGTTCAAAAAATCCTTTAATTTTTATACACGCTAAAGTAAATATATAATAATTTTAATATATTTATTGGAACTAAATATTTCGGATTTTAACTTAATATATACATTAAAACATATAATTTAAATAAAGTAAAAATAAAATATTATAACCAATTATAATTAAATCAAAATATTTAAAATAAATTATTATATCACTAACCCTTTCTATCATTAAATTCATTAAACTCCAAAACTCTAAATTATTATTACCACTAACCTTTTCTATCATTAAACTCCAAATAAAGGAAAAAATATATATACACGCTGAAACACCCCGCCACCACTTTCTCTGCTTCTGGTATCTATTTCATCAAGTGGCGGAAGCGAATCTGGCTGTCGCGTTCACATGGAGGGCAAAGAGAGAGCGCTCCAAGCCGCCCGTCCCCGAATCTGGCTGTCGAATAATATTTAAGAATATAATTTTTGTATTCACTTTAGAAATTAATATTTTTTTCTTTTATTTTCAAAAAAATGGAAAAGGAAATGCTTTCCATTTTTTAAGATAAGGTTTTTTAATTAGATAGTACAAATAGATATGGTTAATTTTCAATGAATAATTATAGGATAAAATAGAAGTAACTTTATTCAAATTACATAAGACTGTTTAAAATATTATTTTGGAAGTTTTTTTAGAAAAGATTTTTAAAGTAATATAAAGATTTTTTATAAAAAAAAAATTGGAATAAAATAATATAAATTATTATTATTATTAATGTTTTCTATATATATGCCTATGTGTGAATGATGGGGTATCTCTATTTGGAGGTTGGGTAGGGTTTAAACATTTATGTAGAAATTTTAAGATTTAAGATTTTTCTTTTATTTCATATTATCGGTGATTTCATGATCATTATTAACTGGTTTAATAATATTCGAAGATGTCACATGCACACTTATTTTAGAAGATGTTATGTTGGAATGACAATTGGAAAAATGAATTCAATTTTTATTAAGAATATTATACATATAAATACAATTTTGAAAAGGTTGGATTCACTTTCAAGGGTTTCTTGGACTTTAGTAATTAATTAAATAATGCACCATAACCCTAACAGCTTAGGTTTCCAACATTACACCCTTAATCTGAAGGGGAGTATATAAGAGTCTAAGAAGAGAGCTAAAATGGAAAAATGTATGACATCCAATGGCTGAATGTGCTATCTGAAATGGTAGTTTAAGAAAAAACCACAAACCAAAAGGTGGATGAACTCAAAGTCTCAACCATTGTTGGTTTAAGGCTAACCACCAACTCTTGAACTAAAGCACAAAGTAGTTCATGGAACAACTCCAAATTTGGCTAGAAGTCGAAGTCTTCCTCGAGAGGAAGTGTTCCTAAGGTCCTGAAAAGGGAGACCTACATCCTGGAAAATGGAGGTCTCAACCTGTAGAAAGAAAAGAAGAACCTCAACCTGAAAAGGAAGGTCTCAACTTGTGGTGGTTTAAGGAAGGCCACCAGCTAAAGGCATGCTCATGGGGAATTACTCTATCTCTAGTTACAACTATGAATCTGGTTATGGTTGTCTCTGGATGTATGCTCAGGTAGCAGGTTCAAGTTGTGGCTCGGACTCACTTTATAAATCTCTGAATGATGAATCCTCGAAGTTTCTATCTGGAAATCAAGCCCACCTCTATCAAATACAAGGTGAGAAGATGAAGAAATTTTCGCTCTAATACTAATCAATACTCGAGAACAAATTATGTGGTATGACTGGCATATCTTCTTAGTTGCTGAAGACCATTTCTAAGAAGTGATACGTCCAAGATGAATCTTCGTTCTTGCAGCAGTTTTGTTTCTGTAACATATGTTTGAATGATGAGTGTGCTTACCACAATACTCATAAGGATGAATATCAAAACATTGATCTTTCACATGGCCAACTCGATCGTGATGTTGGCATTTGAAAATATGTGGTTGTTATGCAACAACAGCAAGTGAAGATGGATCATCTTGAAGGAATCCAACGCTGTGAAACTAGATGGGCTTCAAATATTGTGGAATTTGAAATAATACAGACATGTCCAAGTCTATGAATCCTAAATAATATAGGCATGTCCAAGCCTGTGAATTCTAAATAATACAGACATGGATCCTAAATATAACAAACATGTCTAACTCTGTGAATTTTAAATAGTATAGACATGTCCAAGTCAATGAATCATAAATAATATACATGTCCAAGTCTGTGTTGGACATGTCTATTTTTTCTATTATTTAATATTATAGATATTATGTGATTTGTTGGGTTATTTGTTAGTGGGATGTTCTAGTTGACTCCAGTTCTAATTTATTGTTAAATATCATGCTCAATGGTGACATCTTGCTGAAAGCGCACTCTTGCCTCCATTGCATCTGGGTACACTGATTTGGCACCTCTTTACAACTTGTTTGATAACATGCATATCATAATCTTAAGTGCAGCCAGACCAACAACATATTGTTGCATAGTGTTTGTGTTGAGCTCCAAGTCTACGTCGGTAGCTACGCGCATCAGCTCATCAAAGTACATGTCCATATCTAGTCGGACTTGGTTCTTTGACTTTGCCTCGATGAGTGTGTCTATGGATGGGATCACATGCATGTGCACAATGACATCCATGCTTCTGAGCACACATGCATTTGAAGCCTACACACTAATGATGAGATGCAAGAGTTCCTCATAGTTCTGGATCTGACTGTGGATGTGTGCCTTCAATTCAACCACCTTTAGCTTCATCATCTTTGGAAAATGCAATGGGGCTCCTTTGTATCTCATTGTCCATGTTTGCATGCGATCGACAACAGTGTGCAAATTTGACAAGATGCGTGCTCTCCTAGCACAGCGTTGCTGCCAACCATTGAGATGGACAACTCACTTATGCATGGTGACGAATCTGGAATACAACATCTACATGACTACCTCGAGGGACGATACTTCATCCAGTATCACACTCTTCAACTTTTCTCTAAGGGATGATGTAACATGTTCTCCTCCGTGCTTGGTTGTTTGTAACTCCTTAGCCATGCAATCATTCTCAGCTATCAAGAATCGAACACTCAAGCTGGTGGCTTCGACATATACTCTGGTAGCATCGGCCAATGTTGTTGGATTCTTGCACACATTGGATATGATCACTCATTCTTCAAACTGCGCAGGAGATGTGTGAACATCCAGAGTGGGAAGTCTACATGACTGCACAACTCTGTGTTGTGACTCGTCGAAATATATGTTGTGCATCTCCGCCTCCGGATCGTCTCCAAGGATCTATGTGTCTCCTTGATTGCTTGGGACTTTCTCTGCTTCCAGATCTGGTGAAGTCGTTGGGGTGACCTCTTGGTTCTGAGGCATGAGGTCAATATCTTGATCTAACTCTCGTTGAACCATATTCGTGTCCATCTGCTCTATCATACGTTCAATCTCTTGAGCTAAGTCTGGCTCCTGAGACTGCTCACCCTGTCTGCTCTGTGCCAGCTCCTCGGATGAGTCTATAACCTGTATGGGCGCAGTTTCATCAATTTGTGCATGTTGCGCCTCCTGTTGTACATGTTTCTGTTGTGATTCCTTCTCTCTTCTGCGCAAATCTTGTTCTTCCCGGAGTTGTCGCTTCAACTCCTACAACTCCCTTTATGTTTCCTCCATCCTTTGTTTCTCTCTTAGCCTTTACGCGATCCTCTTGTCGCGTTGTCGCCTCTTAGCCTCAATCTCCAAAGTTGCTTTCAACACAAGTGGATCTGCTTTGAGCTTGTAACTTTGTTCTACCTCTGGACTGTCAACAACCTTTCTCTTTCCTTTGTCACGAGAAGTTCTGCTACCCTCTGCTACTGCTCATGATGTTGCTCTCCGAGATACTGCTTCCCTCTACTTTGCTAACCACTCTGTAGCTATGCCAACCGGTTCATTGAGCCTAGATAAGTGATAGTAGTATCTCCATGGATCTTCCTCAGGCCAATGACATGCCTCGTGGATCCAAGGAAATTTCACTCTTGCATAGTGCTCCTTCACCAAGCAATTCGAGTCATACGGATTGAAACTTCTAGTGTCGAAGGTGAATCTCTTGAACTCCTTCCTCTCGGCCTTAGCATGCTTGAGATTCTGTATCTCATACAACCCACTCTGCAAAGGATGAGTTGGCCAAGGTGCCTTCTTCTTCCTGTGCAGTCTCACTGAAAACCCTATCGAGATGTGATATAACACCCCTTGCATGACAAGATTTTCCATGGAAAACCTCGGTAAAACAGGCGAGGCCTTCTCCGTGATGTACATACGTATGAAGGTGCCAAGGGGTGAGGCATACCAATCTATTATGTCGATCAATGCCTCCATTGTCGCCTACGACATGTAAGGTGGATCCTTCTAAAATATCATTTCGTACACTGGGGTGACAAAGTGGTCTGAAAATTGTATGATAACTCCATAGAAGCTACATTCAGAGAACAATTTGTAATAAGTGTGCATAGTGGTTTCCGAAGGCGTCCATGCCCAACCCAAGCATGTGAATTGCTGACGGGCACAGATTGCAACTAGTATGTAAGCGGACATGTATATCTTTGCTTGTTGGCCCTTGGGTGGATGCCGGGCTTCTGTCACCTATTCCTTCAACCTGAGAGCCAACATGTCAGACTAGTTGAAATGTCTTCCTTTCCTAGCGAGTTGGTCCAACACAATCACCCAACTTTGCGGAAAGGTCTCTGTGCTCTCTTGGCCATATAAGCGGCATGCAAAGATGACCAAGTACTGATATGCCTTCTGTAGTATCTTCATCTTGTAAACCTAGTTGGGTGTTTTCCTAAACTTGGCTAGCTCTTTCGCCCAACTCTTCAAGATATCTCTTGATTTTGCACTGTTGATGGGTCTGCTGAAGGGTTTCTCCATTGTGATGACCGACTCTGGCAAGTGATACATCTCCTAAAAGTCCTTCACCCTGAAGGTAGCAAGTTGTGTTCCACTGGCACTGCTCAACGCCATTGTCTCGGGATTAGTATGTGAGACAATCCAGTGGATCATGTCCGCGCATGGAAATGCAGGATACCTACATGCAATCTGGTACAAACGAGTGTGAATGTTGACATAGACCCTACGGCCTTCCAGATTTTCCTCAAATGTACCTGAGAAGGTTTCATTGATGTCCTGCTATTTCATCTTGATATCCTTGTCTATGAACAGCTTAGTGTCTTCGTAGATAGGCAAGCTCATAGACACTTGCACAACAACATCTCCAGTTGCACTTTCGACGGTGTCCTTTGAACCTGCGCTCTTAGAGGCCATTGTACCTGTAGTGCTGAGAGACGAATGAACACTTGTGATACCTGGAGACATAACAACACTCATGGAAGGATATTTGTCAGTTGAAAACCAAAATAACTTTGAGGACTGACATGCAACATATTCGGGTGAATGACTCGGAAGATTGCACAATTTTCACTGGGAGGCTGGGAGACTGACTGCCAAAACTGCACAAGGCACAGTCCGGGTTGTCAGGAGGATGATTGACTGTTGGAACTGCACATTGCACTTTCCATCCTGCCCTGCTGAGGACTGAAACTGCGAAATCAATGACATGCAAACCCAACAAACACAATTGCGCAATTTCTGGGGCTAGCATGGCAATGTCTCCTAGAATTGCGCAAAGAAAGCCTAGAGGCCAGTACTGGGCCAGATTTGCACATTTTCTGGAGGGAAGGTAGAGCCTACACTCTCATAAATGTGCATTGCTAGCTGGGCAAGGAAAGGTCGGGGCCAAGGTAGCCAAGAACTATCGACGGGCGACTGAAAACGTGAAAAGTTCTGAATGCATGGTGAAGCTGAGTGTAAAAGAGAGTGAGTGATCATGCATGCAAACAGTGAGTGCAGGATTTAGAAAATGAGGAAACATGCATGTGTGTGAAGCAAGTCACTGCAACAATGACCGTAAGTGCAGAAACAATGTCATGCATGTGACAGTAGTGAGATGCAATGAAAAACTTGAAACATTTCTTGTACAAGCTAACATGCATTAAAACGACATTAGGCATTCAACAAAACCAAGAAAACGACATTCGTACAAAGAAAAATAGAAAAAGCAACAGAAAAGTAGCAAAACACATGAAAAACAGACTTACTGAGAAAAAGTAGAGTTAAATGTACCAAAGACTCCTAGATGCGATGTGGGATGTCATAGCTCCAACATCGATGTGAGCAATGAGCTCTGCAGTGTCGAATAAATAAGTTTGATAAGGATGAGGCTTATGACGCACATGCCACAAATATAGGAAAAACGACACTTGGTGAGAAGTTTCAAAAATGATCTTTGCATGTAACCTCCAGCTGCTAAAAATATATCCCTAAAATATAGGGATGCTTTTTTCTTTTTCCCTTTTCCTTTTTCAAGAAAAGCAGCCCATGCATGCAAATCAGGATTGCTTAGTCCTGGGGGGAACTGGTCAACCTAAAAAAAACATGCAACACCCTGCAAGCCTTGAAAAGACAATTGTACAAATTCTAGGTCGAGCAAGAATGGTTATCCCTCTTGCATTGCGCAATTCCTGGACTAAAGGCCTGGCTGTCAGTAAGAATTGCACAATTTTTGAGCTGAAGCCCAGTGCTGGGCTGAATTGTACATTTTTCAGAGGGAATGTTGCCTGGACGGATTGTGCATTTCTGGAGCCTAACAGGCAACCTAGTAGGATTTCACAATTTCTGGAGGGAAGGCTGGTTCCCTTCCTAAATTCTGTAATTTTCTAGGTGAGCACCTCAGCCAGAAAAATGACTAAGTTTGGAATGTCAGCCCGTAATTTGGAGGAAAACAAGTTGACATGCATAGGCTGGCAGGCCACTGAAACTTAGTTGAAGCCTATGTATTTGGACAGTGCAAGACATGCAGCTAAGGATGGTTGGTATGGAGGCTCCAAAATGAAATTAAGGCAAAATTTTGGAGGATGGTTGTATCTGCTACAACAACGTGCTCATTCTATTGAGAAATCGATCCCTCTTAGATGGATGTTTGTCTTAGATGGTAATGATATAAAAAGAGGAAAAAAATGAAAAATACAGATTCACAATTACATAATGCAAATTTTCATTTCCTCAGGTTTCCAGAATTCCACTACACTTCTTTCCATGCCTTTTTTTAAAAGGTTAAATGGTTAACGGGGAACTAGCAACCTCCCTAGATATATGTAACAACCTGCAAGCCACATATATCATAAATTCATAGTTCAACCTAGAACCGAGACATTCAGAGACCACTAGAAACTGGGCTTGGGATCCCAAACTCCAACAGGACGCCTATCCTTACTATGATGGTCCATGATTCCCCACATTGGATTTGAAACCGAGTGGAGGGGATAACATCTCGATGAGACAACCACCCCATCGTCCCAAAAAGAGACACATTTTCCCATGCATTTTTAATGATTAAAGTCTTTAGGTAGTGAAGGCATTACACCTAACCTGACACTACTCATTGGGACAATCTGCTACACACAGAGTGGGCATGTCACCAAACACTTAATCTAACATGAAGCAGGTAAGACTTATTTTCGGTATATATATATCTATATATATATATATATAAGGAGTGGGTAAGTTTATCCCTTGATTTATTTGCCTCAAAGAGCACACTTGGTGATTATGGCCCGTCATCCATTTCTGTAATTAATACAATTTCTTTTAACTGGTGATGTCATTTTAGCAAAAGTAAAATTTAATTATGAGATGTTTTTTTACTTTTTTAAAGAAAATTATTTGGTCAATTTGTTTTAATTTTACTTAGAATTCCTTGAAGTTGTAAAATTTAACTATATAATTTACAAAATTCTTATGTTAAATATTTTTTTAAAATATTAAATTCATTTCTAAATTCAAACAACATTTAAAAAAAAAAAAATTTCACAATATAAAAAATTGAAATAAAATAAAATAAAAGAAAGTATATTATCAAATCTAATAATAAAAAAACTAAATGTAATAAAAATAAGAAAAAAACTTTTTATAATTACATTGTTCCTTGTGACTCTCAAAAGTTAATCCAGTCGCAATTATTGTCCTTTTGGGAAATTATATATATATATATATATATATATATATATATATACATATAGAAGGTTTAAACATGTAAAATTTAATTGTAAAAATCACATTGTTTATAAATGGAAAGGAGTATGGGTGAAAGATAATTATGATAGTCTATCTCATACAATCTTACTCTCCACCAACTCCTTTTAACAACATTTTAGAATCTCTTTTGACCAATCTTTTTCGGCAACATTGGAGTCCTCTCCTCTAAGGACATTCAGGCTCCTCTTACAACTATTGGAAGTAATGCTTCCATGTTTTGTCATGAGTTGTCATTGCGAGTTCCCAAACATTTCTATTGGTTATAAAAAGGTTTGATGGTTCTTAAACTGGAAGCCCCGGTGTTTGCAACATCAATTATTGTGTGTTTTTATTGGTTATGAAAAGGGTTGGTGATTCTTAAACTGGAAGCCCCAGTGTGCGAAACATCAATTTTTGTGTGTTAGTGAGGTCAAGTTGTTATATCAACTTTTGAACACATTTAGTATCCATACCTCCATCCCAGCAACTAGCAGATAACCGAAAGTGAAATCTTTGACAGATGGTGGTTGGTCCATAGGATGGTTCATTACTTGACGACTCTTATCGTGGAAGACATAGATTATCCTTGTTGTTGTAATATGTGTTTTCAATGTTTTCATGTAAGTATTAAGGGAGGGTATTGGAAGTAATGATTCTATGTGTTATCATGAGTTGTCATTGTGGGTTCCCAAGCGCCAATCTAGATTTTGTTATTTCCTATGTATGAGTTGTAGGCATGATATAGATGTGTCAAAGTCAGCGATTAATGTCCTATATATTTGTAACTATTGTGATCAATAAATATATCACAGTGAGTGATTTGTATTGTGTATAATCTCTCTCTACTCTCTTTCATTTTTCTAACAACAACAGGGAGTGAAATTCAAGCTCCTCTTACATCATAGTTGGGAGTGGATTCATTTACTCACTTTTGATATCTGATGAAGAAACAAGCACAAAGAACAATCATTGGTTTTATATTTATTATGTAGCTTATTAGACGCCAAGTTGCTGAACCATCAACACATGGCCTTCCACCCATTCAAGAATACATTGAGTTTGTTCATAAAAGGAAACTGATTGTACTTAGATAATGTGGTGATGGTAAAAAAATCATGGGGGATTCTGAAAATATTTGTCTCCAAATGAAAAGAATGGCAATCTATGATGATTTATATAGTATAACAAGAGATATTTATAAATGGAATGGTGTCATGTAGATTAAGTGAAAAGAATTTTCCAGTGTAAGAGAATCCTAATATGAGATGTAAATTTTTGCGGTGGGTTTAGGATCCATATTTTTAATTTGGCTCTAATACCACGTGTAAGACCCATTAACATTTATTTGTCACGTAATTTCAAAGAAAAAATAAAAATAAAACATATTTGACAATTCTATATGTGTGTGTCTGTGCGCGCGCGCATGCATTCGTGTGTGTATGTCTTACAACATATCAAAAGCATTAAAAACCTGTAAAGAATTTGATTTATGGAAATTTACATAAATTACTCAATAACAATAAGAATACTTGGTTATTGTGGCTCGATTGTAGTGTTCATGTCGAGATTACCTGATTGAATATGCCACCTTGCCAACTAGGAAAGTTTATCCTACTTCTTACCCTAGGGAACGTCCACAAGTTCCCTAGCCTTTCGAGCATAAGTCCAACCACAGTTGTAGTGCGCTTGAGCTCTTAGTCCAACGTCGTTCCCACTACAGTTTCACTATCTAATTCCATATTTAACCTCTCCTGGTTTCTTCCCTCCTCTCGATTCTACTTCTCACCCTTTCCTCCACATGGCCCAAACCAATTAAAAAAACACCAAAGGCACTATCCCACTTGACCTCCCCACTCGTTGCACTTATGCCTCCCCTTGAAATGAATGTCAATCATCCATCATAATTGCCACCCACTTAATATATGCCATAACTCTCCCTCGCCCCCATCTTCAAATTAATTTGAGGAGGCAACTTGGCAATGAGCAATATAATATAAGAATAAAATATTAATATTTAATCATGCCAGTCAATGTTATGGAATCACAAGAATCCATTCAACTAAATATTAAATAATCAATGTTTAAATATAATGTAATAATTATAAATCATAATTTAATAATTATAAGTGGTGATTGAGAGTTAAGTAACCACTAATCAAACTTAACTATTAAGCAAGCTTAAAGTTAACCTAAGTTTTGATCATTAGTCGAGCTTAAAATTAATCTTAACTTATTCACTAATCAAGCCTAATTATTAATTAATTGTCAAGCATAATAAGCTAGAAGATACTATCACGTTCTTGCTAGCTTGGATATATAGCTAGCATAAGCATACCTCTTATGTATACTAATAATACATATCATTGGTTTGTTATTAACACAATGTAAGATAATAGGATTAAGTAGGGGCTTTACAATTTTGGTGTGCAACTCGAATTGGTTTATATTTTAGCAATGATTTTCTTCTACTTAAGACCAAAAAATACTTTTAATATTCTAAATTAGGGTTAACCACCTCTCTACAAATTGTTATCTTTCTATATTCCAATTGGTTTTGCAAAATAACATTAACATCTTTCTATATTCCTCAATGATTTACAAAGATTAAACATCTTTGTATCATCCTTACTTGCCTACTATTAATTTTATGTATCTTTAAAGTACTTTTAAAGAAAATTTATATTATTTTTAAAATATTAAATATATAAATAATTAATTCAAATAATTAATAGTAATAAATAATAAACAAAAATTTAAAAAGATATAATAAATAAGAGTTTTAACATTTATATATTTAATTTTTTACCTGAAATATTTTTATAACTCGGTGTTTAGAAATAAATATTAATTAACTCTTCAAAAAAATAAAACTAACGTGAAGAAATTGATATCACTAGTAAAGGTAAAACCGAGTTCCAATATGCAGTGAATCAAATCTCTAAAAAATTTAAAACCATTGATATAAAAATACTAAATTTTAGACATTGACATCACTAGTCAATGTAAACCAAATTCCAAACCCGCGGTGAACCAAATCAATTGGATAAGTTGACGCACTTTGGAGGCCGGTACAATCCACAGAAGTTAAGTCGATTCTCCTCCCATAAAGAACGTGGACTCCCATAATGAAACCCTGTTGAAGATGACAACCGACCTTTCGACGATGGAGTGGTGGGGCCGAGCCACACATTTGAAGGGGAGTCGTCTAATAAAGCGGAGTAAGGTCGAGGAATTGTTTGGACGGTTAAAAGTGGTTGGAATTTGGACAAAAAATTTTGTAGAGGCAATGTTTCAATCGTGTTTTTGATGGTGGAAATGAATTCAGCACCATCAAGAACGTGTAGAACACCTAAAATTTTGAAATTTAACAACTATAACTTGAATTTACAAAAATCTTTGCCAAATTTTCTCTAAATATAACCAGAATTTCCATAACTTTCCGGATAACTCTTCCGCCTCTAGACTACGTGCTTGGAAAGTAAGTGTACGATTTAGATAATATTTTTGAAAGGTAAAAATTTGCAGAAAGAAGGTTTAAGTCGAGTTTTTATCGTTAAAATGGATTCAAGATGATGGAGTGGTGGGGCCGGGCCCCACACTTGAAAGGTAAGTGTACGAAATTTTTAGATAACGTTTTTGAAAGGTAAAAATTTGTAGTTAGAAGGTTTGAGTCGAGTTTTTATCTTTAAAATGGATTCAAGACGATGGATTGGTGGGGTCGGGGCACTACGAAATTTTCAGATAATATTTTTGAAAGGTAAAAAATTGCAGTAAGAAGGTTTGAATTGAGTTTTTATCGTTAAAATAAACATTTAAAATTATGAAATTTGACCATAATTTTCTTAACAAATTTGAAGATTGAATAAAATACGACAAACCAATCCGCGAAATCAATCTCCTTTACTACGGCGGGATACTGTCTGCCATAAAATTCCTGTTGGAGATGACAAGCAACCTTTCGACGAAGGTGTGGTGGGCTGGGCCACGTAGATAAAAGGAATCTTCTATCTTGTTTTTGAAAGACCTAGTTGAGACTAGAGTGCAGGGAAATTGTACTATATGTTGTATTATTTACTGGAGTGTAAATATCATGCATGCATCAGAGATCGATCCTATGTTTGGATTGCGCAGTTTTGGAAGCATGAATTCCCTTTAAATATGGGCTATTCATCCTAGGAATTACACAAGAGATTAGGGGCTTGGAGAGCTGCAGAATTGGCTAAGTGTTGGCCAAGAGCTAGCTTGTGCACTAAGAGAGTTGAGCATACTTGTGTGGAATTGTTATATTGAGAACAAGATTTGTATCTTCACTCATATTTCTGATATATGCAATACAGATAGTGGGGTTTTGTGAAGTGGCTTTTCTAGATACAACTTGTGGTATGTGCCATTGATTTATCTTCTTCTTGTTCATATTTCTTTCAATCGATCTATTGGCTTTTGTTGGTTGAAATTAGAAGTAGATTCTTATCCTATGCTTTAGTACATTGCATGAGCTTGTGAATCTGCATGATTTTCTACAGAAATGTGGATTCTCTTCTTTGTAAAATACTAATTCATTTTTGTCATTTATATCATAGGAAATGTAAATAAGATTGCAACAACAACTCTTGAGGCTCAACCTTTCCTCAAATGCATTATCCCTTCATGTTGCTCAACCTTTCCTCAAATGCATTATCTCTTCATGTTGCTCAACCTTTTGTTGGATAGTGCCAAGATCACTAAATATGGTAATCTCAAAACTATCCAACAAAATGTTGAGAAACATGAAGAGATAGTGCATTTGAAGAAAGGTTAAGCACCTCAAGGGTTGTTGTTGCATTCTTATTTACATTAAGCACCTCAAGGGTTCTTGTTGCAATCTTATTTACATTGATTGTGATATAAATGACAAAAATGAATCAGTGTTTTACAAAGAAGAGAATCCAAATTTCTGAACACTTGTTTTACTCATTTTAGAGTCAAATAACCATGGAAAGATTAACATAATAAATGGAGTAACCTGATGCAAACAAAATTGTCCTCAACTATTGGATTGTTGCAAAAAAAAACTAATGTTGAGGACAAAAATAATAATGAGAAAGAGGCACAATCCAATGGAAAAATGCATCAAGACAAAATCCAATTGTACAGTACCATGAGAAACAGGCCCTGAGCTAAGTATAGATTACTGGTGGAAAATTTACAAGAAACACAAATTAACAAAGTAATTATCATACCCTCCATGAAAGATTTAGATTCAAAATAATTTACAGTTTGATCATTTCAACTGACCTGATCAATATTGAATTGGAAACATACCTAACCATTATTACACTATTTACATCAATAAATCTAATCAGTGAGAGTATGGCTTTTATGCCTCATTTCAGCAATTGCCTTGAAGGATGAAACCCCTCCCTAAGAACATCAGAAAACCATACACTACTATGATTAGCAAACTAATTTTTGTTCATTAAACACTACAAATAGATGCAACTTCAACTTCTCGTGTCCTTGAATATTAAATTTAGTTAATATTGAATTTTTGAGGCAGTAAAAGCTATGGCTAGTGTAAGGATTCTCAAATTTCGACTTGTTTCCTTGCAAAATTTTCATGTTTCATCTCTGCATAACTTCCCAAAATTTGACTTAATAGAAAAGATAAAAATACATAAGGCGCCTACCTATATTAACAGAACAATAACTTCATTCCTAATCTTTTCATGTGACATGCCCATGAAAATATGTTCATAGTTTAGAACACACCACTATTCAAGAAGCTACGTTCGTAAAAAAATTGTTTCTCCTTTACCATTTTCAATAAATGAAGAAATCACATCAATTTTTAGATACAAGGGATAATTTTTCAAATATTTCCACCTAACAATAAGATCATTACAACTAAAAATAATTCAGAGCATACCTTTCCTTATTTCAACCTTTCCTATCTACCTGGTTCCATGCTTTGTTGCAAACTTAAATTTCATATGGAGATTTTATGTAATTGATGAGAACTAGCCACCAATTTTCTTTAAATTAAAGCTTAAAAAATAGTTGAAGGTTAAGCTTAAAAGAAAGAAACATAGGAAACCGTGTACAATAGAAACCATATAGAGTTTATCTAGAAACACGTATTTTTTACATAAGTACATATAATGACACTTCATAATAGAACTCTTGGCTATTTTCCCAATGTCTTGTTCATGGAACTCCACATGCAATCACTATTCATAATACAATTATTGACACGTCTAACCTCATGAGTTTTCCAAGAGGAAACTCATCTTTCAATTTCATATCAGTTAAAGGATATCTAAAAAACAAAACTCTCTTTGCTAAAAGAGTTGAACAATGAGGATATTTACTTTATAGCTATATGATCCATTATTCGCTTGTTGGACATTTTAGGCATAAATAGAATGAGTATCAAATGTATTGGGATCAATTTGCCACACATTCAATGTTGCATACTCTTCCCATCACTCCTTTAGTTGAGCTTCAGTGTAAGTCTGCATGCGAGACACCCAATTAGATGCATCTAAACAAACCTTGATTAGGAAATTTGAACTAATGATATTTGTCATGCTCTATACAGTCTATGGAGAGTACCTTTCAAGAAATCTAGTTCAGGGCATTAGAATAACATACATCCATAGTATTCATTCTTGAAGCTTCATCCCTTATGATTGAATAGATGTCAGATATGGTATCTAGACCAATTTTCTTTGTTTTGTCAGCATATAAGGAGAAATTTGTCATTTGCATAAGCCTGAGGGCTTCATCTACATCACTACTGTTTCTAAGAATCTAAGTCAACTTAGGGTCTGTGAACAATAAATCTAGACAAAATAAATAGACATAAGCTTTTGACAATAAACGGGTTTCTGGAATTAAAAGGCCAAATTTGGATTAATTATGTTTCTTAGTCACAAATGCACTCTAGTATTGAAAAGATGAGAACTTGAAAAGTCACTTCTCCTAGAATTCACACATAACACTAGGTAATTCCACAAAGGAATAGATAAATTACCATTGAGATGCAAAAAATGCTTAGAAGTGTTCTAGCAGTGGTGTAAGAATGTGGTGCATCACTTTGTGCTTTTTCTTGTCTCATGGAAGAATAAGCACTAGAAATATATTTGGTAAGGTCTTTAGGCATAGAAGGTGATACCCTTCTTGTCACTGCTATATGAGCCCTAGAAAATATTAACCATCATAAGATTAAAAACTACTCAGCATTAGAGTACGACAATTCGAGCATCAATATATAAAGAAGAGGTGACAACAACTCACCTGAGGATAGAAGACTGGAGAGGAGTAAAGCCTAAAGCTGGTGGCTCACACTTTTGATGCATGTATAACACATGTTTTTCGATTTCTAGATCACTATCCATATTAACTTTATCAAGTATCATCCACAACAAGTCAAAACGAGAAAGAAATGCTGGAGGAAGTTTGATATTCTCTGTAGGTGTTCTTCGTAGATCATATCGACCCCTACGATAATGAACAAAATAGTATAAAACAAAACTCAAAATTAAAGTTCCAGCACAAAAGTAGGATACAATGTAAACTAAAATACAAGAAAGAAAACATGAGCCATAGTTTCCTTTCAAGTGAAGAGTATATAAGGAACAATTAATTAGCTATGGAAATAAAAGCAAGAAAAGAAAGTTGAGAACACTATATATAGTTAAAGCTTAAATAAAAAAACTACTACTTGAAAACAAGTAATGTAATTTCTTTTATTATCTAAGAGTAAGGAAACAAAATCATGGTAAAAATAGATCATTAGGGGATTTTGAGGTCTAAAATGGACCTCCTAAAGAAATTATAAAATAATAGTGGAAATAATAAAAAAATATTAGATTACATTATCAAACTTTAGAGGGAAAAACAAACGTGTTTTTCAACTCGTATTTTCAACTTATCTCCCTATGGGTTTACTCAAATTTTGAGTGGAAACACTCATTGAATGCAAAATTTGATTACTCGTCTAAGGAGTACCCATGTTGCATACTTTTGATAGACCCTACTACACAAAATATGAGAAATACATGAAAAATGTATTTCTCATTTTTCATGTAGCGGGGTCCATCAAAAGTATGCAACATGGTTACTCCTTAGATGAGGAATTAAATTTTGCATCCAATGAGTAATCCCACTCGAAATTTGAGTAAAACCTTAGGAAGATAAGTTGAAAATATGAGTTCAAAAAGTAGTTTTATTATTTTATTATTTTTTAATCTTTTTACTTTTTTACTCTAAAAATGGTGAATCATCCCCCATGGTTGACATCATCATCTTGAATCCTATTGGTTCTTATAAGGTTTATTTTTGTTGTACTCTTTTCTTAGGAGTCCCATTTTAGACCTCAAATTTCCCCTAATGTTAATCGTTTTTTACCAATTCGAGTTCCTAAATAGGAGAAAAATTAAGGGCACTAGGATCTTTGTACAAGTCAACATATGAGTTTAAAGAGGTTTCAAATTTCTCCATCCTTCAATATATCCTAATGGTTTACAACTCCAAAAATGAAAATGTACTTCATACTTTTTTATCCAAGATCCAGAACTAAAGAGCACATAACAACTTTAACAAGGCAAAGTCGAAAGAAAGGACACAAAAATGCTTTAGCTTAAAAAAGAAGAAGATATGAATGAATCCCCCAATAAGCACAACATTCCAATTACATGTCTCTTCTATAAAAAAACATTGATAAAATAAAATCCTTTTCTTCTATACAAGACACCTTCCGTGCGTCCCACTACGTTGATGCATTTCCATGAGATCTATCTCTAGAATTCATGACATTCACAAACTCATATTCATGGTAGCTCCTGATATGAATCTACCTTCAAATTGAATGATAATAGCCGTAGCAGCATCTAGAACAATTATTTATGCATTTAGAGATGTTGTTATGCCCTCCTTTGCAATGTTGACAGTCTGCTGCTCCATCACTTCATGATTAACAGTACGGTCTATCTCGTCCATAGCACATGATTCATCACATACAAGATCCATTATTTTTGTCACTACTCCGAAGGTGCCTAAAGATATATGTTGGTGAAACCTCTAATGCATTGAGTCTAAAATAAAACAATTTCCAACTCCAAATAATCCAACAACTTAAACATTGGAAAGAATAAAGCTCATAAACATACCATGACCTCACCTTCGAGGACCATTTCATTAGGTGACTGGATCCCTTTGAAAAATAGTTGTCAGATCAACACCACTGTAAATCCTCGAGGTTCCGAACTAATCATGTGTTTCAACAACTAACTCTTTGCAACTCCAGGATCTCCCATCAAACAGACATGCAAAACACCTCTTATTTGCAAGTAAAATAGAAATGTGAGAAATACATATAGATTTTCCTTTGTAGACAAACTCCAAAGACCAGATAAGCAAGAATAGCAAGGCATTTTTATGAGATAGTCACCAATGGGGTAATCAAGTTTCTCTGTAAGAACTCTTTAGTAAATATACCTTCATTCCATCCTTGCATTTTCTAGTTGGGGCACCAACAAGAAGCAAAAGCAGGGATTTTTTTACATCCTCGTGTCCAAATATTTTTGGAGCCAAAGAACACACGAGCTTGTTGTAGATGTCGCCATCCTTAGCAAGCAATTTTATTTGTTCTTGTTCATCACCTTGTAAAACATAACTACAGTTTATGAGAAAATTCTTCGACGTAAATCACATGATATTACATTTGTCGACGCGTTTCGAACCAACGAGTGTGGTTCATCATCAGGACAAGTTGAAGAATCAGATCTAGGCTGCATGTTAAATAGTTAGAGAAGGACCTCCAACGGTTATATTTGACCAAGCAACGGTTAAATTGACTAGCTAACGGCTATATTTGACTTGGAAATGGCTAGTAGGACAGGACCAATGGAAAGGAGAGCAATTTAATTAAAAATTAAAATAAGTTAAAGTTAAATAATTTCAATAATTATTAAATCAATGGTTATCAATACTAATAGTATTACATTAGTATTTTCTCTTAAACTTGATATGGATCACAGAAGCCTCAATTCAACAATACCTACAGTTGTTTGAAATTAATGAACAAAATAAGCAATATAGAGAAAACATGGATCAAATAAAAAATTCACTAAATGGCACATTTTAAAAAATTGCATATGCAAGACATGCACAACCAAAGAAAAATTTCTTATCTACCTACATCAGATTTGGAACTTTACATATCTATATAACACATACCTAATGGTATATTAACTTTTGAAGACTGAATTTTGGTGGAAGGATCCATCATACTGGTAAACCCACTTATTAAATAGTTACATGCATGATGTGGTCTGAATGTATCGATCACTAATTCCCTATAGAAGGAATTGCCAAACTTGTCTTGTGAAGTCACATTGGAGAGGCAGTGCTGAGGACTTCTCTCATTGGTTGGGAGGAGCATTGTCTTCTTGGTGGAATTTTTGGTTCACATGGATCATTAAAAGAAAAGAAATAGGTATTATAGTGGTTTATCTGTGTGGAATTTAAAAAAGGAATTACTTGTTAAGTTAGGCTCTAGATTATGTAGAGTAATTATGTGTTCCTGAATATGAAGTTACTTATAGGTTGAGTAGTTTGGTGGTACATGATAATCTATTGTTTGTGTCATTGTCTGAATATATAATTATACATTTTTTGGGTGACAGGAAAAGGGAATTAGGGTTATTACTTCGGTCAAATCGATAGCGTTCAATAACCTAGTTACAATCCCTAATGATACAATAATTCCGAAACATATGTAAACAAAGTTAAATTAAAGACAACCTGGTTAAAAGTCAGTATCGAGAAAAAAATATTCAGAAATTGATGTTTTCTTTTGTATCTGGCCAAACTGGAGTAGAGGGTTAGATTGTGAGGCCGACCCGAATACTGGTAGTCAGGGAATCAGTCCCTCGGACCTAGGGTTGTTCTCAACATTGCATAAAAAACTTAATAACATAGTACAAGAGAAGTGAAATAACCATATTCACACGAAATAGACGAATGCAAAGAAACCGTAACACTAGAAAGAAAACTAGTATAATTTCACACCTCAAGTACTCAACCATGAATGGAAGAAAGAGGGTAAATATACATGTTATCAAATACAAGTACATTATGCCTGAGAATGACAATCTTTAATTCATAACACTGCAATAAACTATAAATAATATTATAAGGAAAAAGGAAACAAAAGACTCGTCGTCATGCTATAAGGGTTAGAATACAAATGCCTGTTTAACAAAAGGAGAGGGGTCATTTATCGACCACCGCTCTAGTATATACATATGAAATTGTTCACTACAAAAATATGGGTAATTAAATGTACCCCAACTCCTTAAACCCTAAGAACAATCGGTAAATATCCTCGCTCTTACAGAGCTACCTAATGGACCCGAGAACAAAGCCATGCATTTAAACAAGAAAATTTGACATTCAATAGAAGAGTCAAGCTCCGACAACACCTGGAAGGGAGAAAATGGAAGTTAGTTTTCAGAGAGCGAACCTTTAAGATGAACATTGAACTCTTTGGTGACAAGTAACAACCCTGCCTGAAACATTACCTATGTGGAAGCAAGAAACCGGGTTAGCAGATTGGAAAACAAAGCATGGAAAAAAATCAGAGAAGTGGAGATTAAGATAGGGCTATCGATAAAAGCTTTACTTGAAGAATGTACTACAACAACCTTTCATGGTGGACCTGCAACGAATAGGGAGATTACACTAGTTAAATTATTATATAACCCTAAACAAAGGAAGAAAGGTGTCCATGATGTGAAGTCATACCTTCGAAACCTTTGACAAAAAAGGAACTAATAGAGACCTGGGAACCGAAGTATAGAACTTCAGTGTATCCTAGTTGCACACTAAATAAATTAAAGAGTAAGCTCAGCAAGAGGTGCACATATAAGTCTGATCAAGAGAAATTCCAACACAAAGAAAATGCTCCATACCCGTCAAACGAAACTAGAACAAGAGAAGAGAAATTCTCTTGTAGGATTCTCTGGGTGGAAGAGTCAGGTGCGACGGAGAGGAGGGCGCGAATGACCAATTGCAATGTTAGAGAGGGAGATTGCTTACCCTATAACCATCTCCTCCAATCTTGACCATCATTGTAACCTTAAGTGTTCTAGGCCGTTGATCTTGCACTCATCCCAAAGCTATGAATGTGTTGCCATTTGGCGCACGTTGGCATACCTTCTCAAGGGTTCAGAAGGAGATGTGATTAATGACATAAAAAATAATAGCCAAGGTTTACTATGTGGCGCATGGGAAACTGTTGAAATGTAAATTTATCATATCATAACCTTCAATCAACAGGAAATTATTTGGTATGAGTCAATATAACAAAGTGATGACCAGATGTATAGTGTGATTTTTATTTTATGTTGAAAATATATATCGCTCTTATGTCATATGTAATATGTTCGATTTTATGCAAAGTAATTTTATATGATTATTATTTTTTTACTGTAAAAATTTGGTGTATGTTGCATCAATTCTCCTTATTACAATAGGGACTCTCATAAAGAAACCCTGTTGGAGATGACAACCGACCTTTTGACCAGGAAGTGGTGGGGTTGGGCCATTCTTGAAATTTAAATCCTACAACAATGTGTTGTTTTGAAAAAAAAATCCATAGTGAAATCAATCATATCAGTACGACGGGTACTCCTGTTGGAGAAGAAAAGCGAGCTTTTGAGGAAGTTGTGGTGGGCTAGGCAAAGGGTTAAATTTGACAGGTCCCCCTACCCATCAAGGATTTATTTTTATGACGATTTTATTTTTAAACTACCCTTCACATGAATTTTAATATTTACTTTTAGCTTGCGTAATATTTTTCATATAAAAACATAATCAATGAAAGTTCATCATTTTTTATTCTAGAAATGCATTCATAAGGAATTGACTAACTATTATACTTTTTGGGTTTTCTGGGCATTTTATTTCTATAATTCAACGGGTTATTTTCTTTCAAGATCCCAATTATGTGTTATTTAAAATGCATTTTTCAATACATTTATTTGAAACACATTTTTCAATATGTAAATGGATTCAACATCATCAAGAAATTCCAAGGGAAAAAAGTGAAGAGTGTCAATGTCAAAGTTGTGTGAAGAGTTCCAAATCTATCCATGACTAAATTCATCCTTGTCAATTCCACGGGGGCTTCACTCAATGAATCTATGACATAGCACGTGTGTTTGTGGCATATTAAATAATACCCTTAATTTGACTACATATTGGAAAATACCCCTAAAATTAAAAGTATCTAACCCCCTACCAATATGTACCCAATACATCTTCCCAATTTAAAAAACCCCTAGTTTCACTAGATATTGTAGGTATCCATTTTTTCATTAACATTTTTTATCCCCCTTTATATTTTTCATTAACTTTGAGCTCCATTTTTTATACTTGCTAATATAAAAACCCTTTACCCCCTATTATATGCTCAATATATTATGTCATTTTTTACTGAATATATATCCCCCAATATGAACCCATGTATTATGATATTGCTTCGCCAGCGAATCCCCTGTGGTCAATTCATAGCCTTAGCTCAGGGATAACCTTTGTTGCAAAAATATGAAGTGCAACAAGAAGCTTATGGTTAAGTGTAGCATCCTTCTACAATGAGGTAGTGGTTATCACATGTACAAGGAATCTATACTTGAAAAAATTTAAGAGTACAAGAACAAAGTGTGTATTCCCAATGTACTAATCTCAATGCTTACATAAAACAACATCAAGAAAGAGAGCAAGAACAAAGACAAATAAAAAAACCTAACAAAGACGAATGATATTTTTGTACTAGATTATTCAAAATATCTATCACTACACTCCTTTTGTTCCTATGAAAAAGCATAAAGGTCAGTGGAGAAATTCGACACTAGCCCAAAAGACAAATGTATTCCAACAACAATTGTCAATTCTACGTATGATTATTGCAATTCCAATTAGCCAAATAGAAGCAACACAATTGTCAACAATAGAACAATTCCAATTAGCCAAATAGAAGTAACAAAATCGTCAACAATAGAAAAGAACCTGGTAAGGGTGCTCCTATCACAGGCAAAGACAAGGGAAGTTGGTAGTAGGAACCGACAATAACCATTAAAGCATATGACAAGGGCAATCCAAATAAAGGATAGCCAAAGTACTTGAACAACATGAAGCGAACATGCACCAAATTCATAAAAGCAAGACAGTAGAAGCAAAGGGTCCACTACCATCATAATTTCACAATAGGTAACAATCAATAGAAGTTGTTTAGATTGGTATGGACGAAGAATCTGCCAACCAAGGATATCATTGGAAGGAAGCCAAAAAACAATTTAAGATTACAGTGGAAGTTAAAGAAAGAGATGACAAGAAAAATAACACTACTAAGATAGTAAGGCAACATAGTGATACTAAGAATGGAAGAGAAAGTGGGTAAAAATGACACTTTCCCAAACAAAGGCATCATGGAATAGGAAACCAAAGGAATTTCCAAGGAAAGCACAAGAAGGTACCAAAGAAAGTAGAGTCCGATAAATAACCATGAAAGTAACAACAGATACCTTAGAAAGGCAAGAGTAGAAAACCAAGGTCTGAGGAATGAACTATATAAGACTAAGTAAAGCCTAATAAAGAAGCAACAATAGAACTAAAGTAAAAGAGAATAAAGAGAAGAAAAAGACATAAGATGAAGCAAATATGGCAAGAGGAGTTCCCACATAACAAGTTCCAAAAAAAGAAGATCCAGAAACCAACATAGTGCTAACAGTAGAACCTAAGAAGGTAGCAACAAAGTTAGCAGTCACCTTAAAGTAAGAAAAGTCCAAGATAGAGGACTTCAATCTTGCAACAAAAAATTTTCAACTAGCAAGGTCTAAAGCATAAACCCTCCACCAGGGTTCCATTGTCATTGTGATCCACCCTAGCAAAATGGCACAAGTTTTAAAGGGATAAGGTTAGGTGAAGTCTGCAACAATTTTTCCAGATTCATTACCCCTATACTAGCACTTAAGCCAAAGAAACTCAAACCTATGTGGTACATTCCCTTAGTGGATATTATATATACTAGCTGGATTATTTCTGGCTCAAGGAATTCGTTGGTGGAGGAGATTAACAAGAAATTGATTATAATGTTAAGTTATTAACTTACACAACATGCACCCTCGGGCCTCAATAAACGAGCCATGGAAGTTTCATGTATCTTTACCTCTTTCCAACATAGAAACAACTGAATGACAACCTAGAGCAATATACCACTAATCCCAATGGACAAAATGTGAGAACGTTGCATTTACCATTTCGAACAAAGAAAAAGGCATAATTAATTGTATTTCTAATTCTAATTGATCTTATCTTACATGCTTACAATTAAATTAAATTAAAATTAATTCTAACTAATCCTAAAATTCTAACCCTTAATTTTAATTATAATTAATTTATGTAATTTTATTTTAATGTTTTTTTGTTAGAATTTTAAATGTCATTTAAGTTTTGAAATCAATATAATCTATTTTTTTGAATGTGGCTTAATAAATGGATAAATTTAATTTGTTTGATTTTCTTTTACTTTTTAGTTAACAAATAAGATATTTTTGTTTAAATAACAGATAAGATATACTTCTCTCAAATTCTAGAATGAAGTAAAAAATTAAAATAAGGTAATTTTTAAAATATAATATTTTATAGTTAACAATTTTGTTAATTAAAGGAAATTATAATTTTTAATAAAATTTAAATTTAATTTAGAAAAAAAATCATTTAAAAAGAAATAAATTTATATTATTATTATTATTTAATTTGTACATATTAATTGGAACCATCATAAAACTATAAAATGCATGACTTGATGCAAAGAAAGATGATGAATAAGCATTTTGTATAGCTTATTTGGATTTATATGAAATAGGCACAAGATGATAAGAGAACTTATAAAGGAAAAAGATGGTGGGGTAGTCTAATTGTATAATATTTTTTTTAAATTGTCAAATTTTAACCAAAAAATTTAAATTTCCATTAATTTTAATAATGATTGATTCTTTTAAAAGCTCTTAAAACATCATTCCATAATTTAAAAAATATCATTTCATGATAAACATTATATATCCCTTAAAAATATCATAATGATATTGTACAAATTATTCATAATCACAATGAACAAGGATCACATGATAAAATATTTTGTATAAAATACTTACCCATAAAGATCTATGCATATTAACTTACACAACATGCGCCCTCGGGGCTCAATAAACGAGCCATGGAAGTTTCATGTATCTTTACCTCTTTCCAACATAGAAACAACTGAATGACAACCTAGAGCAATATACCACTAATCCCAATGGACAAAATGTGAGAACGTTGCATTTACCATTTCAAACAAAGAAAAAGGCATAATTAATTCTATTTCTAATTCTAATTCATCTTATCTTACATGCTTACAATTAAATTAAATTAAAATTAATTCTAACTAATCCTAAAATTCTAACACTTAATTTTAATTATAATTAATTTATATAATTTTATTTTAATGTTTTTTTGGTTAGAATTTTAAATGTCATTTAAGTTTTGAAATAAATATAATCTATTTTTTAAAATGTGACTTAATAAATGGATAAATTTAATTTGTTTGATTTTCTTTTACTGTTTAGTTAATAGATAAGATATTTTTGTTTAAATAATAGATAAGATATACTTCTTTCAAATTTTAGGATGAAGTAAAAAGTTAAAATAAGGTAATTTTTTAAATATAATATTTTATAGTTAACAATTTTGTTAATTAAGTAAAATTATAATTTTTAATAAATTTTAATTTAATTTAGAAAAAAATCATTTTAAAAGAAGTAAAGTTATATTATTATTATTATTATTTAATTTTGTACATATATATTGGAACCATAATAAAACTATAAAATGCATGAATTGATGCGAAGAAAGATAATGAATAAGCATTTTTTACAACTTATTTGGATTTATATGAAATAGACACAAGATGACAAGAGAACCTATAAAGGAAAGAGATGGTGGGGTAGTCTAATTGTATAATATTTTTTTAAATTGTCAAATTATAAAAAAAAAAAAAAAGAGAAGAGAAAAGAGAGAGAGAAAAAGAAAAAGAGAAAGAAAAAGAATAAATGCCAAGAAAGATAATGAATAAGCATTTTTTACAACTTATTTAGATTTATATGAAATGGACACAAGATGACAAGAAAACCTATAAAGGAAAGAGATGGTGGGGTAGTCTAATTGTTTAATATTTTTTTAAATTCTCAAATTAAAAAAAAAAAAAGAGAGAAGAGAAAAGAGAAAGAGAGAGAAAGATAGAGAAAAAGAATAAGAAAAAGAAAAAGAATAAGAATAAGAATAAGGCTGTCGCGTTCACATGGAGGGCAAGAGAGAGCGCTCCAAGCCGCCCGTCCCCTTCTACCTGTCGGGAGCAGCAGCTGCACGGAAGCGCCACACAGGGGTGACACGTATCGTCTGGTCCACTCGAGAAATCTCCTGAGTCCTTCCCAGGCTGTCGCGTTCACATGGAGGGCAAAGAGAGAGCGCTCCAAGCCGCCCGTCCCCTTCTACCTGTCGGGAGCAGCAGCTGCACGGAAGCGCCACAGCGCCACACAGAGGTGACACGTATCGTCTGGTCCACTCGAGAAATCTCCTGAGTCCTTCCCTTCCTTGCCATCGAATCCGTTGCCTCACACCATCCTAAACTTCTTTGCCATTGCCTTGCAATTTCTTTCCGTCAGCTCTGTAATTGCGTGCTTCTCCGCGGGCTTTACATAACAGCAGTTCTCTCTTTACAACTCAGGAGCAAGGCATTGAGGTGGTTTTTTTGTTCTTTCAGGGCATCAATAAATATTGGAACGTTGGCTTAAAGCTTCTGGATACCCAAAATTTGACAGTTGTTACCTGAATTTATAATGCCGAAATTTCCATAATTTTGAGGGCAAAAAACAGTCGCGTTAGGCTACGGCACAGTCGGGTTAGACTACGGCATAAATATTAGCACAAATTCCTCCCTCCTATCCCCTGCTCTGACAACATTCCTGTCCTGTGTTTCGCGATATCATGGAGAATCCCACAGCCGGTCATAGGATTGTACCTGTTACAGAAACACTCATGCCCAGAGACAAAATGGCATTCCCAGAGAATAAAATAACTTTGTTTGCGTTTAAGCTTGCCTCTCTGGAGAAGGTAGCCAGCGGGCTCGGAAAGTTGGCCTTCCTCTGGGCCACCGCCGTCGTCCTCGGAGGATTTGCCGGAAATTTAAAATCCGTGGACTTCTGGTGCGTCACTATAATATTGTTCACAGAAGGTGTTCGGATCTTCAGCCGAGGCCAAGAGGTGGTGTGGCACCAGGAGAACACGCTAAAATCCATGGAAACTCTCAGCGAGCAAGCTAGACGGGTAGGTAGCGGCTTCTATAATACCTGCTACTCCATCTCAAGTAAGACCTTCAGATGCTGGAGCTCAGAAAACAGTGAAGAAGATTCTGCTGATGATGATTCTCAGAAGAGAAGTTCAATGTCAATGGTCAGTTTTCTCTACTGCCTGCAATTGTTGTCCGCTTCGACAATCGTGGGTTTGTCTCTCTATCGGCTACTAAGGCATAACTACATCGTAGGTTCAATGGGTAAGGATATCATGAATCTGAAATCGGCTGTCATAATTGTGTACGCCCTGTCTCTGGCCGAAGCGTTTCTGTTTCTGTTGGAGAAGACCTACTGGAAGATCAGTGCGAAGAAATTGCTGGAGGAGGTGAACAATGCTTATGGCTTCAACTTCGACAAGCCTGAGCTCCACACTGTCAACGTTTTCTGTATGATACATATTCGCGGGGCGTCAAAAGTAACATTTTCGACGCTCCGAAGATGGAATTTGTGTCCTACAGCGTGGAGTTGCTTCAGTCCAGCAGCGCGGACGGGCAGCTGACAGGTGCTCGAGTATTGTCCGCGCTTGCGAGAAATGAGCAATTTGCAGAAAGAACTTTGAGGGCAATCGGAACCACGAAAGATGTGGTGGAGAGGCTAATCGACATGCTGAATTTCAAGAACGTGGACGAGAAGGAGATTCGAAAAGCGGCTGCAGAGGTCATCTCCAAATTGGTGGAGAACACGCGGCTTTGCGTTCGGGTGACGGCCATTACTGGGTTGATGGAATCCGTAGCCACTCTGCTGTACTCAAACGACTCAAATGAAGGAGGCTTTGTTTCGCTGGGGCTGACCATAGTGAAAAAGCTGGCAGAAGAGCGCTCCAACCGCCATAAAATCAACAGCAGCAGAGGGCTAATTCCTAAAATTATCTCACTCACAGACTTAGAACCCAGCGACCTCCAATTCGAACCCAACGCCTTCCAACTGGAGATCGAGAGGGATAAGAAGATCCCCTTCGCAAACGAGGTGGAAAAGCTCGCTCTGCAGATCGTGAAAACTCTGGCAAGCACTACAGGTTCGACCGGGAAGGACCTAAGGAAAAGGATCTTGAGGATTGTCTTCGCCATAAGCAATCTCAGAAACGTTCTTCAGTGCACAAAGAGAGATGATCTGCGAATCCTGGTGATCGAGACGTTAACAAACCTTGCTCAGGAACAAAAGGGCCGTGACAGCATTGGCCGTACCGGCGGAATTCTTCGTAAACTCTTCTCTTTGTTTTTCATGGAGAGAATTAATAATAATGATGAAAAGAAGAAACTTGTCAAGACGGCAGGAGAAGCCCTGGGTTTTCTTTCGCTGGAGTCGGAGCCTAACTGTAAAAAAATGATGAGCATTAAGGGTAATGATGTAATGGCAAGCCTCATCTCCATGCTGGACGACGCCGTTAAGGATATTCATGCAGCAAGAATTCTTCGAAATCTGCTTGAATACGCAGATGCAAATTACGTTAAACCGACTGAAATCACTGCACTGGAAGAGAAGGTAGAAGATTGTATTCAAATCTCAGCCTTTCGTCTTTGCAGTATGATCTGAAAATAATTTCATTTAGAGTCTAGTATGATGTGATCTGAAAACAATTTCACATTTAGAGTCTAGTATGATGTGTATGGTCTCTATTGGTTATTAAAGTTGAAATTTTATAATGTGTAAGGGTGTTTATTTGCTAATGTCAATTTTAATGTGTAAAATTTTAATTTTTAAATTCATGAAATTGGATCTCTCTAAATTAATATTAAACTTATTTTAAAAAATTAATTTCTAAATTCATATTAAATCTATATTTAAAATAAATTTATGCTAATTTAACTTGTGATGTGTTGTGATCAGCTTCTCAGGTTTGTGAAAGAAGAACATTCATGCATCCATAAGCGGGTGGCCATAGGATCGCATGAGAATGAGAAACATTCATGCGAGTACCAGGAAGCAGCCATAGGATTGGCTGCACGGTTTATGACCAAATGGGATTTCACTCATGAGTTCCGAGAATTGATGTTGTTGAAACTGGTGAAGGTTTTTGAGAGTCACCCATATCCATCGAAGATAGTTCCCAATGTGAGGAGGTACAGCATCGAGGTCCTGATAGTTGTTTTGAAGAGGGACAAAGGTGCATTAGAGAAGAGACCAGAATTGGTGAGTGATTTAGAGAGGGCCTTGGAAGGAGTGATGGAGACGACGTCGGACTGGGAATACTACAGCGCCTTCTCGGGCAGTAAGGGGTTGAGCAGGCACACCATCCCCATTCTATCCCTCGCACACCATGCCATGGAATTGCTTCCTAAATAATACAGATATGTCCAACTCTGTCTTGCACATGTCTGTGTTTTCTATTGTTTAAGATTATAAATATTGTCAGAGTTGTTCAACTCCGTGTTGTAAGGCTTTGTTTTCCAGTGTTTAATATTATAAATATTGTGTGAATTATTGAGTTATTTGTTAGTGGGATGTTTCCCGTTGTAATTTATTGTTTATTTGAAAATGGATCACAAAAAGTCTAAAATTTAGTATTTAATATTTTTTATTTTGGGCATAAATTGTGGCCCTGGCTTTTAGAAGAGCATAAATTGTGGTCTTTTTTATTTAATTACTTCGAATAAAAAATACAATATTATTCAAAAAAATTGTTAAATGACATAATTTACTTTTCATTTCCGAACACCTCAAAATTTTTAGGTGGTAGGCCTCATAGCCTTATACTGGTCTATTCATGTTGATGTGTTATTCGATAGCTCATCTTTAAGATTGTCTATGTGTTGCGTTGTATTGCAAATGTGGTTTATTGCCTCATTTTATTCATGAGATCAGGGGAGTTTTATATATGCGATTTAAAAATATATATAAAATTTTAAAATATAATTAAGAAATATAGCCAATTTCTGTAGTTAAATTAAGTAAACTGAATTGAATATATGTGCATTGAATTACCTAGAAAGCTCTTCGAGAGTTAACACAGGGTCTTCACAAATTAACGCTTGACAAAGACTTGTTTTAATCTGTAGGTCAACGCTGTCAGGCTCTTCATGGTCGAAAGATCATCTCAGATTTTACTATTGCGTATGACTTTACCTGTGTTGTCTCGGGGTAAACCTATTGACTTGACCTTGACTTGGAGTAATCTAACAACGAAGCACTTGAATGGATTGTTCTCTGCTCAACCGTTTAGAATTTTCGGTAGCATCTCACAATGTCTTTTCACAACAATGGCTCAATGTATCACAGGAAAAAAAACAACGTAAAAGAACGAAGTTTGCTTTGAATTTGTATACACTTTTGAGGATGAAGAATGGAAGAATGGGGGAGGATATATGAACTACAACGTCTCAGATATTATAGTGGGCTTAATGGTTAAGAGCATGTGTTTCCTCCTTAAAGGTCACAGGTTCAAAATCAGAGGGGGGTAGAGTATGTATCCCTTCGTAGACTTAGCAGTGAAATCCCTGCACGGAGGTGGGTCTCTTGTCCCACAAACAAGGGGGTCTCATACACCAATTTGGTGTCTAGCTTGGCTGTGACCTTAAAAATGGATATTATTATTATTATTATTATAAAAATGTGTCTTAATAAATAGATAAATTTAATTTGTTTGGTTTTACTTTTTAGTTAATAGATAATATTTTTTTTTTTAAATAATAAGATATACTTCTTTCCAATTTTAAAATAAAGTAAAAAATTAAATGTCCCACAAAGAAGGGGGTCCCATACACCAATTTGGTGTCTAGCTTGGCTGTGACCTTAAAAATGGATATTATTATTATAAAAATGTGTCTTAATAAATAGATAAATTTAATTTGTTTGGTTTTCTTTTTTAGTTAATAGATAAGGTTTTTTTTTTTTTTTTAAATAATAAGATATATTTCTTTCCAATTTTAAAATAAAGTAAAAAATTAAAATGGCCAAATTTTTTAAATATAATATTTTATAGTTAACAATTTTGTTAATTAAGTGAAATTATAATTTTCAATCAAATCTTAATTTAATTAAAAAAATCATTTTATAAGAAGTAAATTTGTCTATTTATTATTATTATTATTATTTAATTTGTACATATTACTTGAAATCATCATAAAACTATAAAATGCATGACTTAGATGCCAGAAAAGATGATCATAAAACTATAAAATGCATGACTTGATGCAAGGAAAGATGATGAATAAACATTTTGTATAACTTATTTCTATACACAAAATAACTGAAGAACCTATAAGGAAAAGAGATGGTAGTTTAGTCTAATTGTATAATATTCTTTTTTTAATGGTCAAATTTTAACAATAATAAAAAAACCTTTCCTTGTAAAAGCTCCTAAAACATCATTTCATGATTTTAAAAATATTATCTTATGATGAACATTATGTATTCCTTAAAAATATCATAATAATATTGTACAATTATAATCATAATGAACCGAAATCACATTATAAAATATTTTGTATAAAATACTTACCCATAAAGATCTTATGCATATTTATTCATGCTTGAAACAGTAATAAGTACAAATATTACAAGTATATCTACCACCATGATGACATCATGTATGGTTTTTTCAATGAATAAACTATCAAGTAAGGTTTGGAATGGGCCCATAGTGGTTTTAAAAATTTCGAATTTTTTTTTTTTTCTTCCAGATATATTTTAGATTATTCTTCAGAAATATTTTTTAATATTTTTTTTTTGGAATTAAAATTTAGTTACCGTGTTACATTGATTCTCCTTATTACGACAGGGACTCTCATAAAGAAACCCTGTTGGAGATGACAACCGACCTTTCGACCAGGGAGTGGTGGGGTCAGGCCAAAGAGTTGAAAGGTAAGCGTCGAAATTTTTTCGATAACTTTCTTGAAAGATAAAACCAAATTTTAAACAACGATGTGCTTTTTCGAAAATAAAATCCATAGTGAAATCAATCATATCAACGGCGGGTACTCCGGTTGGAGATGACAAGCGACCTTTCGACGAAGTTGTAGTGGGTTGGGCCATGGGTTAAAGTTTTCAATAACTTTATTGAAATTTTCCCATTGGGAGTTCAAGCTTTGAAGCACGCTACTCCGATCAAACGACCTTTCGATGAAGTTGTGGTGGGCCGGGCCCCACAGATAAAAGGAATGGGTAGAAAAAAATTTCAATAACTTTTTGTTGAAATTTTCCCATTGCCAGCTCAAGCTTGGAAGCACGCTACTCCCCGTACTCCTAATCTCCGAAACTGAATTTTCCCCTCATTTCTTTGGAGAAGTCAGTCAATACACACATTTCTTTAATCTCCGAAAGTGAAATTTCCCCTCATTTCTTTGGAGAAGTCAATACACACATTTCTTTGCCATTGCCTTGCAATTTCCTTCCCTCACCTCTGTACTTACCGTTCGGATCCCTCCATACATTTCTTTGCCATTTCCTCGCCTTGCAAAGCATTGAGGTGTTTTTTGGGGTGTTATTTCAAGGCATCAATAAATATTGGCTTAAAACCTTTGTACCTAAAATCCTGAGTTGAGTTAGGCTACGGCATATAAATATTAGCACAAATTAAATTCCTCTCTCCTGTGTTTCGCGATATTATGGAGAATCCCACAGCCGGTCATAAGATTGTACCTGTAACAGAAACACAGGTACTTCTGGATGTCATGCCCAGAGACACCGCGGCATTCCCAGAGAATAAAATAACTTGGTTTGCCTTTAAGCTTGCCTTTCTGGAGAAGGTAGCCAGCGGGCTCGGAAAGTTGGCCTTCCTCTGGGCAACCGCCGTCGTGCTCGGAGGATTTGCAGGAAATTTAAAAACGGCTGACTTCTGGTGCGTCACTATAATATTGTTCACAGAAGGTGTTCGGATCTTCAGCCGAAGCCAAGAGGTGGTGTGGCACCATGAGAACACGCTAAAATCCATGGAAACTCTCAGCGAGGAAGCTAGACAGGTAGGTAACGGCTTCTATAATACCTGCTACTCCATCTCAATTAAGATCTTCGGATGCTGGAGCTCAGAAAACAGTGAAGATGAAGATTCTGATCATCATGATTCTCAGAAGAGATGTTGTTCAATGTCAATGGTCAGTTTTCTCTACTGCCTGCAATTGTTGTCCGCTTCGACAATCGTGGGTTTGTCTCTCTATCGGCTACTAAGGCATAACTACATCGTAGGTTCAATGGGTAAGGATATCATGAATCTGAAATCGGCTGTCATAATTTTGTACGCCCTGTCTCTGGCCGAAGCGTTTCTGTTTCTGTTGGAGAAGACCTACTGGAAGATCAGTGCGAAGAAATTGCTGGAGGAGGTGAACAATGCTTATGGCTTCAACTTCGACAAGCCTGAGCTCCACACTGTCAGACGTTTTCTGTATGATACATATTCGCGGTGCGTCAAAGGTAACATTTTCGACGCTTCGAAGATGGAATTTGTGTCCTACAGCGTGGAGTTGCTTCAGTCCAGCAGCGCGGACGGGCAGCTGACGGGTGCTCGAGTACTGTCCGCCCTTGCGAGAAATGAGCAATTTGCAGAAAGAACTTTGAGGGCAATCGGAACCATGAAGGATGTGGTGGAGAGGCTTATCGACATGCTGAATTTCAAGAACGTGGACGAGAAGGAGATTCGAAAAGCGGCTGCAGAGATCATCTCCAAATTGGTGGAGAACAAGCGGCATTGCGTTCGGGTGACGGCCATTACTGGGTTGATGGAATCCGTAGCCACTCTGCTGTACTCAAACGACTCAAATGAAGGAGGCTTTGTTTCGCTGGGGCTGACCATAGTGAAAAAGCTGGCAGAAGAGCGCTCCAACCGCCATAAAATCAACATCAGCAGAGGGCTAATTCCTAAAATTATCTCACTCACAGACTTAGAACCCAGCGACCTCCAATTCGAACCCAACGCCTTCCAACTGGAAATCGAGAGGGATAAGAAGATCCCCTTCGCAACTGAGGTGGAAGAGCTCGCTCTGCAGATCGTGAAAACTCTGGCCAGCACTACAGGCTCGACCGGGAAGGACCTGAGGAAAAGGATGTTGAGGATTGTCTTCGCCATAAGCAATCTCAGAAACGTTCTTCAGTGCACAGAAAGAGATGATCTGCGAATCCTAGCGATCGAGACGTTAACAAATCTTGCTCACGAACACAAGGGCCGTGAAAGAATTGGCCGTACCGGCGGAATTCTGCGTAAGCTCTGCTCTTTGTTTTTCATGGAGAGAATTAATAATAATGATGAAAAGGAGAAACTTGTGAAGACGGCAGGAGAAGCCCTGGGTCTTCTTTCGCTGGAGTCGGAGCCTAACTGTAAAAAAATGATGAGCATTAAGGTGGACCGTCACCCGAATTTAATGGCAAGCCTCATCTCCATGCTGAACGACGCCGTTAAGGGTATTCATGCAGCAAGAATTCTTCGAAATCTGCTTGAATACGCAGATGCAAATTACGTTAAACCGACTGAAATCACTGCACTGGCAGAGCAGGTAGAAGATTGTATTCAAATCTCAGCCTTTCTTTTGAAAATTAAAGTCTTGCTTTGCAGTATGATCTGAAAATAATTTCATTTAATCATTGAGTACACAGGCTTATTCTACAGCCTAGCTTAGATACTGATGTGATGAATAAGGTTATTTATCTTTCAGCTTAGATGTTGATGTGATGAATAAAGGTATCTATTTTTTATCAAAGTTAAAATTTTGTTTATGTAGATTAAAATACAAATTTTAAAATATCTAAATAATATAATTTGATAAAAAAAAAATTATACTATAAATTGAATTTCTCTACATTTATATTAAATCAGTATTTAAAATAAATCTAAGCTAACTTAACTTCTTTGTGATGCGTTGTGATCAGATTCTGAAGTTTGTGAGGAAAGAACATTCATGCAACCATAAGCATAAGCGGGTGGCCATAGGATTGAGGGAGAAACATTCATGCGAGTACCAGGAAGCAGCCATAGGATTGGCTGCACGGTTTATGACCAAATGGGATTTCACTCATGAGTTCCGAGAATTGATGTTGTTGAAACTGGTGAAGGTTTTTGAGAGTCACCCATATCCATCGAAGATGGTTCCCAATGTCAGGATGTACAGCATCGAGGTCCTGATAGGTGTTTTGAAGAGGGACAAAGGTGCGTTAGAGCAGAGACCAGAATTGGTGAATGATTTAGAGAAGGCCTTGCAAGGAGTGATGGAGACGACGTCGGACTGGGAATACTACAGCGCCTTCTCGGGCAGTAAGGGGTTGAGCAGGCACACCGTCCCCATTCTATCCCTCGCACAGGATGCCATGGAATTGCTTCCTAAGTAAATATATGGTATCCTAAATAAAATACGGACATGTCCAAGTCTGTGAATCCTAAATAAAACACAGACATGTCTAAGTCTGTGAATCCTAAATAATACAGATATGTCCAACTCTGCCTTGCACATGTTTGTGTTTTCTATGGTTTAAGATTATAAATATTGTGTGAGTTGTTCAACTCTGTGTTGCAAGGCTTTGTTTCTAGGTGTTTAATATTATAAATATTATGTGAATTATTGGGTTATTTGTTAGTGGGATGTTTCTGGTTGTAATTTATTGTTTATTTGAAAATGGATCACAAAAGTCTAAAATCTAGTATTTAATGTTTTTTAAATTTATATTAGAAGTGGTAACTTTGTAATGTGAAGTAAAGAATATCACAAAAGTCTAAGATCTAGCATTTAATATTTTTTTAAATTCATATTAGAAGTAGTAGTAGCTCTGTAATGTAAAGTGAGGAATATCACAAAAATCTAAGATCTAGCATTTAATATATTTTTTAAAATTCGTATTGAAAGTGGTAGCTCTATAATGTGAAGTGAGGAATATTTTGTTAAAAATTGCATTTTAGGTAATTGGGAGGATTTAATGATAACCTCTTCACTCATATTTAAGTTTCTCATATATATATAAATGAAACTTATCCTGAAATATGTTGCACTATATACATTTTCCTTAAATTAAATAATAATAATAATAAGAAATTTAAGTTTTATACTTTTCATTGATATGATTATATTTTTAAGTAATTTCTGTGTGTGGCCACTTGTATTGATATTGTATATCTTGGAGAAAGGTCAAATTATTCACAAAATTTCTTGAATATTAGGACTTAATGTTTAATTTCAAGAAATTACCAAACATGAACTGCAAGTTTTGTTAAACAGATTTTGATTCACTGTGAAATATTCTAATTCGATGCTGCCCTTTAATATTGTCATGTGTTGAGTTGTATTATCAGTGTTGTTTATTGCCTCCCTTGAAGAGTGATTGAAATGACATCTCTTGGCATTGAAGCCAGATTTTATATATATAAAAGAGATACAATTTCTGTTTTCTATTTTGAGCATAAATTATGGTCCTGGTTTTTAGAAGAGCAAATGTTTTCTTTTTTTTTTAAATAAGATTTTTAAAAATAAAATAATATAAATGAATTTTATTAATGTCTCATGAATATTTATAAGATAAAATAACAAGTATTTTTTTAAATTACATAAAATTATTTAAAATATTATTTTAGAATTTTTTAAAAGAAATAATAAAAAGGTAATGTACAATTTTTTAAAGATATTTTTGGAATAAACTAATATAAATTAATATTATTATTGTTTAATGTATAATTATTGTAAATTTTATATATATAGATATGGGGTAACTTTGAGGTGGATCTAGTGGAGGGATTGTTCTTAGGAAAATCACTCTTTCAACATCTTGAGTGAGTTGGGTAAGGGTTCAAACAACTATGCATAAATTCTAAGCCTTGAGCTTCTTTTCTTATTTGCCATTGAAAGAGAATGTAGCCAATTACAATTTTTTGTTGATTCCATGGTCCTCTTCAGAGATGTCACATACATACACTAGTTCCTATTTTTAGAAAAGATTACACATTTGAAGCAAGCTTTTGACAACATTTCTTCTCCTCACATTTACAAATAAACAGATTCATCCGGAGTGGATGTGGCATTGGACACTTGGCAAGTTACTAAGAAGATAGGTGACACTGTTACAAATATTTCCAGAAACGTTTCGTAGAGGGTTGGCAATAGTAAGGATAAATCTTCCATGATGAATGTCTCCTTTTTGTTTCTTTAGACCCTTTATATGAGATAGTTTTCTTAAAAATGAAAAAAAAAAATCTGGTCATTATTTAGTTTCTTTACATTTGTCAATAATATGGACATGTAAAAGGTCTATATAAATGGACTAAATAGACTTTACTTAAATGGTAAAATTTATGATAAGTAAAGTTGATCATCATCACTTAATATGAGTTGACTCACCACTCTTATTTAAATAAAATCACACTAGAAATTATCTCATTTTTTTTTTATTTATGACAAGTAAAGTTGATCATCATCACTTAATAAAAGTTTACTCAACACTCTTATTTAAATAAAATCACACTAGAAATGATCTCATTTTTTGTATATGAAGAAAAGATTATCTGCAAGAACATTTTTAGAATTGCAGAGGGACCAAAAAAACTTTGAATATTTATTTACAAAAAATTAATTTTGAGAATTAAATATTATTTGCAAGAAATCCAATATTTATTAATATGATTGTCAAGGCTATAATACTAGATGATTTGTTTTCAAATACATATAATTTTAATCTCATATCTTTTACTTTTCCGTTTTCTTTTTCTATGTGATTCATAGAGCATGCCCCTAAAGTGTCCAGAGAATTGAACTCTTAACTTCTCAATAACAATAACAAAGGTACTACTGAATCAAAAAATTAAACTCTTGACTTCCCAATAGCAAAAATGCTACTACATAAAATTAATTAAACTGAATTATACATTTTACTTATAAAAAAATATTATTTTTAATTTTTTCAATTAATATATAGATTATAATAAAATATATTTAAATTTTACAATATTTCTAAACCAGTTTTTATTTTTTATTTCTTAATTCAAAATATTATTTAATTACTTTGAATAAAAAATACAATATTATTCAAAATATTATTAAAAAAAATAATGTTAAATGACATAATTTACTTTTCATTTCCGAACTCGTCAAAACCTTAATTTTTCCCACACCAAAAAAACAAACATAACGTGAGGTTGTTATTCAAAGAAATGTATATAAACGCAATACATTTTTTCCTATATTTAAATTTGACAATGGGTAAGGAGCACATATAATGTGATTTGATTTGTAAAACATTCTAATTATTAAATTAATATTGTATGATTTAGGATTAGTGTTTTTATCAATGTATAAAATTATTGATAAGTTTATTTGTTTTTAAATAATTTGTATAAGTGTTTAGCTACTTGTATTGATATTGTTGGTTGTGGAGAAAAGCCAAATCGTTCACAGGATTTCTCTAAGATTTTTGTATTTTTAGGTGGTAGGCCTCATAGTCTTATACTGGTCTATTCATTTTGATGTGTTATTCGATGCCCATCTTTAATATTATCTGTGTTACGCTGTATTACAAATGTGGTTTATTGCCTCATTTTATTCATGAGATCAGGAGAGTTTTATATATGCGATTTTAAAAATATATAAAATTTTAAAATATAATTAAGAATTTAAATTTTACAATATTTTTGTTGTGTTTATAAATTTTTATTTTTTATATTTTTATATAACATTTAAATAATATTTAAGAATATAATTTTTGTTTTCTCTTTACAAATTAAGATATTTTTCTTTTATTTTCAAAAAAAGGAAAGGAAATGCTTCCATTTTTTAAGATAAGATTTTTTAATTAAATAATACAAAATAATTATAGAGTAAAATAGAAGCAACTTTATTCAAATTACATAAGATTGTTTAAAATATTATTTTGGAAGTTTTTTAAGAAAAGATTTTAAAAGTAATATAAAGATTTTTGGAATAAAATAATATAAATTATTATTATTAATGTTTTATATATATATGTGTGTGTGTGACAAAGATGGGGTACCTCTACTTGGAGGTTGAGTAGGGTTTAAACATTTATGTAGAAATTTTAAGATTTAAGCTTTTTCTTTTATTTCATATTGAAAAAGAATGTCATCACTCACATATTATCGGTGATTTCATGATCGTTATTAATTGGTTTAATAATATTCAAAGATGTCACCTGCACACACTGGTTTTTATTTTAGAAGATGTTATGTTGGAATGACAATTGGAAAAATGGATTCAATTTTTATTAAGAATATTATACATTTAAATACAATTTTGAAAAGGTTGGATTCACTTTCAAGGGTTTCTTAGAATTCAGTAATTAATTAAATAATGCACCATAAACCTAACAGCTTAGGTTTCTAAAATTACATCCTTAATCTGAAGGGATTTGTATAAGAGTCTAAAAAGAAAGCTAAAATGGAAAAATGTATGACATCCAACGGCTGAATGTGCTATCTGAAATGGTGGTTTAAGAAAAAACCACAAACCAAAAGGTGGATGAACTCAAAGTCTCAACCATTGTTGGTTTAAGGCTGACCACCAACTCTTGAACTAAAGCACAAAGTAGTTCATGGAACAACTCCAAATTTGGCTAGAAGTCGAAGTATTCCTCGAGAGGACGTGTTCCTAAGGTCCTGGAAAGGGAGACCTGCATCCTAAAAAATGGAGGTCTCAACCTGTAGAAAGAAAAGAAGAACCTCAACCTGAAAAAGGAAGGTCTCAACTTGTGGGTTTAAGGAAGGCCACTAGCTAAAGGCATGCTCATGGGGAATTACTCTATCTCTAGTTAAAACTATGAATCTGGTTATGGTTGTCTCTGGATGTATGCTCAGGTAGCAGGTTCAGGTTATGGCTCAGACTCACTTGATAAATCTCCGAATGATGAAGCTTCGAAGTTGCTAACTGGAAATCGAGCCCACCTCTATCAAATACAAGGTGAGAAGATGAAGAAATTTTTGTTGTAATCCTAATCAGTACTCGAGAACAAATTATGTGGTATGACTGACATATCTTCTTAGTTGCTGGAGACCATTGCTAAGAAGTGATACGTCCAAGGTGAATCTTTGTTCTTGCAACAATTTTGTTTCTGTAACATATGTTTGAATGATGAGTGTGCTTACCACAATACTCATAAGGATGAATATCAAAACATTGATCTTTCACATGGCCAACTTGGTCGTAATGTTGGCATTTGAGAATATGTGGTTGTTATGCAACAACATCAAGCGAAGATTGATCATCTTGAAGGAATCCAACGCTGTGAAACTAGATGGGCTTCAAATATTATGTAATCTGAAATAATACAGACATGTCCAAGTCTGTGAATCCTAAATAATACAGGCATGTCCAAGCCTGTGAATTCTAAATAATACAGACATGGATCCTAAATAATACAAACATGTCTAACTCTGTGAATCTTAAATAATATAGACATGTCCAAATCAATGAATCATAAATAATAGACATGTCCAAGTCTGTGTTGGACATGTCTGTTTTTTCTACTATTTAATATTATAAATATTATGTGAGTTGTTGGGTTATTTGTTAGTGGGATGTTCTAGTTGACTCTAGTTCTAATTTATTTTTTACTTGAAATATCATGCTCAATGGTGACATCCTGTTGAAAGCGCACTCTTGCCTCTGTTGCATCCGGGTACACTGATTTGGTAGCTCTTTCCAACTCGTCTGATAACATGCGTATCATAATCTTGAGTGCAGCCGGACCAACAACATATTGATGCATAGTGTTTGTGTTGATCTCCAAGTCTACGTTGGTGGCTACGCGCATCAGCTCATCAAAGTACATGTCCATCTCTAGTTGGACTTGGTTCTTTGACTTCACCTCGGTGAGTGTGCCTATGGATGGGATCGCATGCATGCACACAATAACATCCATGCTTTTGAACACACATGCATGTGAAGCCTGCACACTAGTGATAAGATGCGAGAGTTCCTCATACTTCTGGATCTGACTGTGGATGTGTGCCTTCAATTCAACCGCCTTTGGCTTCATCATATTTGGAAAATGCAATAGGGCTCCTTTGTATCTCATTTTCCATGTTTGCATGCGATTGACAACAGTGTGCAAATTTGACAAGATGCGTGCTCTCCTAGCACAACGTTGCTACCAACCGTTGAGATGGACAACTCACTTACGCACAGTGAACAATCTGGAATACAACATCCGCATGACTGCCTCGAGGGACGATACTTCAACCAGTATCACTCTCTTCAACTTTTCTCTGGGGGATGATGTAACATATTCTCCTTCGTGCTTGGTTGTTTGTAACTCCTTAGCCATGCGATCGTTCTCAATTATCAAGAATCAAACACTCGAGCTAGTGGCTTCGACATATGCTCTGGTAGCATCGGCCAATGTTGTTGGATGCTTGCGCACATCAGATTATGATCACTCATTCTTCAAACTACGCAGGAGATGTGTGAACATCCAGAGTGGGTAGTCTACACGACTGCACAACTCTGTGTTGTGACTCGTCGAAATATATGTTGTGCATCTCCGCCTCCGGATTGTCTCTAAGGATCTCTATGTCTCCTTGATCGATTGGGAATTTCTTTGCTTCCGGATCTGGTGAAGTCATTGGGGTGACCTCTTGGTTCTGAGGCATGAGGTCAATATCTTGATCTGATTCTGGCTGAACCATATTCATGTCCATCTGCTCTATCATATGTTCAATCTCTTGAGCTAAGTCCGACTCCAGAGACTGCTCTCCCTGTCTACTCCGTGCCAGTTGCTCATATGAGTCTATAACCTGTATGGGCACAGTTTCATCAATTTGTGCATGTTGTGCCTCCTGATGTACATGTTTTTGTTGTGATTCCTTCTCTCTTCTACGCAACTCTTATTCTTCCCAGAGTTTTCGCTTCAACTCCTACAACTCCTTTTATGTTTCCTCCATCCTTTATTTCCCTCTTAGCCTTTGCGCAATCCTCTTATTGCGTTGTCGCCTCTTAGCCTCAATCTCAAAAGCTGCTTTCAACACAAGTGGATATTCTTTGAGCTTGTAACTTTGTTCTACCTCTAGACTGTCAACAACCTTTCTCTTGCCTTTATCACGAGAAGTTCTACTACCCTTTGCTGCTGCTCATGATGCTGCTCTCTGAGATACTGCTTCCCTCTGCTTTGCTAACCACTCTGTAGCTGTGCCAACCGGTTCATTGAGCGTAGATAAGTGATAGTAGTATCTCCATGGGTCTTCCTCAGGCTAATGACACGCCCTGTGGATCCAAGGAAATTTCACTCTCGCACAGTGCTCCTTCACCAAGAAATTCTAGTCATACGGATTGAAACTTCTGGTGTCGAAGGTAAATCTCTTGAACTCCTTCGTCTCGACCTTAGCATGCTTGAGATTTCGTATTTCATACAACCTGCTCCGCAAAGGAATAGCTGGCCAAGGTGCCTTCTTCTTCCTGTGCAGTCTCACTGAAAACCCTATCGAGATGTGATATAACACCTCTTGCATGACAAGATTGCCCATGGAAAACTTTGGTAAAACATGTGGGGCCTTCTCCATGATGTACATACGTATGAAGGTGCCAAGGGGTGAGGCATACCAATATGTTATGTCGATCAATGCCTCCATTGTCACCTACGACATGCAAGGTGGATCCTTCTCAAATATCATTTCGTACACCGGGGTGGCAAAGTGGTCTGAAAATTGTATGATAACTCCACAGAAGCTGCATTCGGAGAACAATTTGTAATAAGTGTGCATAGAGGTTTTCGAAGGTGTCCATGCCCAACCCAAGCATGTGAATTGCTAATGGGCATAGATTGCAACTAGTATGTAAGCGAACATGTATATCTTTGCTTGTTGGCCCTTGGGTGGATGTCGGGCTTTTGTCACCTATTCCTTCAACCTGAGATCCAACATGTCGAACTAGTTGAAAGGTCTTCCTTTGCTGGTGAGTTGGTCCAACACAATCACCCAACTCTGCAGAAAGGTCTCTGTGCTCTCTTGGCCATATAAGTGGCATGCAAAGATGACCAAGTACTGATATGCCTTCTGTAGTATCTTCGTCTTGTAAACCTGGTTGGGTGTTGTCCTAAACTTGGCTGGCTCTTTTGCCCAACTCTTCAAGATATCTCTTAAGTTTGCACTGTTGTTGGGTCTGCTCAAGGGTTTCTCCATTGTGATCACTGACTGTGGCAAGTGATACATCTCCTAAAAGTCCTTCGCCCTGAAGGTAGCAAGTTGTGTTCCACTGGCACTGCTCAACACCATTGTCTCAGGATTAGTATGTGAGACAATCCAGTGGATCATGTCCACACATGGAAATGTGGGATACCTGCATGCAATCTGGTACAAACGAGACTTGTGAATGTTGACATAGACCCTACGGTCTTCCAGATTTTCCTCAAATGTGCCTGAGAAGGTGTCATTGATGTCCTACCATTTCATCTTGATATCCTTGTCTATGAACAACTTAGTGTCTTTGTAGATAGGCAAGCTCATAGACACTTGCTCAACTGCATCTCCAGTTGCACTTTCGACGGTGTCCTTTGACCCTACTCTCTTGGAGGCCATTGTACCTGTAGTGCTGAGAGACGGATGAACACCTGTGATACCTGGAGACATAGCAACACTCATGGCAAGAAATTTGTTAGTTGAAAACCAAAACAACTTTGAGGACTGACATGCAACATACCCGGGTGACTGACTTAGAAGATTGCACAATTTTCACTGGGAGGCTGGGAGACTGACTGCCAAAACTGCACAAGGCACAATCCGTGTTGTTAGGAGGATGACTGACTGTTGGAACTGCACACCACACTTTCCATCCTAGCCTGCTAAGGACTAAAACTGCGAAATCAATGACATGTAAACCCAACAAACTACATTGCACAATTTCTGGGGCTAGCATGGCAATGTCTCCCAGAATTGTGCAAAGAAAGCTTGGAGGCCAGTGCTGGGCCAGATTTGCGCATTTTCTAGAGGGAAGGCAGAGCCTTCACTCTCATAAATGTGCATTGCTAGCTGGGCAAGGCAAGGTCAGGGCCAAGGCCTATCGACGGGCGACTGAAAACATGAAAAGTTCTGAATGCATGGTGAAGATGAGTGTAAAAGAGAGTGAGTGATCATGGATGCAAACAGTGAGCACAGGATTTAGAAAATTAGGAAACATGCATGTGTGTGAAGCGAGTCACTGCAACGATGACCGTAAGTGCAGAAACAATGTCATGCATGCGACAATAGTGAGATGCAATGAAAAACTTGAAACATTTCTTCTACAAAATAACATGCATTAAAGCCACATTAGGCATTCAACAAAACCAAGCAAACAACATTCGTACAAAGAAAATAGAAAAAGCGACAGAAAAGTAGCAAAACACATGAAAAACAGACTTACCGAGAAAAAGTAGAGTTAAATGTGCCAAAGACTCCTAGATGCGATGTGGGATGTCAGAGCTCCAAGATCGATGTGAGGAATGAGCTTTGCAGTGTCGAATAAATAAGTTTGATAAGGATGAGGCTTATGACGCACATGCCACAAATCTAGGAAAAATGACACTTGGTGAGAAGTTTCAAAAACGATCTTTGCATGTAACCTCCAGCTGCTAAAAATATATCCCTAAAATCTATGGATGCTTTTTTCTTTTTTCTTTTTCCTTTTTCAGGAAAAGCAGCCCATGCATGCAAATCAGGATTGCTTAGTCCTAGGGGGAACTGGTCAACCTGAAAAAAACATGCAACAACTTGCAAGCCTCGGAAAAACAATTGTGCAAATTCTAGGCTGAGCAAGACTGGTTGTCCCTCTTGCATTGCGCAATTCCTGGACTAAAACCCTGGCTATCAGTAAGAATTGCACAATTTTTTAGTTGAAGCCCAGTGTTGGGCTGAATTGCGCATTTTTCAAAGGGAATGTTGCCTAGATGGATTGCGCATTTCTAGAGCCTAGTAGGCAGCCTAGTAGGATTTCATAATTTCTGGAGGGAAGGCTGGTTCCCTTCCTGAATTCCGTAATTTCTAGGTGAGCACCTCAGCCAAAAAAATGACTAAGTTTGGAATGTCAGCCCGCGAGTGGGAGGAAAACAAGTTGACATGCATAGGCTGGCAGGCCACTAAAACTTAGTTGAAGCCTATGTACTTGGACAATGCAAGATATGCTACTAAGGATGGTTGCTAGGGAGGCTCCAAAACGAAATTAAGGCAAAATTTTGGAGGATGGTTGTATCCGCTACAACAACGTGCTCATTCTATTGAGAAATCGATCCCTCTTAGGTGGATGTTTGTCTTAGATGGTAATGATATAAAAAGAGGAAAAATATGGAAAATACAGATTCACAATTACATAATGCAAATTTTCATTTCCTCAGATTTACAGAATTCCACCACTTCTTTCCATGCCTTTTTTTAAAAGGTTAAATGGTTAACGGGGAACTAGCAACCTCCCTAGATATATGTAACAACCTGCAAGCCACATATATCATAAATTCATAGTTCAACCTAGAACCGAGACATTCAGAAACCACCGGAAATTGGGGTTGGGATCCCAAACTCCAACAGGACGCCTATCCTTACTATGATGGGGCATGATTTCCCACATCGGATTTGAAACCGAGTGGAGGGGATAACATCTCAGTGAGACAACCACCCCATCGTCCCACAAAGAGACACTTTTTCCCATGCATTTTTAATGATTAAAGTCTTTAGGTAGTGAAGGCATTACACCTAATCTGACACCACACATTGGGACAATCTGCTACACACAGAGTGGGCATGTCACCAAACACTTAATCTAACATGAAGCAAGTAAGACTTCTTTCCAGTATATATATATATATATATATATATATATATATATATATATATATACCTATAAAGGAGTGGGTAAGTTTATCCCTTGATTTATTTGCCTCAAAGAGCACACTTGGTGATTATGGCCCGTCATCCATTTCTGTAATTAATACAATTTCTTTTAACTGGTGATGTCATTTTAGCAAAAGTAAAATTTAATTATGAGATGTTTTTTTACTTTTTTAAAACAAATTATTTGGTCAATTTGTTTTAATTTTACTTAGAATTCCTTAAAGTTGTAAAATTTAGCTATATAATTTACAAAATTCTTATCTTAAATTTTTTTTTTTTAAAATATTAAATTCATTTCTAAATTCAAGCAACATTAAAAAAAAATCACAATATAAAAAATTGAAATAAAATAAAATAAAGTATATTATCAAATCTAATAATAAAAACAGGAAATGTAATAAAAATAAGAAAAAACTTTTTATAATTACATTGTTCCTTGTGACTCTAAAAAGTTAATCCAGTCACAATTATCGTCCTTTTTGGGAAATTATATATATATATATATATATATATATATATATATATATATATATATATATATATATATATATATATATATATATATATATATATAAGGTTTAAACATGTAAAATTTAATTGTAAAAATTACATTGTTTATAAATGGAAAGGAGTATGGGTGAAAGATAATTATGATAATCTGTCTCATACAATCCTGCTCTCTACCAACTCTTTTTAACAACATTTTAGAATCTCTTTTGACCAATCTTTTTCGGCAACATCGGAGTCCTCTCCTCTAAAGACATTCAGGCTCCTCTTACAACTATTGGAAGTAATGCTTCCATGTTTTGTCATGAGTTTTCATTGCGAGTTCCCAAACATCAATCTAGATGTTGTTGTTTCCTACGTATGAGTTGTAGTCGTGATCTAGATGTGTCGAAGTCAGTGAGTAATATCATATATATTTGTAACTATTGTTATCAGTACAGATATCACAGTGAGTGTTTTGTATTGTGTATAATCTCTCTCTGCTCTCTTTCATTTTTCTAACATGGTATCGTAGTTGGTTGAGCCCTAACTCTCTCACGAGAGGGGCTAAGATCATGCAATTTTAGCCATGATACTCCTTTGTACATAGATTATTTTAATAGAGTGTTTGATTGATTGTTTGTGTGAGTCTTTTGTGTGAATATTTGATTTGTGGGTGAATTGTGGATCGTTGCATGCAAAGGAGAATTATGAAGATCCAGTGTTGTTGGTATTGTGTGAAGCTCCATTGTGGAAAAATCTTTGTAAAAGAATAGGAGATCTGCTTGTGAAGAAGTTGGATCAACATATATTTGGTTTGATATAGTGTGGATCTACAATTGAGAGCAATGTCTACATGTTTTAAATGGTGGTTCTCGAGATTATTAGATGGTGCAAGATGTAAAGTTGTGGCATGCAGGTGGAATGTTAGCATTTCTCATTCTAGATCTGAACTAATAAAATATCATGATATTTTTTATCCATAGATCGAGATCTAAATGCAACAGATCTGATGGAAAATACCAATATTTAAAGTTATTATTATTATATGTGTTCTCATTTGCACATATCAATAAAGGGCAGTGATTGATTCTGTCTCTGTATGTTTTGGTGGTTGGTGATTGTGTGTTTCTATTGGTTATAAAAAGGGTTGATGGTTCTTAAACTAGAAGCCCCGGTGTTTGCAACATCAATTCTTGTATGTTTTTATTGGTTATGAAAAGGGTTGGTGATTCTTAAACTGGAAGCCCCAATGTTCGAAACTTCAATTTTTGTTTGTTAGTGAGGTCAAGTTGTTTGATCAACTTTTGAACACATTTAGTATCCATACCTCCACCCTAGCAACTAGCAGATAACTGAAAGTGAAATATTTGACAGATGGTGGTTGGTCCATAGGATGGTTACTTACTTGACGACTCTTATCGTGGAAGACATAGATTATCCTTGTTGTTGTAATATGTGTTTTTAATGTTTTCATGTAAGTATTAAGGGAGGGTATTGGAAGTAATGATTCTATGTGTTATCATGAGTTGTCATTGTGAGTTCCCAAGTGCCAATCTAGATTTTGTTGTTTCCTATGTATGAGTTGTAGGCATGATCTAGATGTGTCAAAGCCAGTGATTAATGTCCTATATATTTGTAAATATTGTGATCAATAAAGATATCACAGTGAGTGATTTGTATTGTGTATAATCTCTCTCTACTCTCTTTCATTTTTCTAACAACAAGAGGGAGTGAAATTCAAGCTCCTCTTACATCATAGTTGGGAGTGGATTCGTTTACTCACTTTTGATATATGATGAAGAAAAAATCAAAAAGAACAATCATTGGTTTTATATTTATTGTGTATATTATTAGACGCCAAGTTGTTGAACCATCAACACATGGCCTTCCACCCATTCAAGAATACATTGAGTTTGTTCATAAAAGGAAACTGATTGTACTTAGATAATGTGGTGACGATAAAAATAAATCATGGGGTATTCTGAAAATATTTGTGTCTGAATGAAAAAAATGGCAATCTGTGATGATTTATATAGTATAACAAGAGATGCTTATAAATGGAATGGTGTCATGTAGATTAAGTGAAAAGAATTTTTCAGTGTAAGAGAATCCTAATATGAGATGTAAGTTTTTTTGGTGGGTTTTAGGATCCATATTTTGAATTTGGCTCTAATACCACGTGTAAGACCCATTAACAATTTTTTGTCACATAATTTCAAAGAAAAAAATAAAATAAAACATATTTGACAATTCTATATGTGTGTGTGTGTGTGCACGCGCATGCATTCATGTGTGTATGTCTTACAACATATCAAAAGCATTAAAAACCTGTAAAGAATTTGATTGATGGAAATTTACATAAATTACTCAATAACAATAAGAATAGTTGGTTATTGTGGCTCGATTGTAGTGTTCGTGTCGGGATTACCTGACTGAATATGCCACCTTGCCAACTAGGAAAGTTTATCCCACTTCTTATCCTAAGGAACATCCACAAGTTCCCTAGCCTTTCGAGCATAAGTCCAACCACAGTTGTAGTGCGCTTGAGCTCTTAGTCGAACGTTGTTCCCTCTACAGTTTCACTATCTAAGTCCATATTTAACCTCTCTTGGTTTCTTCCCTCCTCTCGATTCTACTTCTCACCCTTTCCTCCAGATGGCCCAAACCAATTAAAAAAACACCAAAGGCACGATCCCACTTGACCTCCCCACTCCTTGCACTTATGCCTGCCCTTGAAATGAATGTCAATCACCCATCATAATTGCCACACACTTAATATATGCCATAACTCTCCCTCCCTCCCCCCAAATCTTCAAATTAATTTGAGGAGACAACTTGGCAATGAGCAATAAATAATATAAGAATAAAATATTAATATTTAATCATGCCAATCAATGTTATGGAATCACAAGAATCCATTCAAATAAATATTAAATAATCAATGTTTAAATATAATGTAATAATTATAAATCATAATTTAATAATTATAAGTGGTGATTGAGAGTTAAGTAACCACTAATCAAACTTAACTATTAAGCAAGCTTAATAAGCTTAATCATTAATGGGGTTTAATCCTATTAACTATTAAGCAAGCTTAAGGTTAACCTAAGTTTTGATCGTTAGTTAAGCTTAAAATTAATCTTAGCTTATTCACTAATCAAACTTAATTATTAATTAATTGTCAGGCATAATAAGCTAGAAGATACTAGCACGTTCTTGCTAACTTGGATATATAGCTAGCATAAGCATACCTCTTATGTATACTAATAATACATATCATAATCAAGCACATAGAACAATCATTCGTTTGGTTTGTTATTAACACAATGTAAGATAATAGAATTAAGTAGGGGCTTTACAATTTTGGTGTGCAACTCGAATTAGTTTATATTTTAGCATGTTTTTCTTTGCTCTACTTAAGACCAAGAAATATTGTTAAGGGTTTAACCACCTCTCTACAAATTATTATCTTTCTATATTCCAATTGATTTTGCAAAATAACATTAACATCTTTCTGTATTCCTCGATGATTTACAAAGATTAAACATCTTTGTATCATCCTTACTTGCCTACTATTAATTTTTATTTATCTTTAAAATACTTTTAAAGAAAATTTATATTATTTTTAAAATATTAAATATATAAATAATTAATTCAAATAATTAATAGTAATAAATAATAAACAAAAATTTAAAAAATATAATAAATAAGAGTTTTAACATTTATATAATTAATTTTTTACCTGAAATATTTTTATAACTCGGTGTCTAGAAATAAATATTAATTAACTCTTAAAAAAAATAAAACTAACATGAAGAAATTGATATCACTAGTAAAAGTAAAACCGAGTTCCAATACGCAGTGAATCAAATCTCTAAAAAATATTAATTAAATAAATCTAGAAAATCTAAAACCATTGATATAAAAATCCTAAAGTTTAGACATTAATATCACTGGTCAATGTAAACCAGCCCGAATCCCTGGAAGCAATGCAGGCGAAGGTTGATCGCCAGGTAAGGGAGATAGGCTTGGACACCATCGGCCAGATGGGAAAATATCTCTAAGGGCTCACTGGTTGTTCTCCCCTGACCTCTTACTGTCTCGGCTTTTTCTGTCTATGTTGTTATTTCATACTGCTGTCTCGGCTTTAGTTTATGTGGGTAGTTACTTCTCATGTATGGTGTCGGCTGTACTAGTGATAAAGTAATGTTTTGCTCTACTCCAAGCCACCCTGCGTGGTGGGCGTATTTCTGGTCTATGTGTCTCACTTCCTCTGAGCAGGTGATTAGCCTCAGTTTATTGTACATCCCTGCTCGCACTGCTCCGGTAGTTTTTTGTATTATACTTGTTCTATAATATAATCTTCTAACTTACACAAAAAACAAAAAAAATTTAAAACCATTAATATAAAAATCCCAAAGTTTAGACATTAATATCACTAGTCAATGTAAACCAAATTCCAAACCCGCGGTGAACCAAATCAATTGGATAAGTTGACGCGCTTTGGAGGCCGGTACAATCCACAGAAGTTAAGTCGATTCTCCTCCCATAAAGAACGTAGACTCCCAAAATGAAACCCCGTTGAAGATGACAACCGACCTTTCGACGATGGAGTGGTGGGGCCGAGCCACACATTGGAAGGGGAGTCGTCTAATAAAGCGGAGTAAGCCCGAGGAATTGTTTCGAGGGTTAAAAATAATTGGAATTTGGGAAAAAAAAATTCAAAAAATCCTGTAGAGGCAGTGTTTGAATCGTGTTTTTGATGGTGGAAATGGATTCAGCGCCATCAAAAACATTTAGAACACCTAAAATTTTGAAATTTAACAACTATAACTTGAATTTACAAAAATCTTTGCGAGATTTTCTCTAAATATAACTAAACCGCCTCTAAAATACTACGCGCTTCGAAAGTAAATGTACGATTTAGATGATATTTTTTAAAGGTAAAAATTTGCAGTACGAAGGTTTGAGTCGAGTTTTTATCGTTAAAATGGATTCAAGACGATGGAGTGGTGGGGCCGGGCCCCACACTTGAAAGGTAAGTGTACGAAATTTTTAGATAATATTTTTGAAAGGTAAAAATTTGTAGTAAGAAGGTTTTAGTCGAGTTTTTATCTTTAAAATGGATTCAAGACGATGGATTGGTGGGGCCGGGCCACTACGAAATTTTCAGATAATATTTTTGAAAAGGTAAAAAATTGCGGTAAGAAGGTTTGAATTCCTGTTGGAGATGACAAGCGACCTTTCGACGAAGGTGTGGTGGGCCGGGCCACGTAGATAAAAGGAATCCGTGGGAATTCAATAACCGATTTTCTATCTTGTTTTTGAAGCTTTCCCCGATTTTCTATTTATCTTTGACCACATAGATAGATAAAAGGAATCTTCTATCTCGTTTTTGAAACTTTGCCCTCATTTCGATGGAGAAGTCAATACACTCATTTTTTTGACCTTGCCTACCAATTTCCTTTCCTCACCTCTGTGATTGCCGTTGGGATCCCTTTATTTTTTTTGTTTATCCGCCGGTTTTTAAATGAAATTTGTTCTCTTTATAAATCAAGAATACAGTGATAAGTTTATAAATCAAGAATACAGTGATAAGTTGTTTTTTTTGTGCTCTTAACTTTTCAATAACAAAAGTATTATTAGATATTATTAATTTCTTAACAGCAAAAAAAATACCATTAGATCAAATTAATTGAATTAAATTATACATTTTATTTATAAAAAAAATATTATTTTTAATTTTTTCAATTAATTATATAAATTGCAATAAAAATTATTTAAATTTTACAATGTTTCTAAATTATTTATTATTAAATTTATTATTTATTATTTTTAAATTTAAAATATTAATTAATTACTTAAAAACATATTAACATTATTTACTTTTCATTTCCGAACTCCTCAAAACCTTAATTTTTCCCATAAAAACATAACAGGCGGTTGTCATTCAAAGAAATGTATATAAACGCAAGTGCACTTTTTCCTATATTTAAATTTGACAATAGGATTTGATTTGTAAAATATTCTAATAGAACATTAATTTTATTATTAAATTAATATCGTATGATTTATGGTTAGTGTTTCTATCAATATTTATATGTATAGTATTGTTGATAAGTTTATTTGTTTTTCAATAATTTGTACAAGTGTTTAGCTACTTGTATTGATATCGTTGGTTATGCAGAAAAGCTAAATCGTTCACATGATTTCTCTAAATTTTTTGTATTTTTCAAGCTGGTGGGCCTCATAGTCTTATACTGGTCTATTCTTTTTAATAATTTTATGTAGAAAATGAAAAGTGTTAAGTTTAGTGTATGGTGTTTAATATTTGTAAGTAACTTAACGTTGAAATGAAATACACTGAGAAATTAAACATTGAAATACTAAGAAATTATAAATTTCTCAAATTGAAATATAGTGAGAAATTACACGTTTTGTTAGCGGATTTTGAAGTGTTGTTCGATGCTCATCTTTAATATTGTCTATGTGTTGAGTTGTATTTCTATGTGTTGAGTTGTATTACAAATGCGGCCTCATTTTATTCTTGAGATTAGCAGAGTTTTTAAAACCAGGTGAAGCCAAACCATCCATTTATATATGTAATTTAAAAATATATATAAAATTTAAAAATATAATTAAGATTTTACAATATTTTGATTGTGTTTATAAATTTTTATTTTTTTTTGTATTTTTATATAATATTTAAAAATATAATTTTTGTTTTTAAAAAAAAAAAAAATAACACATGTTTTTCATTTTTTAAGATAAGATTTTTTAATTAAATAATATAAATAAATATTATTAATTTTCAATGAATAATTATTGGGTAAAATAGCCAGCAACTTTCTTCAAATTACATGAGATTGTCTAAAATATTATTTTGGAAGTTTTTTTAAAAGAGATTTTTAAAGTAATATAAAGATTTTTCATAAAAAGATTTTTAGAATAATGTAATATAAATTATTATTATTAATGCTATATATATATATATATGGGGTATCTCTCTTTCGAGGTTGGGTAGGGTTTAAACATTTATGTAGAAATTTTAAGATTTAAGCTTCTTTTCTTATTTCATATTGAAAAAGAATGTCATCACTTACATATTTTGGGTGATTCTATGATCGTTATTATTTGGTTTAATAATATTCAAAGATGTCACAAACACACACTGGTTTTTATTTTAGAAGATGTTATGTTGGAATGATAATTGAAAAAATAGATTCAATTTGTATTAAGAATATTGTACATATAAATACAATTTTGAAACAATTGGATTCACTTTCAAGGGTTTCTTGGACTTTAGTAATTGACTATATAATGCACCATAACCCTAACAGATTAGGTGTCCAACATTCCCCCCTTCATCCGAAGGGGTGTATATGAGAGTCTAAGAAGAGAGCTAAAATGCAAAAATGTATGACATCCAATGGTTGAATGTGCTCTCTGAAATGGTGGTTTAAGAAAAACCACAAACCAAAAGGTGGATGGACTCAAAGTCTCAATCAGTGGTGGTTTAAGGCTGACCACCAACTCTTGAACTAAAGCACAAAGTAGTTCATGGAACAACTCTAAATTTGGCTAGAAGTTGAAGTCTTCCTTGAGAGAAAGTGTTCCTAGTGTCCTGAAAAGGGAGACCTTCATCCGGGAAAAGGGAGGTCTCAACCTATAGAAAGAAAAGAAGAAACTCAACCTGAAAAGGGAGGTCTCAACTTGTGGTGGTTTAAGGAACGCCACTAGCTAAAGGCATGCTCATGGGGCATTACTCTGTCTCTAGCTACAACCCTGAATATGGTTATGGTTGTCTGTGGATGTATGCTCAGGTAGTAGGTTCAAGTTGTGGCTCGAACTCACTTGATAAATATTCAAGTGATGAATCTTCGAAGTTGCTAATTGGCCATCAATTCCTCTTGTCCTGAAAAGGGAGACCTTCATTCTGGAAAAGGGAGGTCTCAACCTATAGAAAGAAAAGAAGAACCTCAACCTGAAAAGGGAGGTCTCAACTTGTGGTGGTTTAAGGAAGGTCACCAGCTAAAGGCATCCTCATGGGGCATTACTCTGTCTCTAGTTACAACTTTGAATTTGGTTATGGTTGTCTGTGGATGTATGCTCAGGTAGCAGGTTCAGGTTGTGGCTCAGACTCACTTGATAAATATTCGAATGATGAATCTTCAAAGTTGCTAATTGGCCATCAATTCCTCCTCCATCAAATACAAGGTGAGAAGATGAAGAAACCTTCACTGCAATACTAATCAATACTCGAGAACAAATTATTTGGTATGACTGGCATATCTTCTTAGTTGTTGAAGACCATTGCTAAGAAGTGATCCGTCCAAGGTGAATCTTCGTTCTTGCAGGAGTTTTGTTTCTGTAACATTTGTTTGAATGATGAGTGTGCTTACCACAATACTCATAAGGATGAAGATCAAAACATTGATCTTTCACATGGCCAACTCGATCATAATGTTGCCATTTGACAATTTGTGACTGCTATGCAACAACAACAAGCGAAGATGGATCATCTTGAAGGAATCCAATGCTGTGAAACTAGATGGGCTTCAAATATTATGGAATCTGAAATAATATAGACATGTCCAAGTCTGTGAATCCTAAATAATACAAGCATGTCCAAGCCTGTGAATTCTAATTAATACAGACATGGATCCTAAATAATATAAAAATGTCCAAGTCTGTGAATCCTAAATAATACAGACATGCCCAAGACAATGAATCATAAATAATAGACATGTCCAAGTCTGTGTTGGACATGTCTGTTTTTTCTACTATTTAATATTATAAATATTATGTGAGTTGTTGTGTTATTTGTTAGTGGGATGTTCTAGTTGATTCCAGTTCTAATTTATTGTTTACTTGAAATATTTTTTCAGCGAGTTGATTGTATTATTAATGTTTCTTTCAATATTTATGTATTAAAATATTGATATTTAATATTTTTCTAAATTGATATTAAACGTGGTAACTTTGGAATTATGAAGTGAGGAATATTTTGTTAATAAGTGTATTTTAGGTAATTGAGAGGATTTAATAATAACCTCTTCACCCATATTCAAGTTTCATTGATATAATTTTGTATATATAGTTATTTAGATATGTATATTATCCTAAAATATGTTGCACTATATACCTTTTCCTTGAAAAAAAAAAATTTACCCCCAAAAAAAGGCCTATTTATTTTTAAGTAATTTATGTAATTGATGAGTGTGTGGTCACTTGTATTGATATTGTTGATCGTGGAGAAAGTTCGAATCATTCACAAAATTTGTCTGAGAATTTTGTATTTTTCGAATCTTTGAGAATTTTGTAATTTTCGAAGTGGTACGCTTCAAAGTGGTGATGTTGGTCCATTCATTTTAACAGTTTAATGAACAAAATGAAAAATTCACTAAGTTGAAAGCATGGTATTTAATATTTTCTAATGACTTAATGTTCAATTTGAATACACTACGAAACACAAACTACAAGTTTTGTCAAACATATTTTGATGTACTATGAAATATTCTAATTCGATGTTGGCATTTAATATTGTCATGTGTTGAGTTGTATTACAATTGCATTCTATAGCCTCCTTTGATTCGTAAGGTTAAGAGAGTTTCTGAAACCTAACATCTTGACCAGGTGAAGCAAAACCATTTATTTATATATGTCATTTTAAAAAAAATATAAAATTATAATTATAATTAAGATTTTTTGATTCTAAATATTAAAAAATATTGTGATTATACATTTTTTATTTTACATATTTATATAACATTTAAGAAATATAATTTCCGTTTTTTATTTTGAATATAAATTATGGTCTTTTTCTTTTATTTAAAAAAAATAATAGAAGAGTGAATGTGATCTAAAATGATCATAAACTAAAACTGATGTAGAAGTGATTAGCCATTTATGATTTGAATGTTAACTAAAAAGTGCGGAAATCGAGGAAAACTGCTTGAGAAGATGACTTTACGACAGTTGATTAAACACAATTAGGATGCATAACAGAATTGAAAATAGTAAAAACACAATGATACCAGACAACAAAGTTGATTACTAAGTTCGTCCCTAATGGACTACGTCTCCGGGTCCGCTTTCAAGATGGGCGACTGCTTTTATTAGGAATGAAAAGAAGGAGTTGATTACACAAAGATTTGATCAGTCTGAATGTGCATGCAGGCACTCCTGATCACTATACCAGATAGCCCTCTGAACCAGCTTTCCAACGCCTGTCACGGTTCCCAATTTCGACTCTGGATGCTCCCGTAACACTGAAAATAAAACTGCATATGACCTCCAGAATCTGCAAGCAAAAGTCAAAAACCACTCTCCTCTGATCAATGAAGGAAAACCGCCTCTTATAGGCCTGTAGATGCATCAAAACCACCTTGGGCTAGGTTTGAGGTGAATTTGTTGCTTCAGGATGTGTTTTAGAGCTTGGTCTAGTGGCAAGGAGACACCTAGGTAGGTTGGCATGGTCATCGAATAAGTTTGTTGACAAACTGTTTAAAAAATACCCAAAAATACCATATTATAACCCCGAAACCACAAACAATTTGGTTGACCGGGTGGAGGGGAGACAGCCCATGTGACTGTCGTTAACTACCCGCGGTTATCGCCCGGCGCTTCCGCTGACTGTTCATCGTGACGATTGGCAGTTATCCTATCGCTCACATAGCGCTGCCACGCCTAATCGTAACTGCCCACCTAACCCGCGGAGTGTTAACCCTGGCGGCTTATCAACACAGGTGATCACATGTTACAGTTTTCGATGACGGTTCCCGCTGCAGCTAAACTCCCGATTGCGTGGTGAAATTATGAACCCGTTCACATGACGACGGTTGGTTGTGGTTGTTCCCGCTGCGGTCAAGACTGCGGTTTCTCCAAGCCCGATAGTTACATGCTATTCCGCTCACATGCCCCGCTGCGGTCAGACTGCCTGCACGGTTAGTTGGTGGTTATGCCTGTGTATTTGATTTTAGGTTAGGTTTTTAATACATAATTTGAATGCATGTCATGTATAGATTTAGGATATAGCATGATTGATAAGTTTTAGGACTAATGTTTAGGTATTTAGGTTAGATACATGGATTTAGCATAGGTTTAGACTTTGGTTAGGTGTTTAGATGTAGATTAGGGTTTGATACTTAGAGTTCATCAAAACCCATTTCCAATCAATCGTCACTAAGCGACATTAGCGACATTTTTCGCATGATGACAAACTTGTCGACATCAACACCTGTGAGTGGACGACAAAACCCATGTTGACACCAAATCCTGCGAGGCGAATGACAAGACACATGTCGTCGACCAATCCTGGCAGAACTGTCGATGAACATAAGTCGACAGCCAGGTACAAACCCATATCAACTGAACGCCATGAAACCATAACATTACTCGAACAACCTGATCCATAACCATTACTGTTAACGCTGACAACACCTAAATGAATTGACGATGATTCTGAACACCTGTGCAATGATCTAACGAGATCCTCCTGGATCAGAATGATTTCCATTGTTAAGATAATATTTTTAAATTAAAAAATATAATGCATTTAATTAATTTTTAATGAACAATTATAGGGTAAAATAGCAAATAACTCTCTTCGAATTACATAAGATTGTTTAAAATATTATTTTGTAATTTTTTAGAAGAGATTTTTAAAAGTAATATAAAGATTTTTTTAAAATGATTTATGAAATAAAGTAATATAAATTATTACTATTAATGTTTAATGGAATAGATATATATATATATATATATATATATATATATATATATATATATATTAGGGATCTTTGCCTGGAGATTGGGTAGGGTTTAAACATCTATGTGGAAATTCTAAGATTTAAGTTTTTTCTCTTATTTGATATTGAAAAAGAATGTCATCTTTAACGTATTTTTGGTGATTCCATGATTGTCATTAATTGGTTTAATAATATTCAAAGATTTCACATGCACACACTGGTTTTTATTTTAGAAGAGGGTATGTTGGAATGAAAATTGGAAAAATGAATTCAATTTGTATTAAGAATATTGTACATATAAATACAATGTTGAAACAAGTGTATTCACTTTCAAGGGTTTCTTGGACTTTAGTAACTAATTAAATAATACACTATAACCCTAACAAATTAGGTGTCCAACATCTCCCCCCCCACCCCCCCCGCCTTTAATCTGTATGGGTGTATATGAGAGTCCAAAAAGGGAGCTAAAATGTAAAAATGTATAATAGCCAATGTCTGAATGTGCTCTCTGAAATGGTGGTTTAAGAAAAATCCACAAACCAAAAGGTGGGAGAACTCAAATTCTGAACCAGTGGTGGTTTAAGGTTGACCACTAACTCTGGAACTAAAGCTCAAAGCAGTTCCTGGAATAACTCCAAATCTGCCTATAAGTTGAAGTATTTTTCTAGAGGAACTGTTCCTAATGTCCTAAAAAGGGAGACCTTCATCCTGGAAAAGGGAGGTCTCAACCTGTAGAAAAAAAGAAGAACCTCAACTGAAAAGGGAGGTCTCAACCTGCGGTGGTTTAAAGAAGGCCACCAACCAAAGGCATGCGCATGGGGCATTACTGTCTCTCTTGCTACAACTCCTTATTTGGCTATGGTTGTCTCTGGATGTACGTTTGGTAGTGGTTTTAGGTTGTGGCTCAGGCTCGCTTGATGAATCTTCAAATGATGAATTGTCAAAGCTACTAACTGACCATCAATTCCTCCCATGTCAGATACAAGGTGAGAAGATGAAGAAACCTTTGTTGCAATACTAGTCAATACTCAAGAACAAATTTTGTGGTATGACTAGTATATCTTATTTCCTATTAAAGACTATTGCTAAGAAGCGATCCGTCCAAGGTGTATCTTTGTGCTTGCAGGGATTTTGTTTCTATAACATATATCTAAATAATGAGTGCGCTTACCACAATGGTCACAAGGATGAATATCAAAACATTGATCTTTCACATTTCCAACTCGATCACAATGTTGGTATTTGAAAACCTATTGTCACTTTGCAAAAGGAGCAAGCGAAGATGGATCATCCTGAAGGAATCCAACGCTGCAAAATTGATGGACTTGGAATATTCTAGAATATGAAAGGACACATCTCATACCTGAGACCAATTCTATTCTTGGTGTTCACAACTTCTTCCCAAGGTCTTATGAAGGTATTAGGAAGTGCAGGTTGAACCTTCATATCTACATGCAAATTCACTACTAAAATGGCTCCATTATTCTAATCAATCTCTAACTGCTTATGGGAGTTAGGCTCAAACAAAGAGTTGTTCTGAACAAGAACTAGTTCATAATTACAACTCTTCCTTTCTAGTTCATCTCGTTGTAGTTGAGACTCAAGTTGGAGAAACTCAACTGTCTCTTGTGCATGATGTAGATACATTCTGATATTAGTAAGAGTGACTTGGATGATAATCACTATTTCCTTAGCAGATAAAATTATGAAATTGTTTAGTAGCTCTAAAACACTATTAATTTGAGCCACTTTACAATAGCTTATCTTTTGAAAATAAATGGTGTGGGTTGTAATTGAAAATCCACCCGCTTACAATCATTAGAGAAATTTTGAGGTCTAAAATGGGCCTCAAAGCAAAAATGTACAACCAAAGTTAACTTTATAAGAATCAATAGGATCCAAGATGATGATGTCAACCATGGAGGATGATTCACCATTTTTGGAGTAAAATAGTAAAATGATTAAAAAATAAAAAAGTTGAAAAGCTATTTTTTTCAACTTGTATTTTCAACTTATCTCCCTTCTAATTTAGTCAAATTTTGAGCAGGAACACTTGTTGGATGAAAAATTTAATTCCTCGTCCAAGGAGTACCCATGTTGCATACTTTCGATGGATCACATTGCATGAAAAATGATAAATACATGAAAAACATGATTATCATCACTTTTTTTCATATGAAAAACAGGAAATGCCTTTTATCCCTCACTACCTCTGCTACTATGGCTTAGATGCCTTCATAACAACATATAATAATTGCAACTGAATGAACATATGGATTTTAAAAAGTTTGCCAAGAGATATGTAAATCTAATGCATATGCTACGCAATAAGAAATTAAATCAAAGATGTGTATGTAGTAAAACTTCAAAGAAAAATTTCATGCAGATACACAATGAGTGTTGTTCTCAATCGACTACAAAACAAAAAGTGGTGGCTAGAATTATCCTCTCAATGATGCTTTACAACAAGCGTGCTCAGAAGCTGCAAAGTATCTCACAGACTTGCAATGATTGGAAATTGATGAAAACCAAAACACAAAGCCCCATATATCATTACTTACAACAATATGATCAATCTATGAATGTGTCATATTGTTTTTCTACAAATTCACCGTGTGCCATCGCAAGCCATATAACCAATTTCTGCAGTTAAATTAAGTAAACTGAATTGAATATATGTGCATTGAATTACCTAGAAAGCTCTTCGAGAGTTAACATAGGCTCTTCACAAATTAACGCTTGACAAAGACTTATTTTAATATGTAGGTCAACGTTGTCAGGCTCTTCATGGTCAAAAGATCATCTTAGAACGTACTATTGCGTATGACTTGACCTGTGTTGTCTCGAGGTAAACCTGTTGACTTGACCTTGACTTGGAGTAAAATAACAATGAAGCACTTGAATGAATTGTTCTCTGCTCAACCATTTAGAATTTTCGGTAGCATCTCACAATGTCTTTTCACAATGATGGCTCAATGTATCACAGAAAACAAACAACATAAGAGAATGAAGTTTGCTTTGAATTTGTACACACTTTGAGGATGAAGAATGGTGGAGGATACATGAACTACAACGTCTTAGATATTATAGTGCAGGTCATCGTCACCCCCCTTACACCATCCATGACATGCCAAAAAAAACGAGTGAAAAACATGCATGAATAAGAGCGTCAAAGTCTGAGAAGGAAGGAGCACCCAATGCCCAGGATGGCCACAAAAATTATGACTCAAGTTATTCAACAGGAAAGGACACAAAACGAGTGGCTCAAGCTACTCAACAAGTCAGATAAAACACTACTCTAATACAACTGTTGGAATCATAATTGGAAAAATGAATTCAATTTGTTTTAAGAATATTGTACATATAAATACAAAGTTGAAACAATTGGATTCAATTTTCAAGTTTTCTTAAACTTTAGTAATTGATTACATATAAATACAATGTTGAAACGATTGAATTCAATTTTTATGTTTTCTTAGACTCTAGTAATTGAATACATAATGCACCACAACCCTAATAGATTAGGTATCCAATAGGTTATACATTTAAAGAAATCTTTTGACAACATTTCTGCTTGTCACATCTAGAGAGGAAGAAATTCATCCACATACTCTTTATCAAAGGAATAAGTGCAACTAGGATTGCACACTTGGGCAATTTATAAGAAGATAGGTGAATATTTCCATAGTCCCTTCATAGAGGGTCCGCAATCGGAGCAACAACAGGGATAAATCTTCCGTATGATCATCTCCTTTTTGTTTTTTCAGACACTTTATATTAGAGAGTTTTCTTAAAAAAAACTTTGGTTGGTATTATATATAGCAACATAGTTTTTAGTTTCCTTACATTAGTCAATAATATGGACATGTAAAAGGCTTGTATAAATAGACTTTGATCTTGGTACAATTTTCGATTTTTGTTGATGATAGTACATATATTTTTGAATACACAGAAGTATACTTTTACAGAATATAATTTCCATTTTTGATAATGAAAATTACAATTTTTCTCTCATAATATATACATAAATATAAAATTTATCATAAATAAAGTTGATGATTAATCATCATTTAATATGAGTTGACTCAAAACTTTTAGTTAAATAAAATCACACTAATCAAAATTATCTCATTTTTTGAATTTGAAGAAAAAAATCTCTTAGTTACACAAAAAAATTTTTAGATCTTGCTTAAGGACCAAAAAACACTTTGAATATTATTTGCAAGAAATCAAATATATATTAATATGATTATCAACACTATAATACTAGGATTAGGTGCTTTCAAATATTATATAACCTTATTCTCATATATTTCAATCTTTATTTTTCTTATTATTTTATGTGATTCATAGACCTAAGAGGTCAGTGACTGCTTAGTCCATGGAATATTTGTACTAAGTAGATTCATTAAAAGGGATCACTCCTTGTTGGAATAGTATGATAATTAATAGTAATAATAATAAGTTAACGGTCCCTGACTTGCATTCTAAGTTTAAGAAGAGTCATAGTATAAATGATATTAATCCTCCCCCTCCCTCTCATGCTAATAATAAAGTTATCAATTTATCTAGTTTCTCTTTTCCCCCCTCTGTTTTTAAGGTTTTAAGCAAAGGCTTAAACTTTGCCTTAGCCCCTAAGAGGATCCCTGTGGATGACATTATTTGTGACATAGAATTTGGGATTCGTGATTTACCTGATAGTATTAAAAACATTATTAGGCAGGATTGTGCTGTTGTCCTAAGGAAGGCTAAGCCTCCTAAGAGAAACCTTAGCAGGGATGAGCTTGAAGCCCTAAGATCCTTAAATCAAAACAAAGATATTGTTGTTCTAAAAGCTAACAAAGGGGGGGCTGCTGTCATTCTTAACAAGGATGACTACTGCAATAAAATGTTGGAACATCTTCATAATAGTGGAAGTTATAAAAAGCTTCCCAAAAACCCGTTAAAGAAGATTTCCAGGAATGTGGCCCTTGCCATTAAATCCAGTAACTCAGTGAGTCCCCTGCACCATAAACTCATTGAGAGCAATCCTATCACACCTAGAATCTATGGGCTCCCGAAAATTCATAAAGAAGGAGCTCCCCTTAGACCCATAGTCAACACCATTGGAGGTCCTACCTATCTTCTTGCTAAGTTCCTTGCCTTGAAGCTTAAACCCTTAGTTGGTCATACAAAGTCCTTCGTTAAAGACTCAGCTTCCTTTATTGAGGAGCTCAAGGACATTAAGCTGGACTCTGGAGACATTCTTGTCAGTTTTGATGTTGTTTCCTTGTACACTTGCATCCCTATAAATGAGGCCATGGAAGTGATCAACTGTCTAACAAATCCTGATACCGCTAGGTTGGTTGAGATCTTCCTCACTTCGACCTTTTTCAGTTTTGAAGGTGAGTTCTTTGAGTAAACATGTGGGGTTGCCATGGGCTCACCCCTTTCCCCTGTTGTTGCAAATCTTTTTATGGAGGATTTTGAATCCAAGGCTCTAAACTCAGCCCGCCTCCTGCCTAAGCTTTGGAAAAGGTATGTAGATGACACTAATGTCATCTGGTCTCACGGCCAAGAGGAGTTAGATCTCTTCTTCGATCATCTCAATAGTCAATCCTCGGCCATTAAGTTCACTAAGGAACAAGAAGTCGATGGTTGCCTCCCTTTCCTTGATATTCTTATCTCTAAGAATAGTGATGGTTCCCTCTCCCACCGAGTGTTTCATAAGAAAACTCATACGGAGCAGTATCTTCATGCTAGTTCCCACCATTTCCCGGCTCAGAAGTTGGGGGTTCTCAACACCCTTGCTACTCGTGCCTTAAGGATCTCTAATGAAAAGAGCTTTGAGGAGGAGAAATCCCATCTCCTTAATGTCTTTGTTGAGAACGGTTATAGTAGATACATGGGACAGAAGGCTTTCCTCAAAGCAGCTAAGAATTCGTTATCTAGAAGAGAACCGAAGGAACGGATTCCTGGTGTCCATCTTCCATTTGTTCAGGGACCACTGATAGGATTGCGAGGATTCTTAAGAAGCATAATGTCCCCTCGACCTTTAGACCTCTTAACACCATTCGTAAGTCCCTCAGATCTGTGAAGGATCCTATCGACCCTAAGGACATGAAAGGGGTATATATTATTCCTTGTTCCTGTGGGACCCCCTATATTGGTGAGACTGGTCGCTCCATTAATCAAAGGATTAGTGAGCATGCAGCTGACCTTAAGCATAGGAGAACCAAGTCTTCTGCTTTAGCAGAGCATGTGGAGAAAACCAATCATCATGTCTGTATCGAAGAGGCTAGTGTTATTGCTAGAGTTTCGCAATTCCATCACCGGAAATTTAGGGAAGCCCTTGAGATTGAAAAAAGGCCGAACAATCTCAATAGAGAAGATGGCTGGAAGATCAGTAGTTGCTGGGTCCCAGCCCTCTCCTCCTAGTCGTTTTCTTCCTTTCTTCCCCTCCCTAGGTTTAGCTTGATCTTGTTGTCTTCTAAGTTGGTTTCCCCTTGTTCCCCGTATCTTGTGGCCTTGGTTCTTTGAGGTGTGGTTGATATAGTTTGAGGTATTTTAATAGCACTTAATTTGATTCTAATAACATAAGGAAAATAATCTTGAAACTAATCTTTAACCCTTAAATAAACTATTAATTAATTTTAAATATTAAAATATTCTTTCTAACCCTTAAATCACTCTAACATTTATATATTTAATAAACTTTATAAATAACTATTAATTTATTTTATAATTAATCTAGTTTAAAATATTAATTTATTATTAAAATTATTATTTAATAATTTTAATAATAAATTAAAATTATCGGAACATTCTTCTCAGTTTGGGTCACTTATATATTTAATAACCTTTATAAATAACTATTAAATTAAAATTAATTTATTTTATAATTAATTTAGTTTAAAATATATATAAATATAAGTGTATGAAATAGTCCCTTTAACTTATATTTTAATAAAAATATAACTAACTATTTATATATTACTCTAATATTTATATAATAACTTTTACAACAAACTACTAATTACTCTATTACTTATATATATGATAACCTTGATAACTAAATATTAATTTAAATTAACTTATTTAATAATTTCTTTATTAATTTATTTTATAATTTAGTTTTTTGATTAGTTTAAATTATATTTATTATTATAAGTTTATTAAAGGGTCCATTTACTTTTATTTTAATATGAATATAACCAACTGAATTAACTTATTTAATTAAATAAAGGTATGTGATTTTCGCTGAAGAATCTTCTCTCAAATTTGATATGGATCACAGAAGCCTAAATTCAATAATGGAATATTTGTACCAAGTAGATTCATCTAAAGGGATCACTCCCTACTTGCTTGACCTGGGAGAATTGAACTCTTGACCTCTCAATAGCAAAGAGGCTTTAACTACTTGAAATCCACCAATAGGGATAAATTATACAGTTTACTTACTTGAGAGTATTGTTTTTAATTTTTCCAATTAATTATATAAGTTGCAATAAACATTATTTAAATTTTAAACTATTTCTAAACAATTTTTTTATTTTATTTTATTTTTCAAAATATTATTCAATTACTCTTTCATAGTTTACCTACACTAAATTTTTGAATGGTGAGTGGAGATCCCTGCACTAGCCCTTAACATCATTGGATTTTTGTACATAGAATTTCAAACTGGTCACCTTTTCACCACATAATATCTTAACAGAGTACCTATAACCTTTTCACGACATAATGTCTTCACATAGCACCCTATCCCCATTTATTCTACTGTAGATGTAACGCCTTGCATTCTTGGGCACGGGCGCGCGCACCTCCATCTCGCGAAATTGACTAAGTGTGGTCGCCATCGCATGAGCGCGCGTGGTAATAAGCTTGCCGAAGGGAGTATATATGCGATGGATGAAAGGCGATGAGCATACCCAAGCCGACGATGGATAAACCAAAGGTGAGGGGCGCTCATGTTATAATTTATGAGGTCGGCCAAGGTGAACGCACGTCCATTGGTGCATATATATTGGTGAGACCTGCAGTACATTTGGGGCATCGAACTTTCATCTTCATATCTACGCATAAGAAGAGTAAAAACTGCACAGGGGTAAAAGAGACTACGCATATCTCATGCGTAGGTCTTCTAAGGTGTGGTTTTGGATTTTATGCCGGTTGGAGTGTGGCAAGCGTGCCAGGGTTCGAGATATGTGTGCAGGACTTGGTAAGAAGGTCGAGTGGCTCGGGTGAGCACTTCTTCTTGTGCAAGGGTGCACATGGTTGTAAAGCAGGTTGCTTCTATTGTAAAGTTCGGTTAAGTGTGAGACTTGGTTTGGCCAAGACACACTGTTGTATTGTAAACTGATATTCTCAATAAAATTGTCGGGCAGACTCACATTACGGGGAGTTGCCCCTCCCCTTTATACTTGTTTGCAATTGTTGATGTTCTTGGTTAATTGCATATGGATAATGAATGAGTATGGGCTTCATTAAGTATAAAGGATAAATGTTTTTACTTGGTTGCGAAACACAAACTAAGTATGTTAATGAGTAAGTAGGCGTAGTCCACGAATGTTAGTATTGGTGAAAAGAAAGCGCTCGGTGGTGCCGCACCTCGCTACAAGCGGTTGGAAGATCACCGCAGGTGTAGGGGCGTGACAGTTGGTATCAGAGCTCGGTCGGAGCTGGTGAAGCAAGTGTGAGAACACTTGGAAGATTGACAATAAGGCATGGCAAGCTTGGAAGCAGGAAGAAGGAAGCTCTTGGTTACCTTGGACAGGTTGAAGAGGTTGAAGCAAGAGAGGCCCTGAATCCGTGAAGAGCTTGAAGCCTTGGAGAAGGATGTTGAGGAAGAGCCTCTTCAACTCGGTTGGACAATGGAGCAAGATGAAGTTGCAGGTTGTGACAACAAGGAAGAGGAAGCCGTGATAATTGAAGATGTTGCAGACATGACTACGATGGAGGATGATCAAGTTAGGCCAGGATCGTGCAGTTTGCCAAGGCAAGAGGACATCTTACCATGGATGACTATGATGGAACCTTGTATGGAGAAGCAAGGATTGTCGATTGTTGTAGGGCTTGTTGGGGTTACTTGTGACCTTATGATGAGAGGTGCAATGACCCGTGACAAGGGTGGAACGTGATGATCGTTGTGGAGGATTGGGTCATGCTTTAGCCACATGGAGAATTGGCTAAGTGCCCGGCATGACTCATGGATAGATTAGAGGGCACACTCTTGGGGTTGGTGATGTTTTGGGTGGACTTCTCATGGCCGAGACCAAGAGATAGTCTTGATGGACACTTTGATGGAGGAGCTGTGATGAAGAGACTCATAACATGATGATGATGAGATGGTTGAGTGACTGAGTTCACTAAACCGAAGATTGAAGACTTGGGTGTGATGGCCGATTGTTGTGATGAGTCTACTTGGTTGGACTACATGGGCAGCTTAGTCATGGACATCAGGTTGGAGACTTGAAGACATGGAGCATGGCAGACCTATACAAGGACATTGTGTGGAAGCACTTGTAGAGATGTCAAGGGACATCCAAAGAGGAGTGCTAGGGCAGGAATGTTATGCAGGAGGACTTGCCAGTGTGACATGGGGACTTGAGGATGGCACATTGCAGATGATGAAGATGACTTCATGGACCTGAATGGGGCACATCAAGAGTTGATAAGATTGGAGACTTGAGGATGGCACATTGTAGATGATGAAGAGGACTTCATGGACCTGAATGGGGCACATCAAGAGTTGATAAGATTGGAGACTTGAGGATGGCACATTGCAGATGATGAAGAGGACTTCATGGACCTGAATGGGGCACATCGAGAGTTGATTGAAGACTTGGATGGACTTGTGGGCAGCTATGGAGCATTCCTACTACATGGGGAGCTGAGGCATCTTGTATGCTTGCTGAGGTGTTGGTTGGGGATGGTTTATGGGGCTCATGATGACATGAGATTGTTGTGACTTTTAGGGACTTCATGTATGGTGGACTTAGAGGATCTAATGCATTGAGGAGCTGAGGTCAGGAGACTTTGATGCAGTATGGGATGCATACTTTCAAAGTACATGTATAGGCATGGCTTGGAAGAGTGACTTGATGTAGAGGATCGGTATGAGGCACTTTGGAGTGATGGAGTTACAACGATGATGATGACGATGCTTTGGTGATACACTTGAGCATGGGTTGAGCCGAGACTCAACTACTTTCTACACATGGGAGCTGATTTGATCGAGGATCGTGGGCAGCACATGGATAGGTGAGACAAGTGCATACTTGTTTCTATGGAGACTTGAGGATGGCACATTGCAGATGATGAAGAGGCTTCATGGACCTGAATGGGGCACATCGAGAGTTGGTTTGAGGAGATGGTCTCTTCACATGGAGGAGACACACATATGGACAACATGTTGTAGATGAGATGGATGGAGTTTCCATGGACGTGAGCATGGATTATGGAGATACATACTTTGGTATGGTGAGCTTGGTGACAGTGGTCACTAGGCCGAGACATAGTGGAGAAAGAGTCTCTACATATGTTGCAGAGATGTTTGCCTTGTATGGAGAGGTCGACATCGTGGATGACGACGATCTTGGTAGATGGCTACCGGGATGGTATGTTGTCGAGGACGACAACGATTTTCAGTGAGGGAGAATGTAACGCCCTGCGTTCTTGGGCACAGGCGCGCGCACCTCCATCTCGCGAAATTGACTAAGTGTGGTCGCCATCGCATGAGCGCGCGTGGTAATAAGTGTGCCGAAGGGAGTATATATGCGATGGATGAAAGGCGATGAGCATACCCAAGCCGACGATGGATAAACCAAAGGTGAGGGGCGCTCATGTTATAATTTATGAGGTCGGCCAAGGTGAACGCACGTCCATTGGTGCCTATATATTGGTGAGACCTACGGTACATTTGGGGCATCGAACTTTCATCTTCATATCTACGCATAAGAAGAGTAAAAACTCCGCAGGGGTAAAAGAGACTACGCATATCTCATGCGTAGGTCTTCTAAGGTGCGATTTTGGATTTTATGCCGGTTGGAGTGTGGCAAGCGTGCCAGGGTTCGAGATATGTGTGCAGGACTTGGTAAGAAGATCGAGTGGCTCGGGTGAGCACTTCTTCTTGTGCAAGGGTGCACATGGTTGTAAAGCAGGTTGCTTCTATTGTAAAATTCAGTTAAGTGTGAGACTTGGTTCGGCCAAGACACACTGTTGTGTTGTAAACTGATATTTTCAATAAAATTGTCGGGCAGACTCACATTACGGGGAGTTGCCCCTCCCCTTTATACTTGTTTGCAATTGTTGATGTTCTCGGTTAATTGCATATGGATAATGAATGAGTATGGGCTTCATTAAGTATAAAGGATAAATGTTTTTACTTGGTTGCGAAACACAAACTAAGTATGTTAATGAGTAAGTATGCGTAGTCCACGAACGTTAGTATTGGTGAAAAGAAAGCGCTCGGTGGTGCCGCACCTCGCTACAAGCGGTTGGAAGATCACCGCAGGTGTAGGGGCGTGACAGTTGGTATCAGAGCTCGGTCGGAGCTGGTGAAGCAAGTGTGAGAACACTTGGAAGATTGACAATAAGGCATGGCAAGCTTGGAAGCAGGAAGAAGGAAGCTCTTGGTTACCTTGGACAGGTTGAAGAGGTTGAAGCAAGAGAGGCCCCGAATCCGTGAAGAGCTTGAAGCCTTGGAGAAGGATGTTGAGGAAGAGCTTCTTCAACTCAGTTGGACAATGGAGCAAGATGAAGTTGCAGGTTGTGATAACAAGGAAGAGGAAGCTGTGATAATTGAAGATGTTGCAGACATGACTACGATGGAGGATGAACTTGAGGATGATCAAGTTAAGCCAGGATCGTGCAGTTTTCCAAGGCAAGAGGACATCTTACCATGGATGACTATGATGGAACCTTGTATGGAGAAGCAAGGATTGTCGATTGTTGCAGGGCTTGTTGGGGTTACTTGTGACCTTATGATGAGAGGTGCAATGACCCGTGACAAGGGTGGAACGTGATGATCGTTGTGGAGGATTGGGTCATGCTTTAGCCACATGGAGAATTGGCTAAGTGCCCGGCATGACTCATGTACAGATTAGAGGGCACACTCTTGGGGTTGGTGATGTTTTGGGTGGACTTCTCATGGCCGAGACCAAGAGATAGTCTTGATGGACACTTTGATGGAGGAGTTGTGATGAAGAGACTCATAACATGATGATGATGAGATGGTTGAGTGACCGAGTTCACTAAACCGAAGATTGAAGACTTGGGTGTGATGGCCGATTGTTGTGATGAGTCTACCTGGTTGGACTACATGGGCAGCTTAGTCATGGACATCAGGTTGGAGACTTGAAGACATGGAGCATGGCAGACCTATACAAGGACATTGTGTGGAAGCACTTGTAGAGATGTCAAGGGACATCCAAAGAGGAGTGCTAGGGCAAGAATGTTATGCAGGAGGACTTGCCAGTGTGACATGGGGACTTGAGGATGGCACATTGCAGATGATGAAGAGGACTTCATGGACCTGAATGGGGCACATCAAGAGTTGATAAGATTGGAGACTTGAGGATGGCACATTGCAGATGATGAAGAGGACTTCATGGACCTGAATGGGGCACATCAAGAGTTGATAAGATTAGAGACTTGAGGATGGCACATTGCAGATGATGAAGAGGACTTCATGGACCTGAATGGGGCACATCGAGAGTTGATTGAAGACTTGGATGGACTTGTGGGCAGCTATGGAGCATTCCTACTACATGGGGAGCTGAGGCATCTTGTATGCTTGCTGAGGTGTTGGTTGGGGATGGTTTATGGAGCTCATGATGACATGAGATTGTTGTGACTTTTAGGGACTTCATGTATGGTGGACTTAGAGGATCTAATGCATTGAGGAGCTGAGGTCAGGAGACTTTGATGCAGTATGGGATGCATACTTTCAAAGTACATGTATGGGCATGGATTGGAAGAGTGACTTGATGTAGAGGATCGGTATGAGGCACTCTGGAGTGATGGAGTTACAACGATGATGATGACAATGCTTTGGTGATACACTTGAGCATGGGTTGAGTCGAGACTCAACTACTTTCTACACATGGGAGCTGATTTGATCGAGGATCATGGGCAGCACATGGATAGGTGAGACAAGTGCATACTTGTTTCTATGGAGACTTGAGGATGGCACATTGCAGATGATGAAGAGGCTTCATGGACCTGAATGGGGCACATCGAGAGTTGGTTTGAGGAGATGGTCTCTTCACATGGAGGAGACACACATATGGACAACATGTTGCAGATGAGATGGATGGAGTTTCCATGGACCTGAGCATGGATTATGGAGATACATACTTTGGTATGGTGAGCTTGGTGGCAGTGGTCACTAGGCCGAGACATAGTGGAGAAAGAGTCTCTACATATGTTGCAGAGATGTTTGCCTTGTATGGAAAGGTCGACATCGTGGATGACGACGATCTTGGTAGATGGCTACGAGGATGGTATGTTGTCGAGGACGACAACGATTTTCAGTGAGGGAGAATGTAATGCCCTGCGTTCTTGGGCACAGGCGCGCGCACCTCCATCTCGCGAAATTGACTAAGTGTGGTCGTCATCGCATGAGCGCGCGTGGTAATAAGTGTGCCGAAGGGAGTATATATGCGAAGGATGAAAGGCGATGAGCATACCCAAGCCGACGATGGATAAACCAAAGGTGAGGGGCGCTCATGTTATAATTTATGAGGTCGGCCAAGGTGAACGCACGTCCATTGGTGCGTATATATTGGTGAGACCTGCGGTACATTTGGGGCATCGAACTTTCATCTTCATATCTACGCATAAGAAGAGTAAAAACTGCGCAGGGGTAAAAGAGACTACGCATATCTCATGCGTAGGTCTTCTAAGGTGCGGTTTTGGATTTTATGCCGGTTGGAGTGTGGCAAGCGTGCCAGGGTTCGAGATATGTGTGCAGGACTTGGTAAGAAGGTCGAGTGGCTCGGGTGAGCACTTCTTCTTGTGCAAGGGTGCACATGGTTGTAAAGAAGGTTGCTTCTATTGTAAAATTCGGTTAAGTGTGAGACTTGGTTCGACCAAGACACACTGTTGTATTGTAAACTGATATTCTCAATAAAATTGTCGAGCAGACTCACATTACGGGGAGTTGCCCCTCCCCTTTATACTTTTTTGCAATTGTTGATGTTCTCGGTTAATTGCATATGGATAATGAATGAGTATGGGCTTCATTAAGTATAAAGGATAAATGTTTTTACTTGGTTGCGAAACACAAAATAAGTATATTAATGAGTAAGTAGGCATAGTCCACGAACGTTAGTATTGGTGAAAAGAAAGCGCTCGGTGGTGCCGCACCTCGCTACAAGCGGTTGGAAGATCACCGCAGGTGTAGGGGCGTGACAGTTGGTATTAGAGCTCGGTCGGAGCTTGTGAAGCAAGTGTGAGAACACTTGGAAGATTGACAATAAGGCATGGCAAGCTTGGAAGTAGGAAGAAGGAAGCTCTTGGTTACCTTGGACAGGTTGAAGAGGTTGAAGCAAGAGAGGCCCCGAATCCGTGAAGAGCTTGAAGCCTTGGAGAAGGATGTTGAGGAAGAGCTTCTTCAACTCGGTTGGACAATGGAGCAAGATGAAGTTGCAGGTTGTGACAACAAGGAAGAGGAAGCCGTGATAATTGAAGATGTTGCAGACATGACTACGATGGAGAATGAACTTGAGGATGATCAAGTTAAACCAGGATCGTGCAGTTTGCCAAGGCAAGAGGACATCTTACCATGGATGACTATGATGGAACCTTGTATGGAGAAGCAAGGATTGTCCATTGTTGCAGGGCTTGTTGGGGTTACTTTTGACCTTATGATGAGAGGTGCAATGACCCGTGACAAGGGTGGAACGTGATGATCGTTGTGGAGGATTGGGTCATGCTTTAGCCACATGGAGAATTGGCTAAGTGCCCGGCATGACTCATGGACAGATTAGAGGGCACACTCTTGGGGTTGGTGATGTTTTGGGTGGACTTCTCATGGCCGAGACCGAGAGATAGTCCTGAAGGACACTTTGATGGAGGAGCTGTGATGAAGAGACTCATAACATGATGATGATGAGATGGTTGAGTGACCGAGTTCACTAAACCGAAGATTGAAGACTTGGGTGTGATGGCCGATTGTTGTGATGAGTCTACTTGGTTGGACTACATGGGCAGCTTAGTCATGGACATCAGGTTGGAGACTTGAAGACATGGAGCATGGCAGACCTATGCAAGGACATTGTGTGGAAGCACTTGTAGAGATGTCAAGGGACATCCAAAGAGGAGTGCTAGGGCAGGAATGTTATGCAGGAGGACTTGCCAGTGTGACATGGGGACTTGAGGATGGCTTATTTTAGATGATGAAGAGGACTTCATGGACCTGAATGGGTCACATCAAGAGTTGATAAGATTGGAGACTTGAGGATGGCACATTGCAGATGATGAAGAGGACTTCATGGACTTGAATGGGGCACATCAAGAGTTGATAAGATTGGAGACTTGAGGATGGCACATTGCAGATGATGAAGAGGACTTCATGGACCTGAATGGGGCACATCGAGAGTTGATTGAATACTTGGATGGACTTGTGGGCAGCTATGGAGCATTCCTACTACATGGGGAGTTGAGGCATCTTGTATGCTTGCTGAGGTGTTGGTTCGGGATGGTTTATGGAGCTCATGATGACATGAGATTGTTGTGACTTTTAGGGACTTCATTTATGGTGGACTTAGAGGATCTAATGCATTGAGGAGTTGAGGTCAGGAGACTTTGATGCAGTATGGGATGCATACTTTCAAAGTACATGTATAGGCATGGCTTGGAAGAGTGAATTGATGTAGAGGATCGGTATGAGGCACTTTGGAGTGATGGAGTTACAACGATGATGATGACGATGCTTTGGTGATACACTTGAGCATGGGTTGAGCCGAGACTCAACTACTTTCTACACATGGGAGCTGATTTGATCGAGGAACATGGGCAGCACATGGATAGGTGAGACAAGTGCATACTTGTTTCTATGGAGACTTGAGGATGGCACATTGCAGATGATGAAGAGGCTTCATGGACCTGAATGGGGCACATCAAGAGTTGGTTTGAGGAGATGGTCTCTTCACATGGAGGAGACACACATATGGACAACATGTTGCAGATGAGATGGATGGAGTTTCCATGGACCTGAGCATGGATTATGGAGATACATACTTTGGTATGGTGAGCTTGGTGATAGTGGTCACTAGACCGAGACATAGTGGAGAAAGAGTCTCTACATATGTTGCAGAGATGTTTGCCTTGTATGGAAAGGTCGACATCGTGGATGACGACGATCTTGGTAGATGGCTACCGGGATGGTATGTTGTCGAGGACGACAACGATTTTCAGTGAGGGAGAATGTAACGCCCTGTGTTCTTGGGCACAGGCGCGCGCACCTCCATCTCGCGAAATTGACTAAGTGTGGTCGCCATCGCATGAGCGCGCGTGGTAATAAGCGTGCCGAAGGGAGTATATATGCGATGAGAATACCCAAGCTGACGATGGATAAACCAAAGGTGAGGGGTGCTCATGTTATAATTTATGAGGTCGGCCAAGGTGAACTCACGTCCATTGGTGCGTATATATTGGTGAGACATGCGGTACATTTGGGGCATCGAACTTTCATCTTCATATCTACGCATAAGAAGAGTAAAAACTGCGCAGGGGTAAAAGAGACTACGCATATCTCATGCGTAGGTCTTCTAAGGTGCGGTTTTGGATTTTATGCCGGTTGGAGTGTGGCAAGCGTGCCAGGGTTCGAGATATGTGTGCAGGACTTGGTAAGAAGGTCGAGTGGCTCGGGTGAGCACTTCTTCTTGTGCAAGGGTGCACATGGTTGTAAAGCAGGTTGGTTCTATTGTAAAATTCGATTAAGTGTGAGACTTGGTTCGACCAAGACACACTGTTGTATTGTAAAATGACATTCTCAATAAAATTGTCGGGCAGACTCACATTACGGGGAGTTGCCCCTCCCCTTTATACTTGTTTGCAATTGTTGATGTTCTCGGTTAATTGCATATGGATAATGAATGAGTATGGGCTTCATTAAGTATAAAGGATAAATGTTTTTACTTGGTTGCGAAACACAAACTAAGTATGTTAATGAGTAAGTAGGCGTAGTCCACGAACGTTAGTATTGGTGAAAAGAAAGCGCTCGGTGGTGCCGCACCTCGCTACAAGCGGTTGGAAGATCACCGCAGGTGTAGGGGCGTGACAGTAGAGGTCCAATTATGTTTCAAATTTAAGTAATTATATAATTGTCATATATTTTATAATTAAAATTTATTTTAAAAATTATAATTAAATTTATTTAAAATTTAATAATAATTAAAATATAATGAATTTAAAATTTATTATTTAAGTAAAATAATACTTTTTTTTAAATAAAAAAATATAACAGATATTTTCACATTATATAATGCTTACAATAAATATACTAACTTTATTGATTTTATAAATAAATACAAATGTAATAATTATTAATTAGAACTAATTTATATGGTTAAGAAGAAGAATAATATCATATCTTCTTTATATTTGGGTTGAAATTTCACAGGGAATTCCGGGGTTGATAGTAGATTTTCTTTTTCTCTTTTACATATTTCAAAATTTTATATGCCTTTCTTGTTTATAAAAGAAAATAATAATAATAATACTATTATTTTTAAACTTAAGGATTGATAAGAGGGAAAAATGAAGTAAAGTTATTATAAGAAGGTAATCAATCTCACTCTTGCAAATCAGAATTATCTTTCTATCTTGACCAGTGTTAAGAAAATGAACACTGCAAAGATGAAAATTAATTCCCATAAGCTTCTAAGTGAAACCCAAAGTTGGTCTATTCCCCAAACACCTTGGGACTAGAGAACGAAATGAACATCGCAAAGATGAAAATTAATTCCCATAAGCTTCTAAGTGAAACCCAATGTTGGTCTATTCCCCAAACATCTTGGGACTAGAGAACCTACCCCCTTTACCATACTAAGACGAAGAACACTTTCTCTTGCCACACTACCTGTCACGCCCCCAATTCTTTTTTCGTTAAATTGGCCAGGTGTGGCACCGCCTAAGTTATTAAGATGTTCCATCATTAATAAACTTTACTAACTACGCCTTAACAATTCATAATACACATGAATTCATATTATTAATGTGCGGAAACCATTAACAATATACAATAATAAAATCAACTCGGCAATAATAATAATAATCAATCTTTTATTATATATGCGAAGTTACATGACCGGGAGCCACGCTCAACCGATGTTCCATAAACGGGAGGGCGTCCGCCTGTGCAAGAGCGCATGGCGGTCTGCCAAGACTCCACCAAAATACAACTTACAACATATAACATACACCTCTTGTGTCGTTGGGCGGGCGGGCGCACCCGTGCACGACCTTCCCCCACGCCACAACCCAAACCAAGTGCGATACCCGTATGCGCCACCGGATCCTCTACACGACCCTCGTCCGGCTCGGCGGGCTCATCCACCCGAGATGCGGTAAACTGCGCCTTCTCCAAGTGCGCACTACCTTGTGCGACGAAGAGCGATGTCCGATCGGTTGATGCTCAAATGAACCGCAGGTCGCCCATGTTTATACGCACACTAGCTTGTGCGTTATCTCCTGGCCGACACTACAAAATATAACGATGAACGCCCCTCACTTAGTTTCTCCACCGTCGGCTCACCCTAAGTTTGGTTACGCTCATTGCTCACCCATCCATCGCATATATATAACCGCCACAAGTCATATTACTCGCGCGCCTCTTATGTGATGGTGACCAACACTTAGTCATTTTTGCGAGTTGGAGGAGCGCGCGCCCGGTATGAACCGCAGGGCGTTACATCCTCCCCCACCAGAAGTCATTGTCGTCCCGACAATTCCTGCTTTCCTCTTCAACTTCCTATCGTACTTCGCGATCTTGTTCTTCCATCTCCAAAGTGAATCCTCCGTCTCCCAGCTGTCCTCCTCCGGTGCATCCTTCCATCTGCAAAGAAATTCCCGTCGCATGTGGCAACCAACTCCTGTAGTTCTGAGACTCAAAATATTCTCCAACTCTAGTCCTGGTTTGTCCACAATCCCGGCTGGTCCTCTTGTCGGTTCAACCCTCTCTGGATGGTCTGAATCAAGTCTACATCTCTTCAACTGACTCACATGAAAAACTGGGTGTTTCATGTTCATATGGCTTGGAAGCTCCAGCTCGTAAGCAACTTCCCCCACTCTCTTCTTCACTCGGAATGGTCCCTCATACCTCCGTGTTAGTTTGCTCGTCGTCCCCTTGGCTGGCTGAAACTGCTCCCCGGTAATCCTGAGAAACACCATATCTCCCACACTGAAGTGTGCCTCCCGTCTTCCACGATCAGCATACTTTTTCATCCTCCTTGCAGCATCGTGCAAGCGTAACCGTGCTAACTCCAAGGTCTCCTCCCAAGCCTTCATGAATTTCTTCGCATGAGGACTCCTCAAGAAGCCTCCCATCACTACGGTATGCGGTGCAACCAACATCTGTCCATTTACCAACTCAAATGGACTATACCCCGTCGCAGAACTCTTTTGAATATTGTAGCTAAACTGAGCAATATCCAAGAGTTCAGGCCAATTCTTCTGATCAGCCGTCACATAATGTCGCAAGTAGTCCTCCAGCAATGCGTTGATCCTCTCGGTCTGCCCATCTGTCTGTGGATGGTAACTCGAACTCATCAACAACTCTGTCCCGACCAACTTGAACAATGTGGTCCAAAATCTCCCTGTAAAACGCGGATCTCTATCCGACACAATACTCAATGGCATCCCCCAATACTTCACTATGTTCTTAAAGAACAACTCCGCTGTCCGCTCGGCTCCACATGGTATCTTTGTAGGAACAAAGACAACATACTTGGAAAAACGATCAACCACAACCATAATCCCATTATACCCCTGAACCTGTGGTAACTGAGTGATGAAGTCCATCAAGACACTCATCCATGGCCTCTCTGGAATCGGTAAAGGCTGCAACAGTCCTCCTTGTCTCTAAGTATCCGATTTGTCCTGCTGACAAACGATGCACGTATGTACATACTCCTCCACATCCTCTCTCATCTTCTCCCAAAAGAATCCTCTCTCCAACAATGCCAAAGAACGACGTTGCCCTGGGTGGCCAGCCCACGGAGAATCGTGGCACTCCTTCAAAAGGTGTCTCCTGAGTCCGGATGACTTTGGAACATAGAGTCAGTTTCCAAAGAACAAGAACTCGTCTCGTAGAAAGAACTTTCGTGTCTTCCCTTCCTTTATCTGCTTCACTATATTCTGCGCCAAAGTATCGGTTTCAACACTTCCCTTGATCTTATTCTGCATCTCTTCTGACATCTGAACTCGACTCCTACTCCTTGTTGCCCGGTCTTCTCCCTCCTCCAATGCTGCAAGTTGTCCCTTCCTGCTAAGGGCATCTGCTACCGCATTGTGTCTACCCGGTCTATACTCGATAGTCATGTCAAATTCTGCCAAGAAGTCCTGCCAACGAGCTTGCTTCACAGAAAGCTTTGGTTGTGATGCAAAATAACTTGCTGCAACGTTGTCAGTCTTGACAACAAACGGCTTCCCAATCAGGTAATGCCTCCACACATGAAGACAATGGATGATGGCAGTCATCTCCTTCTCATGGACCGGATACCTTTGTTCTCTATCCTGCAACTTTCAACTCTCATACGCCACCGGATGCCCATCCTGCATAAGAACCCCTCCTATGGCAAAATCTGAAGCATCAGTGTGTACCTCAAACGGTATCTCGAAGTCGGGCAAATTCAGTATCGGTGCTGTAACCATCCTCTTCTTCAAGTCATCAAATGCCTCTTGACATTTGCTCGTCCAACTCCACCTCTTGTCTTTCTTCAATAAGTCTGTCAGTGCCGATGTCACCTTGGAGTACCCCTCTACAAACTTTCGTTGGTAGTTGGTCATGCCCAAAAACACCCTCATCTCATGGACATTCTTCGGTTCAACCCAGTCCTCAATCGCCTTCACTCTGCTCGGCTCCATCCGTATGTACCCTTGACCAACAATATGCCCAAGGAACGGAATCTCGGTCTGAGCGAACACACACTTAGACTTCTTCAAGAACAACTGATTTTCCCTCAGTGCCTCGAATACCATCGCCAAGTGTTTCTTATGATCCTCCATGTTGTCACTGAACACCACTATATCGTCCAAGTATACTACTACGAACGAATCCAAGTATGGTCGTAGAACATCGTTCATCAAAGTGAAAAACGTAGCAGGAGCATTGCACAACCCGAATGGCATAACAAGGAACTCAAAGCTACCATACCTTGTTACTATCGTGGTCTTCTTCTCGTCTCCTTCAGCTATCCGCACCTGATAATACCCATGCCTCAAGTCCAGCTTGGAAAACACTCGGGCTTTCGCAAGCTTGTCAAAGCAATCAGCAGCCAATGGCAAAGGATACCTGTTCCTTACCGTCTGCTTGTTCAATGCACGGTAATCACAGCACATTCGTAGCTCATTCGAATCCTTCTTCCGTTGGAACAATACCGGAGCTCCATAAGGGGACCTTGAAGGTCTAATGAAACCTGCCTCAGTTAACTCCTTTAACTAGCATTTCAATTCCTCCAACTTAGGCCCTGACAATCGATAAGGTGCTTTAGCCGGGGGTTGCTTTCCTGGCTCAAGCTCAATGATATGGTCCACTGCACGCCTTGGTGGGAGTTTCTTCGGAAGCTCATCAGGCATCAAATCCGCATACTTGGTAAGCACATCAGATATCTCAGCTGGAACAGGCGTCCCCACTCCATCACCTTCAACATCCTTGAACATCACCGCATATGTCTCCATATTTGAATCCTTCATAGCCTTCTCCAAACTCAGTGCCGAAACATGCTGCACCTTGACTTCCCTTCTTTGCCTATGAGTGGGCAAAGTCCAAGTTTGTGACTGTCCAACCAACACCACCTCATCATAGAAGGGGACAACAATAGCCTTGTTGCCCTTCAAGAAATCCTGTCCGAGTATCATATCAAAGTCGTTCATCTCCATCACCGTGAAGTCCAACTGACCTTTCCAGTCTTTTATCTGCACAGGTACATCGTGTACCAAACCCGCCACCTTAGCTCTAGAGTTCACTGCCTTGACCTCCATATTCGATGGGGTGATCGTCAGTCCAGCCTCTTTTGCTAACCGTGTCGTCATAAAGTTATGTGTGGCACCCGTTTCCACCAGAGCTTGAATGGTCTTGCCATGAACCATCAAGTCTACGAAACCTAGACTGTTCATCCATGATTTCTCCATAACCTTATCTGCATCAGCTTAACCTGCCATGAGAAACCCTTCTCTATCAGGCTTCACCATTTCACCTTCGTCACGAGCAACCTTTGCTCTGATACCACCTGTCACGCCCCCAATTCTTTTTTCGTTAAATTGGCCGGGTGCGGCACCGCCTAAGTTATTAAGATGTTCCATCGTTAATAAACTTTACGAACTACGCCTTAACAATTCATAATACACATGAATTCATATTATTAATGTGCGGAAACCATTAACAATATACAATAATAAAATCAACTCGGCAATAATAATAATAATCAATCTTTTATTATATATGCGAAGTTACATGACCGGGAGCCGCGCTCAACCGGCGTTCCATAAACGGGAGGGCGCCCGCCCGTGCAAGAGCGCACGGCGGTCTGCCAAGACTCCACCAAAATACAACTTACAACATATAACATACACCTCTTGTGTCGTTGGGCGGGCGGGCGCACCCGTGCACGAACCCACCGCCAACACACAACAAGATATAATAACACAAGACCGCACAACTCGGCGTTGGGCGGGCGGGCACACCCGTGCACGACCTTCGCCCACGCCACAACCCAAACCAAGTGCGATACCCGTATGCGCCACCGGATCCTCTACACGACCCTCGCCCGGCTCGGCGGGCTCATCCACCCGAGCTGCGGTAAACTGCGCCTTCTCCAAGTGCGCACTACCTTGTGCGACGAAGAGCGATGTCCGATCGGTTGATGCTCAAATGAACCGCAGGTCGCCATGTTTATACGCACACTAGCTTGTGCGTTGTCTCCTGGCCGACGCTACAAAATATAACGATGAACGCCCCTCACTTAGTTTCTCCACCGTCGGCTCGCCCTAAGTTTGGTTACGCTCATCGCTCACCCATCCATCGCATATATAACCGCCACAAGTCATATTACTCGCGCGCCTCTTATGCGATGGTGACCAACACTTAGTCATTTTTGCGAGTTGGAGGAGCGCGCGCCCGGTATGAACCGCAGGGCGTTACACTACCCACCTTGTTAACTTGTTAAGTCAACAAAACTAGAGTGATCTCATAATACTTCTCTCCCTTCTTTTTAATCACAAAAATAAAATATTAAAAAGTGTTAGTTAATCACTTACTTTCTTACTCAAGGTTCCATAAACAATATTAATCTTAATAGATGTTAAACCATATTAACATTAATATTTTTATTTTTAAAATTTAATTTAATATAAAAATATTAAAGTAAAAAAAACATTCAAACACTCCCACGATTAGATTTCTTGAATTTTATTCACCGGAAAATTGTAACATCTAGGTAAAATTGTGGCCTCTTTGACAACACCTATTTTGAGTGTTTGGAAAGAATGATTGTTATGCATCTAGGTCATTCATGCAATTCCATCATTAATAAGTTGTACATTGTATGTAACATACAAGAAATTAATATTCATTATCTTCATAATATATATATATATATATATATATATATATATAGAAATCAAAATAAATGGACAAAAGATCAATTGCCATATATCTTGAAAGTAGTGAAAAAACATATATATATATATATATTAATAGAAATCAAAATAAATTGACAAATCAATTGTCATATATCTTGAAAGTAGTAAAAAAAAATATACAAATTATTTTGGAAAACAATGGAAATTCCTAACATTATGATAAAATCTGGCAAATTTTTTTGAAAATGTAAACTACAATTATCAAACTTCAGGATTTTGGGTACCTCAAAGTTCTTGATGGTGCTAAATCTATTTCCACCATAAAAAATAAATCAAATAAAACTCAACATTCTGATTTTTTGAAATTTTATTTACCAGATTTTAATAAAAAAATTGTTCTCACAAAATATATCTTGCCACAAGGAAATATTCGGAGAATTGGGAGGATGCCGAATCAAATAAAGTCAATACGGGGTCTCTTTACAGTATCTCTCTCTTTCCAACTGAGGGTTTATCACAATACCACATTCAAGTCAACAGAGACAGATCGTGGGACAGCTTCCGCTTCGGAGTACGAAAAGAAGACTTGTGTCTCAACTTTTCTTTTCTTTATGGAAAATTCCTCCGCTTTCTTTCAACTCAAGTCAAGTCAATGCACTCATCCTCACGTCACATCACGTTAATTCATTCTTTCCTCTGTGATTCAATAGATCTGTGATTTCTTTTCTGTTTTCTGTTTTATGTAATTTAATTTTTTTATTATTTAAATTAATGTAGAGTTTATTTATTTTTTAATAATGTTTTTATAGAAAATATAATGTCAAAGAAAGGATGTTTCTGATATCTTTAAAACTATCACATTCCAAAATGAAATTCCATAATTAATTTTAATTTTAATTTTAATTGATTTTATTTTACAAGCTTATAATTAAATTAAATTAAAATTAATTCTAGTAAATCTTAAAATTCTAACCTTTAATTTTAATTCTAATTAGTTTATATAATTTTATTTTCATATTTTTTTTTGCTAGAATTTTAAGTGTGATTTAAGTTTTGAAATCAATATAATCTATTTATAAAAATGTGTCTTAATAAATAGATAAATTTAATTTGTTTGGTTTTCTTTTTCTTTTTTAGTTAATAGATAAGATTTTTTTTTTTTTAATAATAAGATATACTTTTTTCCAATTTTAAAATAAAGTAAAAAATTAAAATGATGTAATTTTTTAAATATAATATTTTATAGTTAACAATTTTGTTAATTAAGTGAAATTATAATTTTCAATCAAATCTTAGTTTAATTAGAAAAAAATCATTTTAAAAGAAGTAAATTTGTCTATTTTATTATTATGATTATTTAATTTTTACATATTACTTGGAACCATCATAAAACTATAAAATGCATGACTTGATGCAAGGAAAGATGATGAATAAACATTTTGTACAACTTATTTCTATACACAAGATAACTGAAGAACCTATAAAGAAAAGAGATGGTAGTTTAGTCTAATTATATAATATTCTTTTTTTAATGGTCAAATTTTAACAATAAATAAAAAAACTTTCCATTAATTTTAATAATGATTGATTCTTGTAAAAGCTCCTAAAACGTCATTCCATGATTTTAAAAATATTAATTTATGAGGGAGATTATGTATCCCTTAATAATACCATAATAATATTGTACAAATTATGATCATAATGAACCGGAATCACATTATAAAATATTTTGTATAGAATACTTACCCATAAAGATTTTATGCATATTTATTCATGCTTGAAAAAATAATGAGTAAGTACAAATATTACAAGTATATCTACCACCATGATGACATCATGTATGGTTTTTTCAATGAATAGACTACCAAGTAAGGTTTGGAATGGCATAGTGGTTTTAAAAATTGAAATTTATTTATTTATTTAATTTTTTCTTTTTCCAGATATATTTTAAATTTTTTCTTCAGATATATTTTTTAATAATATATATATCTATATATATATAATATTTTTTTAAATTTGAATTAAAATTTAGTTGACGTGTTACATTGATTCACCTTATTACGACAGGGACTCTCATAAAAAAACCCTGTTGGAGATGACAACCGACCTTTCGACCAGGGAGTGGTGGTGTAAGGCCCTCGCGACTTGGGCAAGAACGCGACAGGCGAGCGCCCCTTCACACGGCGGTTGAACGGTGGAAACGACCCGGGTAGGCACGCACGACGGCGGGCGGGCGCCCTTGCACGATGGGCGGGCGCCCCTTGCACGACGGGCGGGCGCTGTCACCCGGCGAGTTGGCGATGCGGTGAAGCGGACGCGAGTCACCCGACGAGCTGGCGTACACGACGGACAGGCGCAGCAAGTTGACAGGTGCGACGAGCGGGCATCGCTGCACGATGGGCGGGCGTCCCGATGGGCGACCCGTGCACGATGGGCGGGCGACCCGTGCGACGAGCGGGCGGTGGTGAACGACGGTTCCGGGCCTGCGACGAACAATGCGACGAACAGCAAACAAGTGCGACGGAACACTTGGAAAAATAATGCGAAATGAAAGAAGGCCGAAGCCTTATACTTGGCGTAGGGGAGGCTTTGCCCATGGGCAAAGGCCGACTTACAAAATATTAAGGCAGGGGCTTGTAAAACGATTTTAAGGGGTCGGCCTAATGGCTTGACACCCCTTCACCAAATGGCAAGCAAGCGTATATATTGGATGGCGCAGAGCTTCATTTGGACAACAATTCGATCAACGCACTTCTCTCTTCTACGACTTGGAGCAGGGGTAAAAAGGGCGCAGTTGAACTGCGCATAACTCATGCGCTGAAGGGTAAAAGTGCGCAGATTTTACCGGAGCCTGACGTGGGTTAACGAAGGGTGATTTGAAGGCAGTTTTGTGCAGAACCGAGTTGGAGGAGTTCTGGTGTCTCGGGTGAGCACCCTCCTACCGAGTGAGGTTGGCATATGGTTGTAAAGGCTGTCTTGCCTTGATTGTAAATATTTCTAAGTGTTGGCCTTGGATTCTGCCAGGCACACTTGTATGATGTATTATTGAAGATTTTCATAATATATTGTTATCGGGCAGACTTGTTCGGGAGTTGCCCCTCCCTTTATACTTGTGTGCAATTGTTATTGTCTTGGTTAATTGCATATTGGATAATGAATGAGTATGGGCTTCATTAAGTATAAAGGTTAATGCATTTTACTTGGTTGCGAAACACAAACTAAGTATGTTAATGTGGAAAGGCGTAGTCCATGTGTGCAAGTATTGGTAAAAAGAAAGTACACGGTGGTGCCGCACCTCGCCGGACACGGTTGGAAGACTACCGTAGGCCTGGGGGCGTGACAGGTGGTATCAGAGCAAGGTTGCTCGTAAAGGTTTGGATAAGGTTCAGGTGTTGAAGCATATCAGAGCTCGGTCTAGAGCTGGTGAGCAGGGTTGCTCACACACTTGGAATTTGGCAGTTGACAGGTTCTTGCAGGTGAAGGAAACCGTTTCACACAAAGTGAAACAAGGGTTGGTTCTATTGCAGGTGACTTGGTGAAGATGTCTATCTTGGAGAAATTGGGTTATGCTACCATTGAAGAATTTGAAGAAGAAATACTTGAAGAGTCAAAGAAATTAAGACAAGGATTTGCAGATTGTGGCAAAAGGTTGTCCGAAACAAGGAGTGCTCTTCGTGCCTTGATAGAAAAAGGGGCCTCGGACCTGAATGAGGAAGAAGCCCTTCAACTTGCAAAGGAAGGAATCTTACTTGAAGCAGAATTCAAAGGACTAGGATTAAGACATGCATTGAATCGAAAGAAGAAGGATTGCTTAGCCCTTGAAAGACAACTCAAGGTCTTGAAGGGGGAAATCGAATCTAAGGAAAAACAAAAAGAAGGAAGTGGGGAAGGAACCTCACGAACACAAGAACACTTAGTAGTAGAAGTCTCTTCTACTGATGATCTTCATGATGAAGCTGCAAGTGAAGGGAGCCCGAGTGCTACTTCAAAGACAGGGATTGATGAAGGTTGTGAAAGAAGAGATCCGGAAAGGAACAGGTTGGAGTATGTTCAGATGAAGGTTGGAGGTGCTGATGTACTCACTATGGTGGATAGTGGGGCTTCACACAACTTCATGAGTGAAGATACTGCGAGAAGGATTGGGCTGAAATTTGTACCGGTGAAGGCACAAATGAAGACAGTGAATTCTCCTCCTATGGGAATTCTTGGTATAGCTGAAAAGGTGGACACTACACTTGGTGAATGGACCGGAAAAGTGTACTTCACTATAGTGCGGATTGATGAATATGAAGCTGTATTGGGGATGGAATTCATGAAACAATTCGAGGCTATGGTTGTACCACATTTGAGGAAACTCTTCATTTATGATGGAAGGGAAGATGTACCCATTGGTGTTCCAACCATTGGTGTGACAAAACCTGATCATAAATTAGGAGGAATGCAAATGGAGGATATGGAGAAAGTGAACAAGCGGTTGTCCACTGTTGAGACAAAGCTTGTGGAGCAGTCATTGGTCATTAGATCACTTTCAGATAGCATCTTGGACTTATCAAGAAGGCTAGAGTTAGTGGAGGATGATGATGATGTTGATGAGGTATATGTGAGGCCGAATATCCAGAAGGAAGATCGGGAGGCATATCTACAAAGGATGGAGGTTGAGGATCCTGATAGATGGATTGAGCTGATTAGTGAGGGAGAGCCTTCAGGCTCTTCCCCCTCCACATCTTCTTAGATGACATAGAAGATGGGGCTCATTGTTAGCTGCTCATGGCAGTGAGCCCTTAAACATGTTTGAGCAGGTATGATTGATGATGCAGGGATGGCTTGGCATCAAGCATCATGACATGTTGCAGATGGATGGGGTTTCCATGGACCTGAACATGGTTTGCAGATTCTTGATGAGTCGAGGATGTGGCTGATGTTTGAGAAACAGTTGATGAGGACATGAGGATGTTCACTCTCATGGATTGGGCGTGATGGTTGGATTAGCTACCCAACTAGTTCAGACATGGGATCGCGAAGTGTACAGAGATGTGTTGACATTATGCTGGAGTATCATAACAGAAGTGCACATGATGGCTTGGTATGGTGGTCTTGGTGACAATTTGGTCACTAAGGTGTTACATGATGGAGATGGAGCCTTATATATGTTGCAGGGATGTTTGCCTTATATGGAGGAGTCTACATCATGGGTGATGACGATCTCGGTAGAGAGCTGCCAGGATGGTGTGTTGTCGAGGACGACAACGATTCCGGGTGGAGGAGGATGTAAGGCCCTCGCGACTTGGGCAAGAACGCGATGGGCGAGCGCCCCTTCACACGGCAGTTGAACGGTGGAAACGACCCAGGTAGGCACGCACGACGGCGGGCGGGCGCCCCGTGCACGACGGGCGGGCGCGGTCACCCGGCGAGTTGGCGATGCAGCGAAGCGGACGCGAGTCACCCGACGAGCTGGCATACACGACGGACAGACGCGGCGAGTTGACAGGTGCGACGAGCGGGCATGGCTACACGATGGGCGGGCGTCCCGGCGGGCAACCCGTGCACGATGGGCGGGCGACCCGTGCACGATGGGCGGGCGACCCATGCGACGAGCGGGCGGTGGTGAACGGCGGTTCCGGGCCTGCGACGAACAAAAAACAAGTGCGATGGAACACTTGGAAAAATAATGCGAAATGAAAGAAGGCCAAAGCCTTATACTTGGCGTAGGGGAGGCTTTGCCCATGGGCAAAGGCCGACTTACAAAATATTAAGCAGGGGCTTGCGAAACGCTTTTATGGGGTCAGCCTAATGGCTTGACACCCCCTCACCAAATGGCAAGCAAGCGTATATATTGGATGGCGCAGAGCTTCATTTGGACATCAATTCGATCAACACACTTCTCTCTTCTACGACTTGGAGCAGGGGTAAAAAGGGCGCAGTTGAACTACGCATAACTCATGCACTGAAGGGTAAAAGTGCGCAGATTTTACCGAAACCTGACGTGGGTTAACGAAGGGTGATTTGAAGACAGTTTTGTGCAGAACTGAGTTGGAGGAGTTCTGGTGTCTCGGGTGAGCACCCTCCTACCGAGTGAGGTTGGCATATGGTTGTAAAGGCTGTCTTGCCTTGATTGTAAATATTTCTAAGTGTTGGCCTTGGATTCTGCCAGGCACACTTGTATGATGTATTATTGAAGATTTTCATAATATATTGTTATCGGGCAGACTTGTTCGGGAGTTGCCCCTCCCTTTATACTTGTGTGCAATTGTTATTATCTTGGTTAATTGCATAATGGATAATGAATGAGTATGGGCTTCATTAAGTATAAAGGTTAATGCATTTTACTTGGTTGCGAAACACAAACTAAGTATGTTAATGTGGAAAGGCGTAGTCCATATGTGCAAGTATTGGTAAAAAGAAAGTACACGGTGGTGCCGCACCTCGCCGGACACGATTGGAAGACTATCGTAGGCCTTGGGGCGTGACAGGTGAGTTCAGGCCAAAGAGTTGAAAGGTCAGCGTCGAAATTTTTTCGATAACTTTCTTGGAAGATAAAACCAAATTTTAAACAACGAAAAAAATAAAATCCGTAGTAAAATCAATCATATCAACGGCGGGTAGTGAAATCTTGGAGATGACAAGCGACCTTTCGATGAAGTTGTAGTGGGTTGGGCCATGGGTTAAATTTTTCAATAACTTTATCGAAATTTTCCCATTGAGAGTTACTCCGATCAAACGACCTTTCGACGAAGTTGTGGTGGGCCGGGCCCCACAGACAAAAGGGATGGGTAGAAAAAAATAATTCCAGTAACTTTTTGTTGAAATTTTCCCATTGCTAGCTCAAGCATGGAAGCACGCTACTCCCCCTACTCCTAATCTCCGGAAGTGAAATTTCCCCTCATTTCTTTGGAGAAGTCAATACACACATTTCTTTGCCATTGCCTTGCAATTTCCTTCCCTCACTTCTGTACTTGCCGTTCGGATCCCTCCATACATTTCTTTGCCATTTCCTCGCCTTGCAAAGCATTAAGGTGTTTTTTTGGGTGTTATTTCAAGGCATCAATAAATATTGGCTTAAAACCTTTGTACCTAAAATCCTGAGTTGAGTTAGGCTACGGCATATAAATATTAGCACAAATTAAATTCCTCTCTCCTGTGTTTCGCGATATTATGGAGAATCCCACAGCCGGTCATAGGATTGTACCTGTAACAGAAACACAGGTACTTCTGGATGTCATGCCCAGAGACACCGCGGCAATCCCAGAGAATAAAATAACTTGGTTTGCCTTTAAGCTTGCCTTTCTGGAGAAGGTAGCCAGCGGGCTCGGAAAGTTGGCGTGTTCTCATGGTGCGTCACTATAATATTGTTCACAGAAGGTGTTCGGATCTTCAGCCGAAGCCAAGAGGTGGTGTGGCACCATGAGAACACGCTAAAATCCATGGAAACGCTCAGCGAGGAAGCTAGACGGGTAGGTAACGGCTTCTATAATACCTGCTACTCCATCTCAATTAAGATCTTCGGATGCTGGAGCTCAGAAAACAGTGAAGAAGAAGATTCTGATCATCATGATTCTCAGAAGAGATGTTGTTCAATGTCAATGGTCAGTTTTCTCTACTGCCTGCAATTGTTGTCCGCTTCGACAATCGTGGGTTTGTCTCTCTATCGGCTACTAAGGCATAACTACATCGTAGGTTCAATGGGTAGGGATATCATGAATCTGAAATCGGCTGTCATAATTTTGTACGCCCTGTCTCTGGCCGAAGCGTTTCTGTTTCTGTTGGAGAAGACCTACTGGAAGATCAGTGCGAAGAAATTGCTGGAGGAGGTGAACAATGCTTATGGATTCAACTTCGACAAGCCTGAGCTCCACACTGTCAGACGTTTTCTGTATGATACATATTCGCGGTGCGTCAAAGGTAACATTTTCGACGCTTCGAAGATGGAATTTGTGTCCTACAGTGTGGAGTTGCTTCAGTCCAGCAGCGCGGACGGGCAGCTGACGGGTGCTCGAGTACTGTCCGCGCTTGCGAGAAATGAGCAATTTGCAGAAAGAACTTTGAGGGCAATCGGAACCATGAAGGATGTGGTGGAGAGGCTTATCGACATGCTGAATTTCAAGAACGTGGACGAGAAGGAGATTCGAAAAGCGGCTGCAGAGATCATCTCCAAATTGGTGGAGAACAAGCGGCATTGCATTCGGGTGACGGCCATCACTGGGTCGATGGAATCCGTAGCCACTCTGCTGTACTCAAACGACTCAAATGAAGGAGGCTTTCTTTTGCTGGGGCTGACCATAGTGAAAAAGCTGGCAGAAGAGCGCTCCAACCGCCATAAAATCAACATCAGCAGAGGGCTAATACCTAAAATTATCTCACTCACAGACTTAGAACCCAGCGACCTTCAATTCGAACCCAACGCCTTCCAACTGGAAATCGAGAGGGATAACAAGATCCCCTTCGCAACCGAGGTGGAAGAGCTCGCTCTGCAGATCGTGAAAACTCTGGCCAGCACTACAGGGTCGACCGGGAAGGACCTGAGGAAAAGGATGTTGAAGATTGTCTTCGCCATAAGCAATCTCAGAAACGTTCTTCAGTGCACAGAAAGAGATGATCTGCGAATCCTGGCGATCGAGACGTTAACAAATCTTGCTCACGAACACAAGGGCCGTGAAAGAATTGGCCGTATCGGCGGAATTCTGCGTAAGCTCTGCTCTTTGTTTTTCATGGAGAGAATTAATAATAATGATGAAAAGGAGAAACTTGTGAAGACGGCAGGAGAAGCCCTGGGTCTTCTTTCGCTGGAGTCGGAGCCTAACTGTGAAAAAATGATGAGCATTAAGGTGCACCGTCACCCGAATGTAATGGCAAGCCTCATCTCCATGCTGAACGACGCCGTTAAGGGTATTCATGCAGCAAGAATTCTTCGAAATCTGCTTCACTACGCAGATGCAAATTACGTTAAACCGACTGAAATCACTGCACTGGCAGAGCAGGTAGAAGATTGTATTCAAATCTCAGCCTTTCGTCTTTGCAGTATGAACCGAAAAAAAATTCATCTCGTCCAATCAGTAATCTGTTATTAAAGTTGAAAATCTGTCACATTTGATGTGTAGAAATTAGATCTCTCTAAATTCATGAAAGGCTTTGTTTTCCAGTGTTTAATATTATAAATATTGTGTGAATTATTGGGTTATTTGTTAGTGAGATGATTTATTGTTTATTTGAAAATGGATCATAAAAGTCTAAAGTCTAAAATTTAGTATTTAATATTTTTTAAATTTATATTAAAAGTGGTAGCTTTGTAATGTGAAGTAAAGAATATCACAAAAGTGTAAGATATGGTATTTAATATTTTTTAGAATTCATATTAAAAGTAGTAATAGCTCTGAATGTAAAGTGAGGAATATCAGAAAAATCTAAGATCTACCATTTAATATTTTTTTTAAATTGTATTGAAAGTGGTAACTCTATAATGTGAAGTGAGGAATATTTTGTTAAAAATTGCATTTTAGGTAATTGAGAGGATTTAATGATATATGTAAGTATAATCCTGAAATATGTTGCACTATATACCTTTTTCTTAAATTAAATAATAATAAAAAAGAAATTCAAGTTTTATACTTTTATTGATATGATTATATTTTGAAGTAATTTCTGAGTATGTGGCTATTTGTATTGATATTGTCTATCATGGAAAAAGATAGAATCATTCATAGAATTTCTTGAATATTTAATATTTGCTAACGACTTAATGTTCAATTTGAATACATTACGAAACATGAATCACAAGTTTTGTCAAACAGATTTTTATTTTCTGTGAAATATTCTAATTAGATGCTGACCTTTTTAAGATTGTCATGTTTTGAGTTGTATTACCAGTGAGATTTATTGCCTCCTTTGATTCATGGGGTTATGAGAGTGATTAAAACGACATCTCTTGGCGTGTTGAAGCTAGATTATATATATATATATATATATATAATATTTTTTAATTTTAAAATATTAAAAAATTATTGTCTTTACAATTTTTGATATATATATATATATTATTTAAAAGTTACAATTTCTAATTTTTGTTTTCTATTTTGACCATAAATTATGGTTTTGGTTTTTAGAGGAGCAAATGCTTTTTTTTAAGATAAGATTTTTTAAATAAAGTAATATAAATGAATTTTATTAATGTCTAATAAATAAGTATTAGGCAAAATAGCAAGTATTTAAATTATATATATATATTTATATATATATTAAAATTTTAAAAAAAATTATAAAAAAATAATATTTATATATGGCATATTTTGATGAGGCAACTTTGTCTAGAGGTGGTTGTGATGGAGGGATTGTTCTCTTCCTATAGGAAAATCACTCTTTCAACATCCAGAGTGAGTTAGGCAAGGGTTCAAACAACTATGCATAAATTCTAAGCCTTGAGCTTCTTTTCATATTTTCCATTGAAAGAGAATGTAGCCAATTACAATTTTTTGTTGTTACATGACAAGTTACTAAGAAGATAGGTGACAGTGTTACAAAATATTTTCACAAGCCCTTCATAAAGGGTTGACAATAGTAAGGATAAATCTTCCATGATGAATGTCTCCTTTTTGTTTTTTTTGAGACGCTTTATATGAGATAGTTTTCTTAAAAACGAAAAAAAAAAACTTATACAACGACAAAGTTTTTAGTTTCCATACATTTGTCAATAATCTGGACATGTAAGAGGTCTATATAAACTGACTAAATAGACTTTACTTAAATAGTAAAATTGATGATAAATAAAGTTGATCATCATCACTTAATATGAGTTGACTCAACACTCTTATTTAAATAAAATCACACTAGAAATTATCTCTTTTTTGTATTTGAAGAAAAGATTCTCGGTCTTAAGCAGAAACATTTTTAGATATTGCAAAGGACCAAAAAGGACTTTGAATATTATTTACAAAAAATCCAATTTTGAGAATTAAATATTATTCGCAAGAAATCCAATATTTATTCATATCATTATCAAGACTATAATACTAGATGATATGTTTTCAAATACATATAATTTTAATCTCATATCTTTTACTTTTCTTTTTTCTTCCTTTTTTTCTATGTAATTTATAGAGCACGCCCGTAAAATGTTTAAAGAATTGAACTCTGAACTTATCAATAACAAAAGTGCTACTAGATCAAAAAAATTAAACTCTTGACTTTCCAATAACAAAAATGCAAATGAATAAAATCAATTGAGCTAAGTTATACATTTTACTTATAAAAAAATATTATTTTCATTATTTTTAATTAATTATATAAATTGCCATGAAAAACATTTAAATTTTACAATGTTTCTAAACCATTTATTATTTATTATTTTTAAATTCAAAATATTATTTAATTACTTTGAATAAAAACATAAAACATAACCTAAAATATTATTTAATTTTTCCTTTAAAAACATAACATACGGTTGTCATTCAAAGAAAATGTATATGAACGCAACTACATATTTTCCTATATTTAAATTTGACAATGGGTAAGGAGCACATATCACGGGATTTGATTTGCAATTCATTCTAATAGAACATTAACTTTATTATTAAATTAATATGGTATGATTTATGATGAGTGTTTTTATCAATTTTTATATGTATAAAATTGTTGATAAGTTTATTTGTTTTTAAATAATTTGTATGAGTATTTAACCATTTGTATTGATATCGTTGGTGTGGAAAAGTGTCTCTGGATTTTTTGTATTCTTCTAAGTGGTAGGCCTCATAGTCTATACTGGTCTATTCATTTTAATAGATTTATGTATAAAATGAAAAGGCACTAAGTTTAGTGTATGATGCTGAAATGAAAACAGGAAATTACAGGTTTTGTTAGCCGATTTTGATAAGCTGTATTATGGTTTATTGCCTTATTTTATTCATGATGGTTTATTGCCTCATTTTATTCATGAGATTAAGAGAGTTTTTGAAACTTAACAACTTGGCAGGTGAAGCCAAATCATATATTGATTTAAAAACATATATAAAATTTAAAAATATAACTAAGATTTTTAACTTTACAATATTAAAAATATTGTGTTTATCAATTTTTAATTTTTATATAACATTTAAATATTATAAATAATGTTTAAAAATATAATTTTTGTTTTCTATTCGTTTTTTTTTTTTCAAAAAAATAGAAGAGAAAATGTTTTCCATTTTTTAAGATAAGATTTCTTAATTAAATAATATAAATAGATATTATTAATTTTTAATGAATAATTATTGGGTAAAATAGCAAGCAATTTTCTTCAAATTATATAAAATTGTTTAAAATATTATTTTGGAATTTTTGTAAGAAGAGATTTTTAAAAGAAATATAAAGAATTTTTATAAAAATATTTTTGGAAAAAGTTATATATATATATATATATATATATATATATATATATATATATATATATATATAATATAATATAATATATATATATATATATATATATATATGTGGCGTATTTCTCCTTGGAGGTTGGATAGGGTTTAAACATTTATGTAGAAATTTTAAGATTTAAATATTCAAAGATGTCACATGCACACACTGGTTTTTATTTTAGAAGATGTTATGTTGGAATGACAATTGGAAAAATGGATTCAATTTGTATTAAGAATATTGTACATATAAATACAATTTTGAAACAATTGGATTCATTTTCAAGGGCTTCTTGGACTTTAGTAATTGATTACAAAATCCACCATAACCCTAACAAATTCGGTGTCCAAAATTCTCCCCTTAATATGAAGGGGTGTATATGAGAGTCTAAGAAGAGAGCTAAAATGCAAAAATGTATGACATCCAATGGCTGAATGTGCTCTCTGAAATGGTGGTTTAAGAGAAAACCACAAACCAAAAAGTGGATGAACTCAAAGTCCCAACCAGTGGTGGTTTAAGGCTGACCACCAACTCTTGAACTAAAGCACAAAGTAGTTCGTGGAACAATTCCAAATTTGGCTAGAAGTTGAAGTCTTCCTCGAGAGGAAGTGTTCCTAATGTCCTGAAAAGGGAGACCTTCATCGTGGAAAAGGGAGGTCTCAACCTGTAGAAAGAAAAGAAGAACCTCAACCTGAAAAGGGAGGTCTCAACTTGTGGTGGTTTAAGGAAGGCCACCTGGTAAAGGCATGCTCATGGGGCATTACTCTGTCTCTAGCTACAACTCTGAATCTGGTTATGGTTGTCTCTGGATGTACGCTCAGGTAGCAGGTTCAGGCTGTGGCTCGGACTCACCTGATAAATCTTCGAAGTTGCTAACTGGCCATCAATTCCTCCTCTGTCAAATACAAGGTGAGAAGATTAAGAAACCTTTGTTGCAATAATAATCAATACTCGAGAACAAATTATGTGGTATGACTCACATATCTTCTTAGTTGCTAAAGACCATTGCTAAGAAGTGATCCGTCCAAGGTGAATCTTCGTTCTTGTAGGAAATTTGTTTTTGTAACATCTATTTGAATGATGAATGTGCTTACCACAATACTCATAAGGATGAAAATCAAAACATTAATATTTCACATGGTCAACTTGGTCATAATGTTGGCATTTGACAATTTGTGGCTGCTTCGCAACAAATCAAGTGAAGATGGATCATCTTAAAGGAATCCAACTTTATGAAACTAGATGGGCTTCAAATATCGTGGAATCTAAAATAAAACAAACATGTCCAAGTCTGTGAATCCTAAATAATACATGCATGTCCATACATGTGAATTCCAAATAATACAGACATGGATCCTAAATAATCAAACATGTCCAAGTATGTGAATCCTAAATAATACAGACATGTCCAAGTCAATGAATCATAAATAATAGACATGTCCAAGTCTGTGTTGGACATGTCTATTTTTTCTACTATTTAATATTATAAATATTATGTGAGTTGTTAGGTTATTTGTTAGTGGGATGTTCTAGTTGATTCTAGTTCTAATTTATTGTTTACTTAAAATATTTTTTCAACGAGTTGATTGTATGATTAATGTTTCTTTCAATATATTTTTTTAAATTTATATTTCATATTTTTTTAAAATTGATATTAAACGTCGTAACTTTTAATATTCCTCACTTCTTTTTAAGTACACTTATTAACAAAATGTTCCTCACTTTTTTGTTAATAAGTGTATTTTAGGTAATTGAGAGGATTTAATAATAACCTCTGTTAGAGCCTAGATTTGTCTCAGGCTGAAAAGAAAAGGTTCTAGGTCCACATCAAACCACGCTCAGCCTTGTAGCTAGCCCTACGAGGACAGGAGAGGGCTCTATCCGAGTCAATCTCAGCGAAAGATACTCAATGGGGCTGGAGATGACTGATTTAGCAACTGATTTTAGGCTAGGTATTAAGTGCAAAGGATTTGATTTGAGTTTTTTAGGGTTTTGTTGAAAAAATGGGAAAGGCAAATTTGGGCTTGGGGATGAGACACAGTTTCTACAGAGTTCCGATTGGGGCAAGGAAGGCAATCATTTCGATGCTTTAAAGTGAGTGAGATGGATAGCTCAGACTGGTGAGGAGCTAAGGAGAGCAAGAGAGTCTCAAGAATTCTCCTTAAACTGATGAAAACATGAAAATTTAAACAAATTCAAAGGCAGAGCATAACAATTATAGATTCTACCTTAATCACTCATTTGTTCAAATTCAGAAGAAGAAGCTTGAAAATGATACACATAACACTAATGAACTTACAATTACTCAGAGAAACACACCATCAAAACACAAAGCCACATGGATCCCAAACAGTGCTGCAAAACCCTGGTCTTTCCTTAGCCAAAAATGCAGAGATAGAATGTACAATAGAGTGCCAAGCTTTTCCCAAGAGTCCAACCCTGACAATGACTTAGAAAATACATGATATAGACTAGCCCAACCCATTTCCTTGCCTCTAGGGGTCAAGCTCATCCTTCTAGGAGTTGTTTCAACCAATTCTAAACAAAGCACTAAAATCTAGGCAGTCAAAACAACTTGCCTCTATAAGGTAGGAAACTGATTCCTTCATTAAATTTTCACTCTTTGGTGAATGAATCCTCTAGAACAAGTAACTAAGTGTCAAAATTGCATCATGTTCACCCAATTACATCATGAAAAGTCAATAATAACTTCAAGAAGTAAAACTGGTCAAAACTGGGCAAATTGCTGAGCTGAACAGTGAAAAACAAGTCAAAATTCTCTGTGCATCGCGCCAATTTCTGTATGCGTCGCGCCACTTTGGAGCTGACTTTGAGGCACTTCCTGAAGTCCAAATTGAGCCCAAGTGTGCTTGGTGGAAACCCCTGCCTGTCTACTTCCCAACCCAAGTGGAATTTCTGAATTTGGTGCCCATTTTCCCCTCCAAAACCTCAATCTCCCAAGACTGCTTCCTGTGTGTGAAATTAGGGGTAGAGAGGTCATTTTTAGGGTGTTTTTGACCTCCTGAGGACTCAAAACTTGCCCAAACTTCTTGGCCATGCACCAAAAGTCATGATTTTTCATGAAAAATCCAAAAATATAATTTTTTTTGCATTTGGAGACTCGTATTGTAAGCGCGCGCAACGTGACACGACGCACAGGGAGAAAAACCCCGTTTTTTGCACAAAAATTTACAAAAAGACCAAAAATGCCCCAAATTTCTTGAAATTTGGGCTGGAGCTTCCTTATCAAGTGTTATGCTGGGCTAAAGAGGCCTCGGCCAATATCCGAAGACGATCGAGCTCCATTTGCCTCTTTTGCTTCTTGATTTCCTTCCTCAATTTCGCCTTCAAATTCCTGATTCGGGCCTTGCACACTTTGTTTCGTGCCATGTAGTGAAAAGCCATGTGTCTCAGCAGTGCATGGTCTTTGTCGGCCTTGTCCAACAGCCTCTCTAGGTGCATGTTAACTCTCTCAAGATTGGCCTCCCGATCCTCATTAATCTCTTGCTCCAATGACGTGAGCTCAACTCTTCTCCTTTGTGCAGCTTGGCGATGCTCACAAATGTTTTGTAGCTCCATGATTGCTTGCTGATCCTCAAGCTGTTTGTTCCTCTGCTCCAAGTACTTCATGGTCCACTTAGCCCTCTCCAAGTCAAGGGATAAGGCTTCGATCTCTGATTGCTGCTCCTGGATGATCTCTCTAAGTTTGGCGCTTTGTGGACCCGTATCTGTATCATCATCATGAAGGAGAATGAACTCGGTCTCTCGTTCACCTGATGGCTCACCTGAAGGCCCCTCATCCTACATTGGCCCCTTGCCTTTGTCCTGTACCTATGATGCTGATGGAGGAAGCGAGGCCCCTTCCACCCCGGGTGGAGATAACACTCGCTTTGCCGCTGCAAACAAATGTCTGGTGCCTCTCTGATATGTGATGAAAACTGGCACACTAGCAGTCTCATGGCGCTCATACTGATGAGAAGGTTCACCCTCATGCTTAACCTCTGATACTCCCCGTGAAGCTCTGAAGAAGTCACGAGAGATGAAATCATCCCAAGTGATGCCCTGCAATCCAAGTTGATGAACCACCAAAATCTTAATAAGAGCAAAATGATATACACTGTTAAGTTGCTGCTGAGGTGTTTTATGCTGTATAAAGGTGGTCATCCTCTCAATGTTTCGGCAATTGAAATATGGAATGTTCATCATCTGTACCCTGGTGAAATGCACGAGCAACCTGATGTGATAAGCATAAAGACGAGAGAACCGTCCCTCACAGCTGAAATATTTCATGATCAATCTCATTAGTGGAGCATATGCATCTTTCAAATACCGGAATGGGAACACTCTCTTAAGCTACCTCAAGAAACTGGTTTTAATGTAGGGCTCAAATGCTGCCGGTCAATCTTCTTTTTCTTGTGCCATGGTTCACCAATGTTCTGTATATCGGTTGCTAATGAGACAGATTCTGGTGTAAGTGTAAAGGTGACACCAGCCAAGATAGCTTGATCTCCATGCAAGTGCAACACAAAAAGACGGGCTAACTCATGATGAAATTGGACACTAGCCACCTTATGACAAAACTCGTAGCATGACTGATGCTGAAAACACTGCATAGCAAGAGGGCAGGCCTGCAATTCTGTAAGGGTGGTCGGTTCTTCCCTAACATGTCTGCCACTTTTATGAGGCCTCCGGTGTGCCTGTTCTTCCAAGGGAGAGTCACTTTGGGTTTCCACCTCATAGTCCGATGAATGCTTAGATGCCATGACTGCTGGACAAAATTCCTTGAAGACAAGATGCTGCTATATATAAATTGTACTTAGACTGCTCTTTTTGGTGTTGTATTTCAATTTCTGCCACCAAGGGAAAAACAAATGCAACAGGGACTGTTAGGGATTGTTATTAAGGGGAAACAATATTGAGGAATGAGAATTATTGGGATAATTTTAATTAGGGAGAGGAGGGGGATTTTATATATGGGATATGGTTTAGGGTTTGGGATTAGTTGTATAGGGTTGAGGAGATTTTTATAAGGGCTAGGGTTTTGGGATTTGAATGTAATGTAGGATTGATCAACTTAGTGGGGGGGGGGGGGGTAGGAAATGAGGAAACAAGGGAGAATGGGGAAGGAGGAGGGTCCTTGGTGACAAAACTGTGAGCTCTAAAACCCTGGCAGAAAATTTGTTGTGTTGGGTTTGAATTGTTGTTTCAACCTTTATCACCCCTACAACACCATCTCTTATGATAAAAGTTGATGCAATGTCAAAATAGAAGGCCCTACCTGACAACTCCACGCAAGGGATGAGCAATTTGAAGAGATTTGACACAATTTCGGGCTTTGAACTGTGTGCGTCGCGCCAAGAACCCAGTGGACTGCACTCTCTATATGCGTCGCGCCCATTCAAATTAATACTGGGCGGAAACACCCAGTGCACCGTGCATTCTATGTGCGCCGCCCCTCCTGTTATATGCGCCGCGTCGGTTGGTTGCAAACTCCTTCGTCCCAAAACACACACAGCTCACCCAAATTCGTTTTGAAATGTTTCTCTTCGACCTTGGCATGCAAAAATGACTTTGATCTTCATAGCAAAAGCTTATAAAGATATTGCTTTGATTTTTGGTTCTTCAAAACCCAATTTTGTAATGTTATGAATTTGGCACTTTTTGACAATTAATAGAACTCTGACTTTTTGTTTCCTCATTGATTTTTGGTTGAAATGATGAATTTTTTGGAAATTTTTTGCAGGGATAGCTAACATGGGATTTGGCAAAGGAGACCAGGGCTGTGCCTGAAGAATTCAATAACTGAAAATTTTACAAAATTATTACAAAAAACGAAATGTCGACTTGTCTTCAAAACAGAGTTTTGAAGAAAAGTCATAATCCATCTATATGACGATAAAAATCTTTGAAATAATAACTTATCAAGAACTTCATCAAGAACCTCCCTCTGGCCTGCTGGCTTTATTAGACTTTGTCGAAGACCAACTTGACTAACCCTAGACCTAATGACTAAAATGACTGTTATGACCTAGAAACTGAAACAAGGACTGCAAATGACTTTTAAGATTTGATTGGACAGACCTGAGCCAGCAGTGCAAAGCATGAGGGGAATGAATGACAAAAGCCCTGCCTTCAGATTTATGGCATGCTCCTAACGAAATGCAACTGATCGAGAGCGATGGGACACCTAAACATGAAATGCAAAAAGAGTTTTGATCTCTAACGGAGGGATGACCAGACCGACTCTAACATTGGCTCCAATGGGGATGGTAGCTCCTTGGAGGTGCCAAGAACGACAGATCTCTGGAAGAGCAGACAGTGCCTTCGTCTATTGGGCTATGGAATCCATTATTCCGACAAACCAACATGACTCAATTTATTGACTGAAAATCTGACAAAATTTTGAAACTGGAATGACTGAAAGACTTGACTTTAACAAACTAACTCAAAGTGATTAAGACCTGAACTTAAAACTTAAAGCTTGAAAGCAGTACATGACCACCCGTGTTTCTTACAAGACAATATATGATCAAACTATATCAAAATGCCAATGTAACCAATCAAGTAGATGCCTTCTTGATTGATTCTCCCAATCAGATCTCCTGGTCAACAACAAATAATGGTAACTGGGCATCCAAAAACAAAATTGACCATGGTCTCCTTCATCACTGAACACTGCAATAATCACCTTCACTGCTGACTGCAATAGATCTGCCATTGGATCATGAAAAACATAAGGTCTTTCCTCCTGCTGAAAGAGCAAGGTGTCTTTCTCTCTTGCTTCTGATCTTTCTTCATAATGTACTTCAGTATGTTCCTGGTCCTTAAAAAATTCTGAACAAATAGATGAGCATATTTCCTTTTCAAAGAACATTTCAAAACATGAGACATATGAAGAAGAATCTAAAAGGGAATCCTGAATGGTCTAGTTTTCTGAAGTCTGAATATATTGTAAATTATCTTCATATGATATGACAGCCAGATTGTCTTTACATTCATCAATCATGAGAAAAGAAACTTCAAATGATTTGTGAAACCCATCACTAACATTTCTATCATCTACCATAAATTCATCCAGAGAAACCTCTTTACTTACTTGACCGCAGATCTCATCTTGTTGTTTATGAACTGACTAGATGACCTCTTTATGAAGGCTGTGTTCTGATGAGATGAGGGCAGTTAGGTCTGTAATTTTGTCTTCTTCATTTGAGGCAACCTCAACAATGCAATTCTCTTCTATGAGATCCGGAACAACATGTTTTTCCTCATCAGAATCCGTCTCTCGATCTGATTTATCATCATCATTTTCTAAGATTGGAACATCATTTTCCTGCGTATCCTCTTTTATTTCAACCAGATCTGAAATAAAACTTCTTTCATCATTCTCAGCCATATGGAAATCTTCAGCCTGCTGATTTTGATCCTGCTGCAAAGTTTCCTCTAAGAGTTCTGTGTGCTGCTGAAACGGATTTTCGTACAAGGCTTCCATGATCTCATCATCCATGAAATTATCATCTTCATAATATTTCTCAAGGATTTCAATAAAACCATAAGCATGCTTGCAACAATATTGAACTAAATTTAATGATGGATAAGATTCTTTATACCTTTCAAAGAACATGGTATGAAAATCTTTCAAACAGTAAATACAAGCAGGCGGCAAACTTTCATACCAAGATTGGGCTTCACCTTCCAGAGTGGCCAGGAATATTTTCATCAAGCAATCTTCGGGAAAATCAACTTTCAATTTGTGAATATGCATGTGAAATCTAACCAGATGTAAAGCAACATCCTTCCTACCATCATCTTTAAATGTAGGCAAATTCCTTGACCAATCTACCTTCGGAATCTTATTTGGAAAGCCTGGAATGTGATCTCGGCTCATGGGAGCGTATCTTCTTGCAACCCGATCCATCTTGAAAAGCTCAAAGCTACTAATCTTCCTGCAGTGGAGTCACCATGAAGCATTGATCTCTGGATTTTTCAGTGAATGAAGTCACCAGGTGAATGATTTCAGCCTTCTTATGCCTGATCGTTGTCCACCATCAACAATCAGATCTGAACTTGATACATGTACTGGGGAAATTAACAAGTTAGATGTCACGTTTACAAGCTAGACTAGAAATTGACTGAAGCAGCGCTTATCTACTTCCACTAATGCAAAGAAAAAGCGTTTCGAAGGCTTCCTTGCATAACTTCAGGCTCCGTCTGTAGCTTATAAAACAAATGACATCAACAAGCAAACCATTTTCTTCCCTAGTATGGTCGCCACTATGTTAGAGCCTAGATTTGTCTCAGGCTGAAAAGACAAGGTTCTAGGTCCACATCAAACCACGCTCAACCTCGTAGCTAGCCCTACGAGGATAGGAGAGGGCTCTCTCCGAGTCAATCTCAGCGAAAGATACTCAATGGGGCTGGAGATGACTGATTTAGCAACTGATTTTAGGCTAGGTATTAAGTGCAAAGGATTTTATTTGATTTTTTTAGGGTTTTGTTGAAAAATGGGAAAGGCAAATTTGGGCTTGGGGATGAGGCACAGTTTCTGCAGAGTTCCGATTGGGGCAAGGAAGGCAATCGTTTCGATGCTTTAAAGTGAGTGAGATGGATAGCTCAGACTGGTGAGGAGCTAAGGAGAGAAAGAGAGTCTCAATAATTCTCCTTAAACTGATGAAAACATGAAAATTTAAACAAATTCAAAGGTAGAGCATAACAATTATGGATTCTACCTTAATCACTCATTTGTTCAAATTCAGAAGAAGAAGCTTGAAAATGATACACATAAAACTAATGAACTTACAATTACTCAGAGAAGCACACCATCAAAACACAAAGCCACATGGATCCCAAATAGTGCTGCAAAATATAGGGGTCGAGCTCATCGTTTTAGGAGTTGTTTCAACCAATTCTAAACAAAGCACTAAAATCTAGGCAGTCAAAACAACTTGCCTCTATAAGGTAGGAAACTGATTCATTCATTAAATTTTCACTCTTTGGTGAATGAATCCTTTAGAACAAGTAACTAAATGTCAAAATTACATCATGTTCACCCAATTACATCATGAAAAGTCAAGAATAACTTCAAGAAGCAAAATTGATCAAAACTGGGCGAATTGCTGAGCTGAACAGTGAAAAGCAAGCCAAAATTCTCTGTGCGCCGCGCCAATTTCTGTATGCGTCGTGCCACTTTGGAGCTGATTTTGAGGCACTTCCTAAAGTCAAAATTGAGCCCAAGTGTGCTTGTTGGAAAGCCCTACCTGTCTACTTTCCAACTCAAGTCGAATTTCTAAATTTGGTGCCCATTGTCCCCTCCAAAACCGCAATCTCCCAAGACTGCTTCCTGTGTGTGAAATTAGGGGCAGAGAGGCCATTTTTAGGGTGTTTTTGACCTCCTGAGGACTCAAAACTTGCCCAAACTTCTTGGCCATGCACCAACAGTCATGATTTTTCATGAAAAATCCAAAACTATAAAAATTTTTGCATCTGGAGCCTCCTATTGTAAGCGCGCACCACGTGGCACGGCGCACAGGGAGAAAAACCTTGTTTTTTGCACAAAAATTTACAAAAAGACCAAAAATGCCCCAAATTTCTTGAAATTTGGGCTAGAGCTTCCTTATCAAGTGTTATGCTGGGCTAAAGAGGCCTCGACCAATATCTGAAGACGATCAAGCTCCCTTTGCCTCTTTTGCTTCTTGATTGCCTTCCTCAATTTCACCTTCAAATTCCTGATTTGGGTCTTGGACACTTTGTTTCGTGCCATGTAGTGAAAAGCCATGTGTCTCAGCAGTGCATGGTCTTTGTCGGCCTTGTCCAACAACCTATCTAGGTGCATGTTAACTCTCTCGAGATTGGTCTCCCGCTCCTCATTAATCTCTTGCTCCAATGACATGAGCTCAACTCTTCTCCTTTGTGCAGCTTGGCGATGCTCACGAATGTTTTGTAGCTCCATGATTGCCTGCTGATCCTCAAGCTTTTTGTTCCTCTGCTCCAAGTACTTCATCGTCCACTTAGCCCTCTCCAAGTCAAGGGATAAGGATTTGATATCTGATTGCTGCTCCTGGATGATCTCTCTAAGTTTGGCGCTTTGTGGACCCGTATCTGTATCATCATCATGAAGGAGAATGAACTCGGTCTCTCGTTCACCTAATGGCTCACCTGAAGGCCCCTCATCCTACATTGGCCCCATGCCTTTGTCCTGTACCTGTGATGCTGATGGAGGAAGCGAGGCCCCTTCCACCCAGGTGGAGATAACACTTGCTTTGCTGCTACAAACAAATGTCTGGTGCCTCTCTGATATGTGATGAAAACCGGCACACTAGCAGTCTCATGGCACTCATACTGATGAGAAGGTTCACCCTCATGCTTAACCTCTGATACTCCCCGTGAAGCTCTGAAGAAGTCACGAGAGATGAAATCATCCCAAGTGATGCCCTGCAATCCAAGCTGATGAACCACCAAAATCTTAATAAGAGCAAAATGATATACACTGTTAAGTTGCTGCTGAGGTGTTTTATGCTGTATAAAGGTGGTCATCCTCTCAATGTTCCGGCAAATGAAATACGAAATGTTCATCATCCGTACCCTGGTGAAATGCATGAGCAACCTGATGTGATAAGCATAAAGACGAGAGAACCGTCCCTCACGGCTGAAATATTTCATGATCAATCTCATTAGTGGAGCATATTCATCTTTCAAATACCGGAATGGGAACACTGTCTTGAGCTGCCTCAAGAAACTGGTTTTAATGTAGGGCTCATAATGCTGCCGGTCAATCTTCTGTTTCTTGTGCCATGGTTCACCATTGTTCGATATACCGGTTGCTAATGAGACAGATTCTGGTGTAAGTGTGAAGGTGACACCAGCCAAGATAGCTTGATCTCCGTGCAAGTGCAACACAAAAAGACGAGCCAACTCATGATGAAATTGGACACTAGCCACCTTTTGACAAAACTCGTAGCATGACTGATGCTGAAAACACTGCATAGCAAGAGGGCAGGCCTACAATTCTGTAAGGGTGGTCGGTTCTTCCCTAACATGTCTGCCACTTTTATGAGGCCTTCGGGGTGCCTGTTCTTCCAAGGGAGAGTCACTTTGGGTTTCCACCTCATAGTCTGATGAATGCTCAGATGCCATGACTGCTGGACAAAATACCTTGAAGACAAGATGCTGCTGTATATAAACTATACTTAGACTGCTCTTTTTGGTGTTGTATTTCAATTTTTGCCACCAAGGGAAAAACAAATGCAACAAGGACTGTTAGGGATTGTTAGGAAGGGGAAACAATATTGAGGAATGAGAATTATTGGGATAATTTTAATTAGGGAGAGGAGGGGGATTTTATATATGGGATATGGTTTAGGGTTTGGGATTAGTTGTATAGGGTTGAGGAGATTTTTATAAGGGCTAGGGTTTTGGGATTTGAATGTAATGTAAGACTGATGAACTTAGTGGGTGGGGGGGGGGGGTAGGAAATGAGGAAACAAGGAAGAATGGGGAAGGAGGAGGGTCCTGGGTGAAAAAACTGTGAGCTCTGAAACCCTGGCAGCAAATTTGTTTGTGTTGGGTTTGAATTTTTGTTTCAACCTTTATCACCCCTACAACACCATCTCTTATCATAAAAGTTGATGCAATGTCAAAATAGAAGGCCCTACCTGACAACTCCACGCAAGGGATGAGCAATTTGAAGAGATTTGACACAATTTCGGGCTCTGAACTGTGTGCGCCGCGCCAAGAACCCAGTGCGTCGTGCTCTCTATGTGCGTCGCACCCATTCAAATTAACACTGGGCGGAAACACCCAGTGCACCGCGCCTCCTGTTATATGCGCCACGCCGGTTGGTTGCAAACTGCTTCATCCCAAAACACGCACAGCTCACCCAAATTCGTTTTGAAATGTTTCTCTTCGACCTTGGCATGCAAAAATGACTTTGATCTTCATAGCAAAAGCTTATAAAGACATTGCTTTGATTTTTGGTTCTTCAAAACCCAATTTTGTAATGTTATGAATTTGGCACTTTTTGACAATTAATAAAACTCTGACTTTTTGTTTCCTCATTGATTTTTGGTTGAAATGATGAATTTTTTGGTAATTTTTTGTAGGGATAGCTGACATGGGATTTGGAAAAGGAGACCACGGCTGCGCCTGAAGAATTCAAGAACTGAAAATTTTGGAAAATTATTACAAAAAATGAAATGTCGACTTGTCTTCAAAACAGAGTTTTGAAGAAAAGTCATAATCCATCTATATGACGATAAAAATCTTTGAAATAATAACTTATCAAGAACTTCATCAAGAACCTCCCTCTGGCCTGCTGGCTTTATTAGACTTTGTCGAAGACCAACTTGACTAACCCTAGACCTAATGACTAAAATGACTGTTATGACCTAGAAACTGAAACAAGGACTGCAAATGACTTTTAAGATTTGATTGGATAGACCTGAGCCAGCAGTGCAAAGCATGAGGGGAATGAATGACAAAAGCCCTGCCTTCAGATTTATGGCATACTCCTAATGAAATGCAACTGATCTAGAGCAATGGGACACCTAAACATGAAATGCAAAAAGAGTTTTGATCTCTAACGGAGGGATGACCAGACCGACTCTAACAACCTCTTCACCCATACTCAAGTTTCAATGATATAATTATGTATATATAGTTATTTAGATATGTAGATTATCCTAAAATATGTTGCACTATATACCTTTTGATGCAACCTTAGCCGCACATATCCACAGTATGCATGCAAATGCATGTCATATTCATGTCCCAGGAATTTCAATCATATACTTAGGAAAAACTCTCTTAAATCAAGGTTTAATGTTCCTTCACTAACTCTATGCAGAAACATTTGATTTAATTATCCAAAGTCTAAACTCTAATAAACCTTTGAGCGGAAACTACACGACCCTTCAATATCTTTCGTTAACTCTTATTACCCGCACTTATCAACCACACCATGGTATTTAGACTTTGGTTAAACTTAACTTAACCCATAATATATTTATTCCACTTTATTTCTATTATAACTCTTGTATAATAGAAATTATACATAAACCATTTAACCCTTCATTAATTTACCATTCTGCCGATTCACCCAACTTTGCACATTTATCGATGCTCTCTTTAGCACATTCAACCTCCACCATTGATCTGCCTCATCCCATCCAACGGTTATCGCTCACCCGCTCGACTTTTGTGCGCCCAAATCTCCACAGTTGATCAATCCCGCATGATCCAACAGATATCACACAATCTCGCTCTCCAACTAGCACGATCGATAAAATTTCAAAAGCAAGCGAGAAAATTTGTTTTGGTGTGCTACATGTCGCCTCCACATTTTATCGCGTAGAATTTTGAAATATCACTTACATCCTTTAGGCCACACGAGATACCACTTCCCGTCTTTGGAAAACTGCCCACGTGCTTAAATCAAAACCTTTAAGAAAGATGCTTAAGCAAAGGTTTAGTGCTTAATCTCCACCATTCCTCTGCTGTCGTTATTATCCGTTGATTTGGCCGATCCGATAGTTCCCATGTTTTGTTGTTTAATTCTTCCTATGTCTTTGATCTTTCATTTGACTCCTTCCTGAGCTTAATTACATTCCACCATTGGAACTGTTTAACCTCCAATTTTCTATGTACGCTGTCTCGGCGCTCTGTCCTTCTCAATTTCATTTTCACACACATATCTTATGCAAAAACACTTCATTTATAAATAATTACAATTTAATCACATATGTACTCCACACAGGTTTGAAATCAAATTTCTATATTCGTAAACAAGTATTTACACAGTTCCTTCTCTTAGGCCTGATTTCCAATATCAGTGGCCTCTGTTTCCCTATCTGCCCGTAGGCTTACAATCAAACTATATCTAATCTTTGACTCTCTAAGTAACTAAGTAACTAACTCTCTCTATGCCTTTTAGGCTTATATTTATACAAAACGTTCTGTAACCCATTTAGGTTTAGATCCTTAATAATTTCAACTAAACCCTAAGAATCCTCTCAATCCCATAAATCATGAACTAATTCCTAATTTAAGATCTACAATTAATTTCCAAATCTATCAATCCCTATGAACTCTCAACTATCCTGATTCTCTCATGTTCCCCTTCATTCGAGAACATTTACAATATGCCTCTCAATACTTAATTAGATCCTACTCTCATAAAATCACTTAAAAAAATTAGAATTACATTAATTTGATGCATAGGAAACCAACTTCCTTGAAACACAAGGCCCCCTATGTCTACTAAAATACAATGATATTTCTAAGCCAAATTCTCTTGCATCAGACTCCCAAGGTTGAAAACATTCATGATCTCTAGATCATGTGTTCTCATATGTTGATAGAAAAACCTCCAGGGTCCCAAACTTTAGTTTGTAGTTGTCTGAATGCTCTGTTCCTTTGTTGCTGCTGTATATCTGTTGTCTTCTGGTTTATCTTCCTCTCTTCAATCAATTCCAAATTCTGATTGGTCACTCCTCCTGCTGTCATTTTCCTCAACCTGGATTGTTTCATCATCAACTGCCATAATTATTCAATCTCCATCTCCAACACATCCTTGGGCTGGTACATACTCTATCATTTACTGCTATCTCTTTCTCTCTGCTTCAAGTTGTTGTTGTTGTCCACTAACTTCGACACCTTCACATTCTGCATCTCATTGCACGTTGTCCATTCATATTTAAACTGCTGATTACTTTCTTCAGCTTTTTCTACTTCAACTTCTGCTATTACTCTTGAGATTGCTCCAGGTACTGCTGTAGATATTGCTTCCACCCAAACTTCCTGAATATCCTTGAAGATATCTCCCTCTGCAACATCTAATTTATGCTCCTTGTTTGCAAATTTACTTTCCAATGATTTAATGTTTTTGTTCCATGGGCTAAGTACTATCATGGAATCTTTCTTTTCCTCCTTCATTTGACTGATCTCTTGTGCCAAATATTTTTTTGTCTTTGCAACAATATCTTCATCATAACCTGCAATAATACACCAATTATCAGAATTAAAAATATAAGGCCTCATTTCCTTTTCCTTCTCTAGAAACATCTCAATTTGATGTTCTAAGTTTTCCTCTAACTCCTTTGTCAGCACATCAGTATGTTGATTTAAATTCTCAAAAGAATTCACGAGACTGTCAGCTAGTCTCTCCTCCACACCATCTGCTTCAATGATGTCTTCCTGGTCTTGTCCACTATAGTGAATTTCTTCATTCTCATTCAACTCTGATTTTACAATCTGAACACTTGCTCTTTGGTTTTCTAGCCTTTTCTCCAAAAGACTTAACTCATGCCATAAATTTGCCATCTCACTTGGGATTTCTCCTAAAATCTCTGTACAATCCTCACTATCTTCTTCTTTGTCACAAGTATAATTTCTTGGTGACACTACTTCTTCATTCTCGATCAGAATAAAATTCTGATCCTCCATCTTTGTGATAGTTTTAGATGTCTGTCCATCACTCTTCCTTTGGCCATTTAAGAAAATCAATTTCTCTTTGTCCTTACCAATAACAAATTCCTTATCATAAGACATAACTGTCTCATCTCTACTGAAGATATTTCCTTCACTAAGCAAGGAATTTATGAACTCTTTCTACTGTAATAACTCAACTTGATCTTCATTTGAAAGATAGTCATCATCATACTTTGCTTGGCAACTTTTAGCTTCACTCAAGACAGTTCCATAGGATGGTTTGTCTTCTGCAATACCTGCATTCACACACAACTTGTCAGTTTTAAAACCACAAGACCTCATGATCTCACTTGATGATTCAATCATCAAGTCCTCCTGTTGCTCCAAATCCTCTACATGACTCATAAATATTTCGATGGTATTCTCTTCAATCTCCTCAAGACCTTCACTTGGTTTCTTAATATCCTTCTCCACTTCTTCCTGCTTTTGGCCATCATCATGAGTCAAACCTCCTCTGCTTTCAGTTCTTGCAATGTGATGAAAAGTAAAACTTTTCCCCAACTGTGTACGGGCATTTACATGAGACCTATCTATCTCATCTTCTTTCAGAACAGAATTTAGATTCTGCCTGTCTTCTTCCTCCTTTACGAAAATATCAGCAAATTGTCCTTCTTCACATGTTTCACCTGCAAACATACACAAATTATCATATTTAAAATCATGTGACCTTTTGGTCTCACTTGAAGTTTCAGTCTTCAAGTCTTTCTCCAAATACTCATTTATTCTGAGTAATTCTTCCTTCAGTCGAGCATTCATCATTTGCTCTTTCCTCTTCTGTAGTTTATGCCACCTTATCTTTCTTCTCATAAGAAAACCACACCTCTGGTCTTTCTCATTCCTCTATAATAGTTCCATTAGTACTTCAATATGGACTATTATCTCAACCTTCTCCCTTTCATATTCTTCATCATTCATTTGTCTTCATATGCCATTTTCTTTGGCATCTTCTTTCTTCACTTTGTGGCTTTTCTTTGAACCTCTACAATGACTATCAGTAATCATCTTCTTCTCCATCTCTATGAGTTATTCACCCACTCACTATGAGTTGCACAAGTCTCTGCAACAACAAGTCCTCCCTGCTGCATGATACCTCACTAAGCTTCTCTCCTCTGAGCTCGGTCTTTTGGCATCTCTCTGGTTCTCTCCTCTGGAATCGTATGAGCACTCCATGCTCTAGGCTCCAACTCATCTGCACTTTTGAGAACACAATTGTCCTCTTGTATTTCAAACCCAAATGAAATACTAGGTTCTGGCCACTCTCTCTCAGAAACCCTTACTGGCTTCCTTCATCACTGCTCTTCATGTTGTGATCTTCTTATTGAGATGCTTCACTAATTGATGTTACCTGCATATCAATGATATTTAAAACAAAGATCATTCCAAGCTTTCAAAAACTTGCTGCTACCAAATTTCTATGGCCACCTTAAAATGCTTCTGCTCAGCTTCCTTCTGAGAACACTCTTGTCCTCTCTGTCCAACCTTCACTCAGATTCTTCAGGTTCACTGCCACTTTTTTTTCCAGTATTTCATTCACTTTGTTCTTTAGAGCACATACAATTCTCCTTGTATGTCTACTTCTATCAATCTTTAATCTTTCTTTAACCTACAAAACTCAAACCACAGTTAAATAAAACAATACCTGTATGATTTCACAAGTAGTCTCTATCCACTCTTCACATTCGAGTGAATCTCCATTTTCCTCAAGAAAACAAACATCGTTGTGCTTTCTTTATGCTTCTACAATCTCTTCTTAAGAGTATCATTTACTCTCATCTTATGTCATGCCTTCTACTTATTAGATTCAAATAACCTGATCTCCTCTTTCTTTCGCAATCACATTTGCATTCTGCACAATTCTGCTTTAATTAAAAAGAGCTTTATCCATGCTCTGATACCAAATGACACAACCTTAGCCACACATAGCCACAATATGCATACAAATGCATTTTATATTCATGTCCTAGGACTTTCAATCATATACTTATGAAAAACTCTCTTAAATCAAGGTTTAATGTTCCTTCACTAACTCTATGCAGAAACGTTTGATTTAATTATCCAAAGTCTAAACTCTAATAAACCTTTGAGTGGAAACTATACGACCCTTCAATATCTTTGGTTAACTCTTATTACCCGCACTTATCAACCACACCATGGTCTTTAGACTTTGGTTAAACTTAACGTAACCCATAATATATTTATTCCGCTTTATTTCTATTATAACTCTTGTATAATAGAAATTATACATAAACCATTTAACCCTTCATTAATTTACCATTCTGCCGATTCACCCAATTTTTCACATTTACAGATTCTCTCTTTAGCACATTCAACCTCCACCATTGATCTACCTCGTCCCATCCAATGGTTATCGCTCACCCGCTTGAGTTTTGTGCACCCAAATCTCCACTGTTGATTAATCCCACATGATCCAACAGATATCACGCAATCTCGCACTCCAACTAGCACGACCGATAAAATTTCGGAAGCACGCGAGAAAAGTTGCTTTGGTGTGCTTTGTGTCGCCACCACGTTTTATCACATAGAATTTTGAAATACCACTTATAGCTTTTAGGCCGTGCGAGATATCACTTCCCGTCTTTGGAAAACTGCCCACGTGCTTAAATCAAAACCTTTAAGAAAGATGCTTAACCAAAGGTTTAGCGCTTAATCTCCATTATTCCTCTTTCGTTGTTATTATTCGTCGATCTGGCCGATACGATGGTTCCCATGCTTTGCTGTTTAATTCTTCCTACATCGTTGATCTTCCGTTTGACTCCTTCCTGAGCTTAATTACAGTCCATCATTAGAACTGTTTAACCTCCAATTTTCTATGTACACTGTCTCGGCGCTCTGTCCTTCTCGATTTCGTTTGCACACACATATCTTATGCAAAAACACTTCGTTTATAAATAATTACAATTTAATCACATATGTACTCCACACAGGTTTGAAATCGAATTTCTATATTCGTAAACAAGTATTTACACAGTTTCTTCTCTCAGGCCTGATTTCCAATATCAGTGGCCTCTGTTTCCCTATCTGCCCGTAGGCTTACAATCAAACTCTATCTAATCTCTGACTCTCTAACTAACTAACTAACTAACTCTCTCTATGCCTTTTAGGCTTACATTTATACAAAAGGTTTTGTAACCCATTTTGGTTCAGATCCTTAATAATTTCAACTAAACCCTAAGAATCCTCTCAATCCCATAAATCATGAACTAATTCCTAATTTAAGATCTACAATTAATTTCCAAATCTATCAATCACTATGAACTCTCAACTGTCTTGATTCTCTCATGTTCCCTTCATTCGAGAACATTTAAAATATGTCTCAATACTTAATTAGATCCTACTCTCATAAAATCACTCAAAAAATTTAGAATTACATTAATTTGATGCATAGGAAACCAACTTCCTTTAAACACAAGACCCCCTATGTCTACTAAAATACAATGATATTTCTGAGCCGAATGCTCCTGCATCACCTTTTTCTTAAATTAAAATAAATATATAAATAAATAAAAATTACCCCCCAAAAAAGCCTATTTAATTTTAAGTAATTTATGAGTGTGTGCTCACTTGTATTGATATCGTTGATCGTGGAGAAAGGTTGAATCATTCACATAACTTCTATGAGAATTTTGTAATTGTCGAAGTGGTACACTTTAGAGTGGTGATGCTGGTCCATTCATTTTAACAATTTAATGAACAAAATGAAAAATTCACTTAGATGAAAGTATGGTATTTAATATTTGCTAACGACTTAATGTTCAATTCGAATACAATACCAAACAGGAATTGCAAGTTTTGTCAGACATATTTTGATGCACTATGAAATATTCTAATTCGATGTTGGCGTTTAATATTGTCATGTGTTGAGTTGTATTACAATTGCGGTCTATTGCCTCCTCTAATTCATAAAGTTAGGAGAGTTTCTGAAACCTAACATCTCGACCAGGTGAAGCAAAACCATCCATTTATATATGTGATTTAAAAAAAAATATAAATTATAATTACAATTAAGATTTTTTAATTCTAAATATTAAAAAATATTGTGATTATAAATTTTTATTTTACATCTTTATATAACATTTAAGAAATATAATTTTTGTTTTTTATTTTGAATATAAATATGGTCTTTTTCTTTTATTTAAAAAAAATATCAGAAGAGCGAATGATTTCCATTTTTAAATTAAATAATATAAATAGATATAGTTACTTTTTAATGAATAATTATTGGGTAAAATAATTACATAAGATTGTTTAAAATATTATTTTGGAATTTTTTAGAAGAGATTTTTAAAAGTAATATAAAGGTTTTTTATAAAAGCATTTATGGAATAAAGTAATATATATTTGATAGGGCATATTTGTCTAGAGGTTGGGTAGGGTTTAAACATCTATGTGGAAATTCTAAGATTTTAGTTTTTTCTCTTATTTGATATCAAAAAAGAATGTCACCTTTAACGTATTTTTGGTGATTCCATGATCGTCATTAATTTTTTTAATAATATTCAAAGATGTCATATGCACACAATGGTTTTTATTTTAGAAGAGGATATGTTGGAATGACAATTCGAAAAATGAATTCAATTTGTATTAAGAATATTGTACATATAAATATAATGTTGAAACAATTGTATTCACTTTAGAGGGTTTCTTGGACTTTAGTAACTGATTAAATAATGCACCATAACCCTAATAGATTAGGTGTCTAACAACCTCCCCTAATCTGAAGGGATATATATGAGAGTCCAAAAAGGGAACTAAAATGCAAAAATGTATGATAGCCAATGTTTGAATGTGCTCTCTGGAATGGTGGTTTAAGAAAAATCCACAAACCAAAAGGTGGGAGAACTCAAAGTCTGAACCAGTGGTGGTTGAAGGCTGACCACCAACTATGGAACCAAAGCTCAAAGCAGTTCTTGGAATAAATCCAAATATGTTATAAGTTGAAGTATTTTTCTAGAGGAAGTGTTCCTAATGTCCTAAAAATAGAGACCTTCATCCTCGAAAAGGGAGGTCTCAACCTGTAGAAAAAAAGAAGAACCTCAACCTAAAAAGGGAGGTCTCAACCTGTGGTAGTTTAAGGAAGGCCACTAACCAAAGACATGCTCATGGGGCATTATTATCTCTTTGGCTACAACTTTGAATTTCGCTATGGTTGTCTCTGGATGTACGTTCGGTAGCGGGTTTAGGTTGTGGCTTAGGCTCGCTTGATGAATCTTCAAATGATGAATATTCAAAGCTGCTAACTGACCATCAATTCCTCCCCTGTCAGATCCAAGGTGAGAATATGAAGAAACCTTCGCAACAATACTAGTTAATATCAAGAACAAATTTTGTGGTATGATCAGTATATCTTCTTTGCTATTAAAAACTATTGCTAAGAAGCGATCAGTCCAAGGTGAATCTTTGTTCTTGCAGGAGTTTTGTTTCTATAACATATGTTTAAATGATGAGTGTGTTTACCACAATGGTGACAAGGATGAATATCAAAACAATGATCTTTCACATGGCCAACTTGATCATAATGTTGGCAATTGAAAACATGTGGTCGCTATGCAACAGGAGCAAATGAAGATGGATCATCTTGAAGGAATCCAACACTGCAAAACTGGATGTACTTGGAATATTCTAGAATATGAAAGGACACATCCTTGTTATATCTGAGACCAATTCTATTCTTGATGTTCACAACTTCTTCCCAAGGTCTTATGAAGGTATTAGGAAGTGCAGGTTGAACCTTCATATCTAAATGCAAATTTGCTACTAAAATGGTTCCATTATTCTAATCAATCTCTAACTCCTTATGGGAGTTAGGCTCAAACAAAGAGTTGTTTTGAACAAGAACTAGTTCAAAATTACAACTCTTCTTTTGTAGTTCGTCTTGTTATAGTTGAGACTCAAGTTGGAGAAACTCAATTGTCTCTTGTGCATGATGTAGATACATTATGATATTAGTAAGAGTGACTTGGATGATAATCACTATTTCCTTAGAAGATAAAAATATGAGATTTTTTAGTAGCTCTAAAACACTATTAGTTTGAACCATTTTACAATAACTTATATTTAGAAAATAAAGGGTGTCAGTTGTAATTGAAAATCCACCTGCTTACAATCATTAGAGAAATTTTGAGGTCTAAAATGGGCCTCAAAACAAAAATGTACAACCAAAGTTAAATTTATAAGAATCAATAGGATCCAAGATAATGATGTCAACCATGGGGGATGATTCACCATTTTTGGAGTAAAAAAGTAAAAAGATTAGAAAATAAAAAATTTGAAAAGCTATTTTTTTCAACTTATCTCCCTTATAATTTGCTCAAATTTCGAGCAGGAGCACTCATTGGATGCAAAATTTAATTCCTCATCCAAGGAGTACCCATGTTGCATACTTTTGATGGATCCCGCTGTATGAAAAATGATAAATACATGAAAAACATGATTATCATAACATTTTTTCATATATTTCTCATTTTTTGTATAGCGGGGTCCATCGAAAGTACACAACACGGGTACTCTTTGGATAAGGAATCAAATTTCACATCCAGCGAGTGTTCCCACTCAAAATTTGAATAAAACCATAGATGTAATCTAAAATTTGTTGATGTAATCTAATCTTATTTTATTATTTCCATTATTATTTTATAATATTACTTAGGAGACCCATTTTAGACCTCAAAATTTCTCTAAGGGTAAAATCTCGCTTACAATGCAAAATTTTACAAGTATGAGATGGATTGTGGTCAGTGAAGACAAGCCTAAAATAAATGCCTTCAAAATAAATTTCTATATCCTCTTGCAATCAAGGCACTAACATTGGATACATAATGATGAAAAGAGGTCATCATGGCATCCAAAATTTTAACCCTTCTTAGACAATTGAAACTTTTTTAATACAATCACCATAGGGTGACATCTAAAGCGAAACCATCATTCAATGCGGCTCCACGTACTGACGAACTATGATTTGTAGCGTATAACACCAGTTTTTCCACACTTACACTGGTTAGATATTTGTCTCAGATGTCGTTCTCTTGAATTTGACATCCCCGCAGTGGCATGAACACTAAGATCATTGAAAATGATTGCATTTGTTCATTCAAAACCCAAAAATATTCACGACGGAACTCACATTTTGTTTCGAGAGAATTTCTACAGGAAAATGCACTAAGAGGATGCCTCTGGGACAGGTGCAACAACTTTATAAATGAAAACTTCAATTCACAGTAAAAAATTATAGTTCCAATGACCCATCTCTTTAATTAATCAGACAAGTACCAAAACAAAATACATGCCACCAACATGCAATAATGAGTGCAACATTGGAAACAATAGTCCCTCTCCAACAACCGAACTATTAGAGACATATAAAATCAAGTCCTAAACACCATGCTTATTTTGTCACAAATGCACATATCCATAATGAGCGATCTCAAACAGGAAATGCCTTTGATCCCTTCACTACCTTTGCTACTATTGCTTAGATGCCTTCATAACAACATATAATAATTGAAAGTGAATGAACATATGGATTTGAAAAAGTTCGCCAATGGATATGTAAATATAATGCATATGCTGGGCAATAAGAAATTAAATCAAAGATGTGTATGCAGTAGAACTTCAAAGAAAAATTTCATGCAGATACACAACGAGTGTTGGGCATGGAATCCCCCCAAGGCATCTTTTGGGCTCAAAGCCCAAGTTTTAACTAAATTTTTTTGTAAAGCTCCACGAATTGCGGACGCGGGGCGTGAAAGTATATAGAGTCATAGGGTTGTCCGCCCTAGTTTTGTAATGTAATGTCGGCTAGATAGACCTACCCATGGTCCGCGGACCATGGGATTGAATAAATAGAGCGAGGTTCTAAGTGTAAAGGAGAAGTAGAGAAATAGGAAGAGAGGCTAAGGAAGCAAGTGTAAAGTGTGTCTTTGGGTCATAGAGTAGGAGAAGGCTCTGTAGCTGAGTGCGCAGTGGTCTAGTAGTCTGTAGCTGAGTGTGCGGACTCCTGCAGCTGAGTGCGTAGGGCGGAGTCAAGTCTGTAACCGAGGAAGGAATTAATAAAGGTAAGTTTTATCATAATTTTGTGTATCTATTCTTGGGTTAATGCATGTTTGATTTGATTTGAAAATATACTGTTTATTTACTACGTGCACCTGTATGAATGGTTTATATTGTTAAGTATACGTAAAGCACTCAAGTAGGCAAAGTTAATTAACTAACGTTGGAATACCATTGAGGTCTTGGGTAATAACACAGAGCGCGACGTTCAACCCATCGGTAGGGCTACGCAGAGGCAGTATATCAGGCTGCGAGGTATGGGAAAGTGCACGAAGCAACATGCATGCAGGGTCAAATCGCGGACCACTTGAACATGTCAGACATCTCGAGGGTGCGGAAACCTGGTTCTAGCACCCTCCCATACTACTTTGGGTGAGACCTTAGTCTGCGCTCCGCGGAATGTTGCCGAAAGGTCTAGTAGTAGCAGGATTTGTTTGGCTAAATCAACTTTGAACCTGGGTCAGGCCCCAATAAGACAACAAATGGTTCCATTGCTTGGATCAGGATTTGCATAAGAGATGTCTAATGTCGTATCACTAGAATCCGACAAAGAAAGGAATTGAAGAGTGGTTGGATAGGAAGATTCACGAGTTCACGGCATAGGAAAATAGGAATCCGTGAGTGTCAAAGGAAGAGTGGTTAGATTGCTACTTATATACGGAAATCCACGAAATTTTCTTTGCATCCTTCCCCTTTGAGTTGTACGATCGTGAAATTAGTAGACAGTCAGGGAAGGTGTAGGCTCGACAAACCTATTGTGTGGACTCCAGAGTTGGTGTGCAGAATGGAAGCATCGAAAGATAAGATTGTGTGCACTGTGTGTTGTAGCAGTTTTTGGTTTTGATAAGATAAAATATTTGAAAAAATGTTAAGTTAGGATATGGACATAACAATAGTGAATAAAATGTTAGTAAAAGAAAATATCTTGATGATAATGTCCATATCAAAGAAAATGTTAGGGTAGATGCTCTAAAAAATCAAGGCAAAAAAGAAAATGTTAGGCTAGAAAGAAAAGAAAACAAATAAACTCTGAAAGTGAGCAAGTCTAAATGCCACTACTATGTTTCTGCAAAATAATGGTTGTGTGCAGATTTTTTAAATGCCACAACCCATGACAGTCAAATAGTTTAATCTTGGCTGCTTCATGCTTTAAATTTGATGTTATAGTTAGAGAATAAAGATCTGGCCAAACTGTTTAATCTTGGCAGATCAGTAGTTAGGTAGAGAATAATAAGGTGCTCATCAGTTTAATCTAAGCCCTTGGATGTTATAAGGGTAGATTTAGATAGTTTTCTTTTGTAAAATAAAAAGAAAGGAAAATGGTTTGCTAGCTTAAATGCACCCATTAAGTGAAGGAAAAAATGACAGGATAAACAAAGGGTAAGTAAAATAAGGTTGCAGAAGTTTGATGATTCATTGGACAAAAGGTACATCATCGTGTTTTACCATATGTTTCTATGTCCATGGTGCAATTACACAAAGCAAATGAAGGCCTACAAGATCAATCAATTAACTTCCCATTCATCCCCATTCATCCATATATTCACTAATTTCCCCTTCCTACCTTCATACATTCATATTCATTCATTTTCCATGTAAAATCCCTTTTTACCATGTAAAATCCCTTTTACCATGTAAAATCCCTTTTTACATAAAAAACCCACAACAATATGTTTTCCCTAAGTATTGATGCATTTATGAAAAGCAAATAAACTCATAAAAAGCATAATACTTAGTATTTTCCCCTTTTCGCATATAATTCCCCTTTTTGCATATATTTACCTTTTTTCGCTCATTTTCCATATTAACACTAACTAGCATATTAAACCCTTAAAGGTCCTTTCCTTGTATATATTATCTCCTTTATAAAATAACCCGGAACCTTAGTTCTATAATAAAACTATGTATTTTAATATCGCATCGCAATATTGTCGCATTGCAAGACTTTCATATGAATGCACTATCCTCCAATTGTGATATGCGATCAACAATGGACCCGGACCCGACGCTATATATATCGTAATCTATTGCCATATCACATCTGCCCCCATCGCAAGTCCTGGCTAAAGCACATACCTTCTACCATTGCGATCTCCGATTGCGATTGGGACCCAGACCTGATCACATATCATATATGGTTTATTTCCATGTCGTGTCTGACGTCTTTTGCATTCCTTGCGATGGGCCGTCCTTTGCTAAACTCCGATTGCGATATGCGATATTAGCCCAGACTCGATATCATTATCTGCCCGAGTTAATAAATTTTCAAGTCTGCCATATGCATTTTGCAAAGTTTTTCTTTGTTAAATCATTTTTTATGATTTAAACAAAGAAATAACTAAACCTCCATTTAACCCCGCTAATCATAGTTTTAACCATAATACAGCCATTACCGCCATATTTAATCATTCGTACCCTCCGTACTACTCCTTCACTCCACTACCGTCCGATCTAATCCATCCAAATCCAACGGCCCTCGGCAAATTTCGGGTTGACTCTCTGTACGGGCATTACCCACCCGAAAAGTGGTATTCCACTGACTTCCCTTGCTATGTGTCAAGCTCAGATCATTTCGGGTGACCCTTCCCAAAACCACCCACGCCTTATAAGCGGTGCGAAGAAAACTGCCTTCCGCAAAACGACAAAATGGTTACTATTCACTATCGCGCCATATTTCAAAAGAAAACTGTTTTCCCCATTTAAATGCCATTTTGCTATGTTTTGCCTGTTTTACACAACGAAGCCTCCATAAGCCTCTGTGACTAATTAAACCATCATTTTACCTTTCGATACGCTATGGACTCCTTCCAATAGCCTTTCAAGCTCTATAAAGCCATCACCACCTTCTCTGTCACCTATGTTTTCTTAATTATTTCTGTGTTTTGTAGGTGAAAACTCCAGTTTCAGGCTTATAAACAAAAAGCCTGCATACAGTTTGAAGACAAATATGAATACCATATCAAATCGCTTCACCCTGTAACATAAAATCCAAAGCGATTTACTGTTGAAAACATAGTAAGGATAAAAGGATCACAGTAAAGGTTACTCAGCAGGGTGAAAGCATATTAAACAAAGTTTAAAGAGTATCAAATAAAAGATCAATTGAAGGAATCAACTAGCATAAAGAAAGCAATCAATCAATCAACCTAAAGGGAAAAATATCAAACAAACAAAGCCAGCACAACCTGAATAAAAGGGACAGCGAGAAGCAGTTCAAGAGCTGCCCCTATCTTCTTGCATGAAGATCTTTCGTCTCCTAGAATAAATCTTAATCAGTTTTTAGGATATTTTCTTAGTTTCATTATTGTATAAATAATTCTCTTCTCGAGATGCTATGGGTTCGAAGTCCAAGATTCATTGTTCATTGCTTGTTAAGTCTTGACTGTTAATTCTACTTTGAACCTAGAAGCCACCTTTGAAGGAAGCTTTTGAATACACTTGATGTACTTAGTCTTTCTGGAACCTTAATAAAAAGCAGAGGATTCTGAATTTGGTTTCACACAGTTTGTGTTATCCTGTAAGTTTTTCCAATTTTCAATCATTATGTTTTTTCTTCATATGCTTATGAATTATAGAGATATCTAGGTAGTAACAGTTTGTGTCTCAATTGATTGCTATAAGCTCCTGAAATGATCATCTATTAAGAGAATGGATTAATGAACTATTTGTTTATCTAATCCCCTCTAATCAATAAATCATCAACATCTTATGTAAGCTTAACTATACTGCCTTGAACCTTTGGAACATAGTTTAGAAGGTTTTCCAACTTATGATTGTTCTGTTTTACAGTCTGAAAACTGTGATAATCATATTATTTTCTGTCTTCATCTCACCACTATTTTGATCTATATCACTGTGTAAAGTCTTATAGCAGCCCTTTGCTGAAATATTAATATTATCCAAAGGATTAAGTATCATCAATTCTACATCTGTCTTCATTCATTGGCCTTCCAAAACTAAAACCAAAAACCCCAAAACAATTAGTTTAGATGCTCTGGCTTTGGTAGCTTGACCTACTACTATCTCAGAGGAACAACACTATGGATCACTAGCTCGATCGAATTATAGGGGGATTTATCATCAAGTTCACGATAGATACTTCAGTCAGCGATAACGAAGCAGAACGACGCTTCCTCAAAGGATCGCGAGGTAAGTACGTTAAATCTTTGAACACTTGGATTAAAATGCTACTGTGTGAAAAGCGGGTTATGCGAATAAATTGATGTTTGGGGCTACACAAAGTGGGAGGATCTACAGAAAGGAAGGTAGCGCAAAACTAGAAATTAGCCCCTTGATCTCACCTCTGTGAGAAAGCGAGGAAGAAGTCGCGAAGGTATCACTAAGAAGTGCGATCAATTTGATAAAGCAACGAATTCTGTGCATATCACTTCCACCTACACCACCACTAGTTTCACCATCTTCACCCCTGTCTTTGCCCACACCACCTCCGCCACCACCATAGTTTAATATGGCAAGCACGATAAAATTGTTGGTGTTCAAAGGAGTAGGGAATGAAGATCCAGACTAGTTTTGGTTCGTGGTAAGGGTTGTATGGGAAGCACAAGGAGTCACGGATGAAAATATAAAGAAAGAAACGCTGGTCAGTGCTTTGCAGGATCGCACACTGACTTGGTACATTAAGCACTCCAATGACAATCCGAACGCAGGGATCATGGATATCCAAGCTGCGCTAAATAGAGAATTTAGCAGGCCAAAATCAGAGACACAATCGATTATTGGATTTAAGGAAATCGTGATGCTTCCAGGAGAGACCCACTGGGAGCTAGAACAGAGACTAAAGGGTATGATTCGTGGAGCCAACATGACCTTGACAAATGAGCAACACTGCACATGGTTTGTAGCATCTCTAACACCACATCTAAGGAACGCGTTGTCACAACAGAAGCTATCCACTCAAGCCAAGGCCTTGGAGATCACAATGAGACTACACGAGACCTCGATACAAGATCCTAACCTGGGAGTTCAACAGATCCACACGCAGTTGAAAAACTTGTGTCTTGAGATACAGAGTTTGAAACAAGATAGGACAACTCGCCCAGAAGCGCGTGAGGAGGTATCGTGCGTAAAGTGCAAGGGCCAAGGACATGACAAGGGCCATTGTCCTATCTTCGCGAACTACCTGGCGGGAGGAGGACCAATGCCATTGAGACCAGAGGCACAAGTAAGACCGAGCGGGGCACCTGCATTCTGGTGCACGATTTGCCAAATAGGAGGGAAGCGTGCTACAGATAACTGCCATCTATTACAAAAGTATACGCAAACTTCCTAGCAGTTGTTCTGTAATTTCTGTAGGTCAGTAGGCCACAATGAGCGCACCTATAGAAGTTATGAACTGATGATGGATCAGACTCATACCAACAGAGTTAAGGCCAAAACATAGGCCCTCGATCAAACTGTAGGGATGGTACGCATTGGATTTCAGGGGTGTGGACGAGGTCGAGGTGGAATGGGACCAGGAAGAGGTCGCGGACAACTGATATGTTACAATTGCGGAGGACCAGGGCATTATGCTCGTGATTGTACAAATCCGATGAGAGCATCATGCTTATATTGTACCCAGTTTGATCATGAGACAGAGGACTGTCCCACGCTGATAGCGAGGCTATGCGATAAAGGAACACTCCAACCTCCCCCGAATCAGAACCTGCAAATGATGAGGTCTGAGCCACACGAGGAGGACCCAAATGTAAATATCGTGCTCCAAAGTGGTATCACAACAGGAGATGACAAAGGCAAGCAGCTCGAAGAGAGTGCCTAGGTTAGAAAGGCTCCAACAAAGGAACCAGAATTTGATTTGGAGCATGCAAAGGAGACATTCATGGAAGCTATGAAGAGCTTCGCGAAGGCCTCCACTTCAGGTAGTAAAGACAAACTAGAATCAGAAATGGACCCATCAATGCTCACTACCTTTTTGGAGACATGCATGAAGTTGCTGCGTGACAGCAAGGCTGTGAAGGGGCTGCAAGAACTCATAACTAGATGTGTTGGGACCGCGCCAGGAGAACCACGCGTAGTCCGGAAGCTCGGGAAGCACACAATGCGAACAGGAAGAGAGATGAGATTGACCGTGCAGATCGGGGAATATGAAATGGATCAAGTGATTTTGGATCTAGGATCGGACGCGAACGTCCTGCCAAAGTAAACATGGGAGTGCATGGGCAGGCCTGCACTGCAATGGTCTCCTATTCAATTGTGAATGGTGAATCAGCAAAAGATCCTACCTATGGGAAGATTGCAGGGAATAATGGTAGATATCGAAGGTGTGAGCGCGCTTGCAGATTTCAAAGTGATAGAGATTGTTGATGATAGAAATCCCTATCCCGCGTTACTGGGAATATATTGGGTCACTAACATGAATGGAGTGATAAATCTAAAGAAGCACAAGATGATTTTTGAGAAAAAGTCACTGCGCATAGTGGTACCTTTAGACCCTGTGAAAGGATCGCGCTACACAGAGCTGCTGCGCGACTACGATAGTGATGATGATCTAGACTGTATTTACAAGATAACCGCATAGGAGCAGGATTGGGTGAATCCAACAGCAGATGGCAGACTCTCGTGGGAGCGTGAAAGCTCCTGCACCTTAGATTCGGATGAGGAAATAGAATGATGGCAAAACCAGTTACACGAGGTAACCACGCTCAACTGTAACATGATGACAAGGTCGTTGTGTTGTGTGGAAATAGAGGTAAGAGACCTGCCTATGTGTGACGGGTTGAGGTGGATGATTTCCTGAAAGAATTTTAAAGAGACCAACTGGAACAACAACGCTTCAACACTCTGAAATGGGCATTGCGCGCTACGCCCACAAGATGGTGGGGTATGCATCAAAAAGTTTTGAGGATTGGTGTGAATGGAGAAGAATGATGCGTCTACAATTTGGGAAGCCTTAGATGTAGATGAAAGCCAAGTATGATGGACGAAACAGCTCGTGCACCCACCTGTCCAGATGGGTGCAAGCTTATGGTGCACAACCCGCACGAAGGCACACCGTCCGCATAGTAGGAAACATGATCGACAAGCAGGAACGGGCAAGGCAATGGCGCGAACGATGACCAGGAAGTATGGTAAGACCAAGCATGTAGAAGCATATTCACGTAGAAGCTTTTGACAAAGTACGCGAAGCACTAAACGTGGTCCACCATGTGAAGCGAACTGACTGGGACCTGCGCGTACTAGCGGTTCTATGGGCTTATAGGACCATGTGCAAAACCTTGACCGCGCGGGCACTTCCGAAGCTAAAGTATGAAGCAGAAGTTGTAATCCCTATGGAGCATGCAAAGCCTAGTCCGTGCATAGCAGCACCCGTAGATACGATGGTTTGCGAAGCCCGGAAAGAAGAAATCACATAGCCGCAAGAAACAGAACGCATGGGACTTGAGGAAGAAATCCAACAGGGAAACCTTAGACTCCAAGAACTTGAAGAAGACAGGGTACGGTTAAGAAAGAAAAGTGCGATGGTGGACGTAGAAGTCGAGAAGTTGGAGGACGCGATAAAAGAAGAGTTTCTCATTGAAAAACTAGGATGGTAAGGCAAGGTGCGTATGATCATACTGACAAGTTTGAGAACTATCACCGTGGATTGATTAGTCTGATGCCTCGGCTTGGAGGTCGCATATTGCTAAGTATAGTGACCAGGGTAGCGTGTTGAAAATGGTGAAGTGCGTGATGCCAACCATAACAATAAAAGGTGGGGATTCTCCAGGAAGCATGACAGAGGAAATTATGGAACTCCACATGGGTGGTGCGGCCACCTGACTAGGCAAGGGAAGGACAGTCTTAGTGCTCTAGGCAGTTGGAAGGGAGCGTGGGACTATAAACTATTCTTCCCGAGAGCTACGTGATATTGGAGATGCATGTAGAAGCAAAGAGTCACAAGGTCCACAACCACGCACGGGGGGCTACGCTGCCGCGTGGTTTGGCCAGAAAGTGACCATCGAAGTCACTATTCACGATGGGATGCTCGACTTGAGGCCAAATGAAGCGGGCAGCAGGTATTTAAGACGCGATTTATGAGCAAGATTTGGAAAATCTACCACCAAGAAAGCATTAATGAACTAGAATTGGGGGGGACGGTCGAATTTGAATTCAAAATGCTATAAAATACAAAGGGCTGCCCAGCAAACAACACTTGGTCATTTGCGAATTGAGCAATTGAGCAGAACCCTGAGTGTTCTGAGCCAAGCATTGATTGAGCCCCTGAATGCGCGAGTGATAGGTTGCAGCACAAATACAATGACAACAACTAAGGATGGTATGGGGATAACAGAAGTGACTGCCGAGGAGGCCGCGCAGGCCCTAACTATGGTGGATGTTCCAAAAGGTGCTGGGATTGTGGTAGAAATCCCGAAATCACCACACACATCAAGACCAAGAAGGACAAACAAGAAATGGCTCCCGTACGCATGTCCCCGCGGAACCCGTTGTGCAGAAAACTATCGATGGAGGAGAAAGGGAAAGCTGACACTATAGAAATAGATGAAGAAGAAGAAGAGCTGCAGGATTTATCATCATAGAAGAAGAAGATGAAGGCATAGAGGTGGATACTCAGCCTAGGCACTCTGCGACAAAGCTACCTGTCTATGTCCTCCCGCGAAAAGGGAAGGCCAAAGTGCCCAAGGACTTGGACGACCCAAGAGCTCGCTCCAGACCCTGTTCCTCCCAGATGGCATCATGTTTGAGGGCACGCACTTGGGCCGCGTACCAAC